>OY970825.1:83787441-83852875 GCA_963853835.1 Calendula officinalis | reverse complement strand
CCCTAAACCCTAAACCCTAAACCCTAAACCCTAAACCCTAAACCCTAAACCCTAAACCCTAAACCCTAAACCCTAAACCCTAAACCCTAAACCCTAAACCCTAAACCCTAAACCCTAAACCCTAAACCCTAAACCCTAAACCCTAAACCCTAAACCCTAAACCCTAAACCCTAAACCCTAAACCCTAAACCCTAAACCCTAAACCCTAAACCCTAAACCCTAAACCCTAAACCCTAAACCCTAAACCCTAAACCCTAAACCCTAAACCCTAAACCCTAAACCCTAAACCCTAAACCCTAAACCCTAAACCCTAAACCCTAAACCCTAAACCCTAAACCCTAAACCCTAAACCCTAAACCCTAAACCCTAAACCCTAAACCCTAAACCCTAAACCCTAAACCCTAAACCCTAAACCCTAAACCCTAAACCCTAAACCCTAAACCCTAAACCCTAAACCCTAAACCCTAAACCCTAAACCCTAAACCCTAAACCCTAAACCCTAAACCCTAAACCCTAAACCCTAAACCCTAAACCCTAAACCCTAAACCCTAAACCCTAAACCCTAAACCCTAAACCCTAAACCCTAAACCCTAAACCCTAAACCCTAAACCCTAAACCCTAAACCCTAAACCCTAAACCCTAAACCCTAAACCCTAAACCCTAAACCCTAAACCCTAAACCCTAAACCCTAAACCCTAAACCCTAAACCCTAAACCCTAAACCCTAAACCCTAAACCCTAAACCCTAAACCCTAAACCCTAAACCCTAAACCCTAAACCCTAAACCCTAAACCCTAAACCCTAAACCCTAAACCCTAAACCCTAAACCCTAAACCCTAAACCCTAAACCCTAAACCCTAAACCCTAAACCCTAAACCCTAAACCCTAAACCCTAAACCCTAAACCCTAAACCCTAAACCCTAAACCCTAAACCCTAAACCCTAAACCCTAAACCCTAAACCCTAAACCCTAAACCCTAAACCCTAAACCCTAAACCCTAAACCCTAAACCCTAAACCCTAAACCCTAAACCCTAAACCCTAAACCCTAAACCCTAAACCCTAAACCCTAAACCCTAAACCCTAAACCCTAAACCCTAAACCCTAAACCCTAAACCCTAAACCCTAAACCCTAAACCCTAAACCCTAAACCCTAAACCCTAAACCCTAAACCCTAAACCCTAAACCCTAAACCCTAAACCCTAAACCCTAAACCCTAAACCCTAAACCCTAAACCCTAAACCCTAAACCCTAAACCCTAAACCCTAAACCCTAAACCCTAAACCCTAAACCCTAAACCCTAAACCCTAAACCCTAAACCCTAAACCCTAAACCCTAAACCCTAAACCCTAAACCCTAAACCCTAAACCCTAAACCCTAAACCCTAAACCCTAAACCCTAAACCCTAAACCCTAAACCCTAAACCCTAAACCCTAAACCCTAAACCCTAAACCCTAAACCCTAAACCCTAAACCCTAAACCCTAAACCCTAAACCCTAAACCCTAAACCCTAAACCCTAAACCCTAAACCCTAAACCCTAAACCCTAAACCCTAAACCCTAAACCCTAAACCCTAAACCCTAAACCCTAAACCCTAAACCCTAAACCCTAAACCCTAAACCCTAAACCCTAAACCCTAAACCCTAAACCCTAAACCCTAAACCCTAAACCCTAAACCCTAAACCCTAAACCCTAAACCCTAAACCCTAAACCCTAAACCCTAAACCCTAAACCCTAAACCCTAAACCCTAAACCCTAAACCCTAAACCCTAAACCCTAAACCCTAAACCCTAAACCCTAAACCCTAAACCCTAAACCCTAAACCCTAAACCCTAAACCCTAAACCCTAAACCCTAAACCCTAAACCCTAAACCCTAAACCCTAAACCCTAAACCCTAAACCCTAAACCCTAAACCCTAAACCCTAAACCCTAAACCCTAAACCCTAAACCCTAAACCCTAAACCCTAAACCCTAAACCCTAAACCCTAAACCCTAAACCCTAAACCCTAAACCCTAAACCCTAAACCCTAAACCCTAAACCCTAAACCCTAAACCCTAAACCCTAAACCCTAAACCCTAAACCCTAAACCCTAAACCCTAAACCCTAAACCCTAAACCCTAAACCCTAAACCCTAAACCCTAAACCCTAAACCCTAAACCCTAAACCCTAAACCCTAAACCCTAAACCCTAAACCCTAAACCCTAAACCCTAAACCCTAAACCCTAAACCCTAAACCCTAAACCCTAAACCCTAAACCCTAAACCCTAAACCCTAAACCCTAAACCCTAAACCCTAAACCCTAAACCCTAAACCCTAAACCCTAAACCCTAAACCCTAAACCCTAAACCCTAAACCCTAAACCCTAAACCCTAAACCCTAAACCCTAAACCCTAAACCCTAAACCCTAAACCCTAAACCCTAAACCCTAAACCCTAAACCCTAAACCCTAAACCCTAAACCCTAAACCCTAAACCCTAAACCCTAAACCCTAAACCCTAAACCCTAAACCCTAAACCCTAAACCCTAAACCCTAAACCCTAAACCCTAAACCCTAAACCCTAAACCCTAAACCCTAAACCCTAAACCCTAAACCCTAAACCCTAAACCCTAAACCCTAAACCCTAAACCCTAAACCCTAAACCCTAAACCCTAAACCCTAAACCCTAAACCCTAAACCCTAAACCCTAAACCCTAAACCCTAAACCCTAAACCCTAAACCCTAAACCCTAAACCCTAAACCCTAAACCCTAAACCCTAAACCCTAAACCCTAAACCCTAAACCCTAAACCCTAAACCCTAAACCCTAAACCCTAAACCCTAAACCCTAAACCCTAAACCCTAAACCCTAAACCCTAAACCCTAAACCCTAAACCCTAAACCCTAAACCCTAAACCCTAAACCCTAAACCCTAAACCCTAAACCCTAAACCCTAAACCCTAAACCCTAAACCCTAAACCCTAAACCCTAAACCCTAAACCCTAAACCCTAAACCCTAAACCCTAAACCCTAAACCCTAAACCCTAAACCCTAAACCCTAAACCCTAAACCCTAAACCCTAAACCCTAAACCCTAAACCCTAAACCCTAAACCCTAAACCCTAAACCCTAAACCCTAAACCCTAAACCCTAAACCCTAAACCCTAAACCCTAAACCCTAAACCCTAAACCCTAAACCCTAAACCCTAAACCCTAAACCCTAAACCCTAAACCCTAAACCCTAAACCCTAAACCCTAAACCCTAAACCCTAAACCCTAAACCCTAAACCCTAAACCCTAAACCCTAAACCCTAAACCCTAAACCCTAAACCCTAAACCCTAAACCCTAAACCCTAAACCCTAAACCCTAAACCCTAAACCCTAAACCCTAAACCCTAAACCCTAAACCCTAAACCCTAAACCCTAAACCCTAAACCCTAAACCCTAAACCCTAAACCCTAAACCCTAAACCCTAAACCCTAAACCCTAAACCCTAAACCCTAAACCCTAAACCCTAAACCCTAAACCCTAAACCCTAAACCCTAAACCCTAAACCCTAAACCCTAAACCCTAAACCCTAAACCCTAAACCCTAAACCCTAAACCCTAAACCCTAAACCCTAAACCCTAAACCCTAAACCCTAAACCCTAAACCCTAAACCCTAAACCCTAAACCCTAAACCCTAAACCCTAAACCCTAAACCCTAAACCCTAAACCCTAAACCCTAAACCCTAAACCCTAAACCCTAAACCCTAAACCCTAAACCCTAAACCCTAAACCCTAAACCCTAAACCCTAAACCCTAAACCCTAAACCCTAAACCCTAAACCCTAAACCCTAAACCCTAAACCCTAAACCCTAAACCCTAAACCCTAAACCCTAAACCCTAAACCCTAAACCCTAAACCCTAAACCCTAAACCCTAAACCCTAAACCCTAAACCCTAAACCCTAAACCCTAAACCCTAAACCCTAAACCCTAAACCCTAAACCCTAAACCCTAAACCCTAAACCCTAAACCCTAAACCCTAAACCCTAAACCCTAAACCCTAAACCCTAAACCCTAAACCCTAAACCCTAAACCCTAAACCCTAAACCCTAAACCCTAAACCCTAAACCCTAAACCCTAAACCCTAAACCCTAAACCCTAAACCCTAAACCCTAAACCCTAAACCCTAAACCCTAAACCCTAAACCCTAAACCCTAAACCCTAAACCCTAAACCCTAAACCCTAAACCCTAAACCCTAAACCCTAAACCCTAAACCCTAAACCCTAAACCCTAAACCCTAAACCCTAAACCCTAAACCCTAAACCCTAAACCCTAAACCCTAAACCCTAAACCCTAAACCCTAAACCCTAAACCCTAAACCCTAAACCCTAAACCCTAAACCCTAAACCCTAAACCCTAAACCCTAAACCCTAAACCCTAAACCCTAAACCCTAAACCCTAAACCCTAAACCCTAAACCCTAAACCCTAAACCCTAAACCCTAAACCCTAAACCCTAAACCCTAAACCCTAAACCCTAAACCCTAAACCCTAAACCCTAAACCCTAAACCCTAAACCCTAAACCCTAAACCCTAAACCCTAAACCCTAAACCCTAAACCCTAAACCCTAAACCCTAAACCCTAAACCCTAAACCCTAAACCCT
This sequence comes from Calendula officinalis, assembly GCA_963853835.1. NCBI lineage: Eukaryota > Viridiplantae > Streptophyta > Magnoliopsida > Asterales > Asteraceae > Calendula > Calendula officinalis. The sequence goes on along the minus strand of OY970825.1, from coordinate 83,848,251 downwards.
AAACCCTAAACCCTAAACCCTAAACCCTAAACCCTAAACCCTAAACCCTAAACCCTAAACCCTAAACCCTAAACCCTAAACCCTAAACCCTAAACCCTAAACCCTAAACCCTAAACCCTAAACCCTAAACCCTAAACCCTAAACCCTAAACCCTAAACCCTAAACCCTAAACCCTAAACCCTAAACCCTAAACCCTAAACCCTAAACCCTAAACCCTAAACCCTAAACCCTAAACCCTAAACCCTAAACCCTAAACCCTAAACCCTAAACCCTAAACCCTAAACCCTAAACCCTAAACCCTAAACCCTAAACCCTAAACCCTAAACCCTAAACCCTAAACCCTAAACCCTAAACCCTAAACCCTAAACCCTAAACCCTAAACCCTAAACCCTAAACCCTAAACCCTAAACCCTAAACCCTAAACCCTAAACCCTAAACCCTAAACCCTAAACCCTAAACCCTAAACCCTAAACCCTAAACCCTAAACCCTAAACCCTAAACCCTAAACCCTAAACCCTAAACCCTAAACCCTAAACCCTAAACCCTAAACCCTAAACCCTAAACCCTAAACCCTAAACCCTAAACCCTAAACCCTAAACCCTAAACCCTAAACCCTAAACCCTAAACCCTAAACCCTAAACCCTAAACCCTAAACCCTAAACCCTAAACCCTAAACCCTAAACCCTAAACCCTAAACCCTAAACCCTAAACCCTAAACCCTAAACCCTAAACCCTAAACCCTAAACCCTAAACCCTAAACCCTAAACCCTAAACCCTAAACCCTAAACCCTAAACCCTAAACCCTAAACCCTAAACCCTAAACCCTAAACCCTAAACCCTAAACCCTAAACCCTAAACCCTAAACCCTAAACCCTAAACCCTAAACCCTAAACCCTAAACCCTAAACCCTAAACCCTAAACCCTAAACCCTAAACCCTAAACCCTAAACCCTAAACCCTAAACCCTAAACCCTAAACCCTAAACCCTAAACCCTAAACCCTAAACCCTAAACCCTAAACCCTAAACCCTAAACCCTAAACCCTAAACCCTAAACCCTAAACCCTAAACCCTAAACCCTAAACCCTAAACCCTAAACCCTAAACCCTAAACCCTAAACCCTAAACCCTAAACCCTAAACCCTAAACCCTAAACCCTAAACCCTAAACCCTAAACCCTAAACCCTAAACCCTAAACCCTAAACCCTAAACCCTAAACCCTAAACCCTAAACCCTAAACCCTAAACCCTAAACCCTAAACCCTAAACCCTAAACCCTAAACCCTAAACCCTAAACCCTAAACCCTAAACCCTAAACCCTAAACCCTAAACCCTAAACCCTAAACCCTAAACCCTAAACCCTAAACCCTAAACCCTAAACCCTAAACCCTAAACCCTAAACCCTAAACCCTAAACCCTAAACCCTAAACCCTAAACCCTAAACCCTAAACCCTAAACCCTAAACCCTAAACCCTAAACCCTAAACCCTAAACCCTAAACCCTAAACCCTAAACCCTAAACCCTAAACCCTAAACCCTAAACCCTAAACCCTAAACCCTAAACCCTAAACCCTAAACCCTAAACCCTAAACCCTAAACCCTAAACCCTAAACCCTAAACCCTAAACCCTAAACCCTAAACCCTAAACCCTAAACCCTAAACCCTAAACCCTAAACCCTAAACCCTAAACCCTAAACCCTAAACCCTAAACCCTAAACCCTAAACCCTAAACCCTAAACCCTAAACCCTAAACCCTAAACCCTAAACCCTAAACCCTAAACCCTAAACCCTAAACCCTAAACCCTAAACCCTAAACCCTAAACCCTAAACCCTAAACCCTAAACCCTAAACCCTAAACCCTAAACCCTAAACCCTAAACCCTAAACCCTAAACCCTAAACCCTAAACCCTAAACCCTAAACCCTAAACCCTAAACCCTAAACCCTAAACCCTAAACCCTAAACCCTAAACCCTAAACCCTAAACCCTAAACCCTAAACCCTAAACCCTAAACCCTAAACCCTAAACCCTAAACCCTAAACCCTAAACCCTAAACCCTAAACCCTAAACCCTAAACCCTAAACCCTAAACCCTAAACCCTAAACCCTAAACCCTAAACCCTAAACCCTAAACCCTAAACCCTAAACCCTAAACCCTAAACCCTAAACCCTAAACCCTAAACCCTAAACCCTAAACCCTAAACCCTAAACCCTAAACCCTAAACCCTAAACCCTAAACCCTAAACCCTAAACCCTAAACCCTAAACCCTAAACCCTAAACCCTAAACCCTAAACCCTAAACCCTAAACCCTAAACCCTAAACCCTAAACCCTAAACCCTAAACCCTAAACCCTAAACCCTAAACCCGTATCAGTAGCAGTAGCATTAGCAGTAGTAGCAGTAAGAGCAGTAGCAGTAGTAGTAAGAGCGGTAGCAGTAGCAGTATCAGGAGCAGTAACAGCAGCAGCAGTAGCAGTTGCAGTAGCAGGAGTTGTAGCAGCACTAGTAACAACAGCAGTAGTAGCAGCAGGAGTAGCAGCAGCAGGAGCAGCAGCACTAGCAGCAGCAGCAGTAGCAGTAGCAGTAGCAGCAGCAGTAGCTGCAGCAGCAGTAGCAGCAGCACTAGCTGCAACAGCAGTAGCAGTAGCACTAGCTGCAGCAGCAGTAGCAGCAGCAGCAGCAGTAGCAACAACAGTATCAGCAGCAGTAGCAGCAGCAGTAGCAGTAGCAGTAACAGTAGCTGCAGCAGCATTAGCAGCTGCAGCAGCAGCAGTAGCAGCAATAGCCGTAGTAGTAGCAGTAGAAGTAGCAGTAGCAGTAGCAATAGTTGGAGTAGCAGCAGCAGTAGCACTAGCAGTAGCAGTAGCAGTAGCAGCAGTAGCAGTAGCAGTCGCAATAGCAGTAGTACTGGCAGTAGCAATAGCAGCACCAGTAGCAGTAGCAGCAGTAGCGGTAGCAGCTGCGGCAGCAGTAGTAGCAGTAGCAGTACCAGGCGACTGCCACTGCACCGCTACTGCTACCGCGACTGCGACTGCCACTGCTACTGCTACTGCGACTGAAACTGCTACTGCTACTGCTACTGCGACTTCCACTGCTACTGCGACTGCTACAGCGACTGCGACTACTACTGCTACTGCAAATGTTACTGCTACTGCAACTGTTACTGCTGCTGCAGGTGCTACTACCACTACTACTGCTACTGCTACTGCTACTGCTACTGCAACTATTGCTACTGCTACTGCTACTGCTACTGCTACTGCTACTGCTACTGCTACTGCTAGTGCTACTGCTACTGCTACTGCTAGTGCTACTGCTACTGCTACTGCGACTGCTACATCGACTGCGACTACTACTGCTACTGCAAATGTTACTGCTACTACAACTGTTACTGCTGCTGCAGGTGCTACTACCACTACTACTGCTACTGCTACTGCTACTGCAACTATTGCTACTGCTACTGCTACTGCTACTGCTACTGCTACTGCTACTGCTACTGCTACTGCTACTGCTACTGCTACTGATACTGCTACTGCTACTGCTACTGCTATTGCTACTGATACTGCTACTGCTACTGCTACTGCTACTGCTACTGCTACTGCTACTGCTACTGCTACTACTACGGCTACTGCTGCTGCTAATGCTGCTGCAGCTACTGTTACTGCTACTGCTACTGCTACTGCTGCTGCTACTGCTGCTGATACTGTTGTTGCTACTGCTGCTGCTGCTACTGCTGCTGCAGCTAGTGCTGCTGCTACTGATGTTGATGCTAGTGCTGCTGCTACTGCTGCTGCAGCTAGTGCTGCTGCTACTGATGTTGATGCTAGTGCTGCTGCTACTGCTGCTGCAGCTACTGCTGCTGCTACTGCTACTGCTACTGCTACTGCTGCTGCTGCTAGTGCTGCTGCTCCTGCTGCTGCTACTCCTGCTGCTACTACTGTTGTTGTTACTAGTGCTGCTACAACTCCTGCTACTGCAACTGCTACTGCTGCTGCTGTTACTGCTCCTGATACTGCTACTGCTACCGCTCTTACTAATACTGCTACTGCTCTTACTGCTACTGCTACTGCTACTGCAACTGCTACTGCTACTGCTACTGCTACTGCTACTGCTACTGCTACTGCTACTGCTACTGATACTGATACTGCTACTGCTACTGCTACTGCTACTGCTACTGCTACTGCTACTGCTAATGCTACTGCTACTGCTACTGCTACTGCTCCTGATACTGCTACTGCTACAACTGCTACTGCTACTGCTACTGCTACAACTGCTACTGCTACTACTGATACTGCTAGTGCTGCTGCTGCTGCTACTGCTACTACTGCTCCTGATACTGCTACTACTACGGCTACTGCTACTGCTACTGCTGCTCCTGATACTGCTACTGCTACTGATACTGCTACTGCTCCTGAGACTAGTACAACTACTGCTCTTACTGCTACTGCTACTGCTCTTGCTGCTACTGCTACTACTGCGACTGCCACTGCTACTGCCACTGCCACTGCTACTACCACTGCGACTGCTACAGCGACTGCCACAGCGACTGCTACAACTACTGCTACTGCTACTGCGACTACGACTGCTACTGCTACTGCTGCTGCCACTGCTACTGCCACAGCGACTGCTACAACTACTGCTACTGCTACTGCGACTACGACTGCTACTGCTACTGCTGCTGCCACTGCTACTGCTACAGCGACTGCCACTGCACCGCTACTGCTACCGCGACTGCGACTGCCACTGCCACTGCTACTGCTACTGCGACTGAAATTGCTACTGCTACTGCGACTGCTACTGCGACTGCTACAGCGACTGCGACTACTACTGCTACTGCAAATGTTACTGCTACTGCAACTGTTACTGCTGCTGCAGGTGCTACTACCACTACTACTGCTACTGCTACTGCTACTGCAACTATTGCTACTGCTACTGCTACTGCTACTGCTACTACTACGGTTGCTGCAGTTGCTAATGCTGCTGCAGCTACTGTTACTGCTACTGCTACTGCTGCTGCTGCTACTGCTGCTGATACTGTTGTTGCTACTGCTGCTGCTGCTGCTACTGCAGCTACTGCTGCTGCAGCTAGTGCTGCTGCTACTGCTGTTGCAGCTAGTGCTGCTGCTACTGCTGCTGCAGCTACTGCTACTCCAGCTACTGCTGTTGCTACTGCTACTGCTGCTGCTGCTAGTGCTGCTGCTACTGCTGCTGCTCCTGCTGCTGATACTCCTGCTGCTACTACTGCTGTTGTTACTAGTGCTGCTACAACTCCTGCTACTGCTACTGGTGCTGCAGATACTGTTACTGTTACTGCTACTGCTATTGCTCTTACTACTACTACTACTACTACTGCTACTGCTGCTGCTGCTACTGCTACTGCCGCTATTACTACGATTGCTACTACTACTACTGCTACTGCTACTGCAACTCCTATGGCTACTGCTACTGCTACTGTTACTGCTACTGCTACTGGTGTTGCTGCTACTGCAGCTACTGCTGCTGCTGCTACTGCTGCTACTACTGCTCCTGCTGCTACTGCTACTACTGCTGCTGCTCCTGATACTGCTACTGCTACTGCTATTGCTCTTACTGCTACTACTACTGCTACTGCTGCTGCTGCTGCTACTGCTGCTCCTGATACTGCTACTGCTACTGTTATTGCTCTTACGGCTACTACTACTGCTACTGCTGCTGCTGCTACTGCTACTGCTACTGCCGCTATTACTACTATTGCTACTACTACTACTGCTACTGCTACTGCAACTCCTACTGCTACTGCTACTGGTGTTGCTGCTACTGCTGTTGCTGCTACTGCAGCTACTGCTGCTGCTGCTGCTGCTACTGCTGCTGCTACTACTGCTCCTGCAGCTACTGCTACTGCTGCTCCTGATACTGCTACTGCTGCTCCTGATACTGCTAATACTACTGCTATTGGTATTGCTACTGCTACTACTGCTGCTGCAGCTGCTACTGCTACTACTACTGCTGCTACTGCTACTGGTGTTGCTGCTGCTACTGCTACTACTACTTCTACTACTGCTACTACTGCTGCTGCTGCCGCTATTGCTACTTCTACTTCCACTACTACTGCTACTGCTGCTACTGCTACTGCTGCTGCTGCTACTGCTGTTGATACTGCTCCTGATACTGCTACTGCTACAACTGCTACTGCTACTACTGCTACTGCTACTTCTCCTGATACTGCTACTACTACTGCTATATCTACTGCTACTACTACTGCTACTCCTACTGCTGCTGCTACTACTGCTTCTGCTGCTAGTGCTGCTGCTAGTCTTGCTACTACTGCTACTGCTACTGCTACTGCTGCTATTGCTAGTGCTGCTGCTAGTCTTGCTACTACTGCTACTGCTACTACTACTGCTACTGCTGCTACTGCTACTGCTACTGCTACTGCTGCTGCTGCTACTGCTACTGCTACTGCTGCTGCTACTACTGCTACTGCTGCCGCTACTCCTACTGCTACTGCTACTGCAACTGTTGCTGCTGCTGCTACTCCTGCTGTTACTACTGCTGTTGTTACTACTGCTGCTACTACTACTACTGCTACTGCTACTGCTACTGCTATTGCTACTGCTACTGCTACTACTACTACTGCTACTGCTACTGCTACTGCCACTACTACTGTTACTGCTACTACTAGTGCTACTGCTCTCTTACTGCTACTGCTACTGACCTTGCTGCTACTGCTGCTGCTCTTGCTACTACTGATACTGCTACTACTCCTGCTCCTGATACTACTACTGCTACTGCTCCTGATACTGATACTGCTACTGCTACCGCTCTTACTACTGCTACTGCTCTTACTGCTACTACTGCTAATGCTACTGCTACTGATACTGCTACTGCTACTGCTCCTGATACTGCTACTGCTACAACTGCTACTGCTAATGCTGCTGCAGCTACTGTTACTGCTACTGCTACTGCTGCTACTGCTGCTGATACTGTTGTTGCTACTGATGCTGCTACTGCTGCTGCTGCAGCTGCTAATGTTGCTGCAGCTACTGTTACTGCTACTGCTACTGCTGCTACTGCTGCTGATACTGTTGTTGCTACTGCTGCAGATGCTGCTACTGCTGCTGCAGCTAGTGCTGCTGCAACTGCTGTTGCAGCTAGTGCTGCTGCTACTGCTAGTGCTGCTGCCACTGCTGCTGCTCCTGCTGCTGCTACTACTGCTGTTGTTACTAGTGCTGCTACAACTCCTGCTAGTGCTGCTGCTGTTACTGCTCCTGATACTGCTACTGCTACCGCTCTTACTACTACTGCTACTGCTCTTACTACTACTACTACTAATGCTACTGATACTGCTACTGCTACTGCACCTGATACTGCTACTGCTACTGCACCTGATACTGCTACTGCTACAACTGCTACTGCTACTGCTACTACTGCTACTGCTACTGCTACTGCTGCTGCTACTGCTACTACTGCTCCTGATACTGCTACTGCTACTGCTACTACTACTGCTACTGCTACTGCTACTGCTGCTCCTGATACTGCTACTGCTACTGATACTGCTCCTGAGACTAGTACAACTACTGCTCTTACTGCTACTGCTACTGCTATTACTGCTACTGCTACTGCTCTTGCTGCTACTGCTACTGCTCTTGATACTGCTACTGCTCTTGATACTGCTACTACTACTGCTACTGCTACTACTGCTACTGCTACTGCTGCTACTGGTACTGGTACTGCTACTGCTACTACTGCTGTAGCAGCTGCTACCGCTACTGCTCCTGCTACTGCTACTACTGCTACTGGTGCTGCTATTGCTACTGCTACTACTACTACTACTGCTACTACTGCTGCTGCTACTACTACTACTGCTACTACTACTGCTACTGCTACTGCTGCTGCTGCTGCTACTGCTACTGCTGTTGCTACTGTGCTGCTACTCCCACTGCCACTGCTGCTCCTACTGCTACTGCGACTGCGACTGCTACTGCTACTGCAACTGTTACTGCTCCAGGTGCTACTGCCACTGCTACTGCTACTGCTACTGCTACTGCTAGTGCTACTGCTACTGCTGCTGCTACTGCAACTATTGCTACTGCTACTGCTACTACTACGGCTACTGCTGCTACTGCTGCTGCTGCAGATGCTAATGCTGCTGCACCAACTGTTACTGCTACTGCTACTGCTGCTGCTACTATTGCTGATATTGGTGTTGCCACTGCTGCTGCTGCTGCTACTGCTGCTGCAGCTAGTGCTGCTGCTACTGCTATTGCAGCTAGTGCTGCTGCTACTGCTAGTGCTGCTGCCACTGCTGCTACTCCTGCTGCTGCTACTACTGCTGTTGTTACTAGTGCTGCTACAACTCCTGCTAGTGATGCTGTTGTTACTGCTCCTGATACTGCTACTGCTACCGCTCTTACTACTACTGCTACTGCTCTTACTGCTACTACTGCTAATGCTACTGCTACTGCTACTGCTCCTGATACTGCTACTGCTACTGCTACTACTGCTACTGCTGCTGCTGCTACTACTGCTCCTGATACTGCTACTGCTACTACTGCTACTGCTACTGCTACTGCTGCTCCTGATACTGCTACTGCTACTGCTACTGATACTGCTACTGCTCCTGAGACTTGTACAACTACTGCTCTTACTGCTACTGCTACTGCTGCTACTGCTACTGCTACTGCTACTGCTACTGCTACTACTACGGCTACTGCTGCTACTGCTGCTGCTAATGCTGCTACAGCTACTGTTACTGCTACTGCTACTGCTGCTGCTACTGCTGCTGATACTGTTGTTGCTACTGCTACTGCTGCTACTGCTGCTGCAGCTAGTGCTGCTGCTACTGATGTTGCTGCTAGTGCGGCTGCTACTGCTGCTGCAGCTACTGCTGCTGCTACTGATACTGCTACTGCTGCTGCTGCTAGTGCTGCTGCTCCTGCTGCTGCTACTCCTGCTGCTACTACTGCTGTTGTTACTAGTGCTGCTACAACTCCTGCTACTGCAACTGCTACTGCTGCTGCTGTTACTGCTCCTGATACTGCTACTGATACCGCTCTTACTACTAATGCTACTGCTACTGCTACTGCTACTGCTACTGCTCCTGCTACTGCTACTGCTACAACTGCTACTGCTACTACTGCTACTGCTAGTGCTGCTGCTGCTGCTACTGCTACTACTGCTCCTGATACTGCTACTGCTACTACTACGGCTACTGCTACTGCTACTGCTGCTCCTGATACTGCTACTGCTACTGCTACTGATACTGCTACTGCTCCTGAGACAGTACAACTACTGCTCTTACTGCTACTGCTACTGCTACTGCTACTGCTACTGCTCTTGCTGCTACTGCTACTACTGCGACTGCCACTGCTACTACCACTGCGACTGCTACAGCGACTGCCACAGCGACTGCTACAACTACTGCTACTGCTACTGCGACTACGACTGCTACTGCTACTGCTACTGCTACTGCCACTGCTACTGCTACAGCGACTACCACTGCACCGCTACTGCTACCGCGACTGCGACTGCCACTGCCACTGCTACTGCTACTGCGACTGAAACTGCTACTGCTACTGCTACTGCGACTGCCACTGCTACTGCGACTGCTACAGCGACTACTACTGCTACTGCAACTGTTACTGCTACTGCAACTGTTACTGCTGCTGCAGGTGCTACTACCACTACTACTACTACTGCTACTGCTACTGCTACTGCAACTATTGCTACTGCTACTGCTACTACTACGGCTGCTGCAGCTGCTAATGCTGCTGCAGCTACTATTACTGCTACTGCTACTGCTGCTGCTGCTGCTACTGCTACTGCTGCTGATACTGTTGTTGCTACTGCTGCTGCTGCTACTGCTGTTGCAGCTAGTGCTGCTGCTACTGCTGCTGCAGCTACTGCTTCTGCAACTACTGATGTTGCTACTGCTACTGCTACTTCTACTGCTGCTGCTGCTAGTGCTGCTGCTACTGCTGCTGCTGCTGATACTCCTGCTGCTACTACTGCTGTTGTTACTAGTGCTGCTACAACTCCTGCTACTGCTACTGGTGCTGCAGATACTGTTACTGTTATTGCTACTGCTATTGCTCTTACTGCTACTACTACTACTACTACTACTACTGCTACTGGTGCTGCTGCTACTGCTACTGCTACTGCCGCTATTACTACGATTGCTACTACTACTACTGCTACTGCTACTGCTACTGCAACTCCTATGGCTACTGCTACTGCTACTGTTACTGCTACTGCTACTGGTGTTGCTGCTACTGCAGCTACTGCTGCTGCTACTGCTGCTACTACTGCTCCTGCTGCTACTGCTACTGCTACTGCTGCTCCTGATACCGCTACTGCTACTGCTATTGCTCTTACTGCTACTACTACTGCTACTGCTACTGCTGCTCCTGATACTGCTACTGCTACTGTTATTGCTCTTACTGCTACTACTACTGCTACAGCTGCTGCTGCTACTGCTACTGCTACTGCCGCTATTACTACTATTGCTACTACTACTACTGCTACTGCTACTGCAACTCCTACTGCTAGTGCTACTGGTGTTGCTGCTACTGCTGTTGCTGCTACTGCAGCTACTGCTGCTGCTGCTGGTACTGCTGCTGCTACTACTGCTCCTGCAGCAACTGCTACTGCTGCTCCTGATGCTGCTACTGCTGCTCCTGATACTGCTAATGCTACTGCTATTGGTATTGCTACTGCTACTACTGCTGCTGTAGCTGCTACTGCTACTGCTGCCGCTACTCCTACTGCTACTGCTACTGCAACTGTTGTTGCTGCTGCTACTCCTGCTGTTACTACTGCTGTTGTTACTACTGCTGCTACTACTACTACTGCTACTGCTACTGCTACTGCTACTGCTATTGCTACTGCTACTGCTACTACTACTACTGCTACTGCTACTGCTACTGCTACTGCCACTACTACTGTTACTGCTACTACTAGTGCTACTGCTCTCTTACTGCTACTGCTACTGACCTTGCTGCTACTGCTGCTGCTTTTGTTACTACTGATACTGCTACTACTCCTGCTCCTGATACTACTACTGCTACTGCTCCTGATACTGATACTGCTACTGCTACCGCTCTTACTACTGCTACTGCTCTTACTGCTACTACGGCTAATGCTACTGCTACTGATACTGCTACTGCTCCTGATACTGCTACTGCTATACTTGCTACTGCTACTGCTACTGCTCCTGATACTGTTACTGCTACAACTGCTACTGCTACTACTGCTACTGCTCCTGATACTGCTACTGCTACAACTGCTACTGCTACTACTGCTACTGCTAATGCTCCTGATACTGCTACAACTGCTACTGCTACTACTGCTACTGCTCCTGATACTGCTACTGCTACAACTGCTACTGCTACTGCTACTACTGCTACTGCTACTGCTGCTACTGCTACTGGTGCTGCTATTGCTACTGCTACTACTACTACTGCTACTACCGCTGCTGCTGCCGCTATTGCTACTGCTACTGCCACTACTACTGCTACTGCTGCTGCTGCTACTGCTGGTGCTACTGTGCTGCTACTCCCACTGCTACTGCTGTTGCTACTGCTGCTGCTGCTGTTACTGCCACTGCGACTGCTACTCCTAATGCTACTGCTACTGCGACTGCTAGTGCTGCTGGTACTGCTAGTGCTCCTGCCACTGCTACTGCTACTGCTACTGCTGCTGCTACTGCAACTATTTCTACTACTACTGCTACTGCTACTACTACTGCTACTACTACGGCTACTGCTGCTACTGCTGCTGCTGCAGCTGCAAATGCTGCTGCAGCTACTGTTACTGCTACTGCTACTGCTGCTACTGCTGCTGATACTGTTGTTGCTATTGCTGCTGATGCTGCTACTGCTGCTGCAGCTAGTGCTGCTGCTACTGCTGCTGCTGCAGCTGCTAATGCTGCTGCAGCTACTGTTACTGCTACTGCTACTGCTGCTACTGCTGCTGATACTGTTGTTGCTACTGCTGCTGATGCTGCTACTGCTGCTGCAGCTAGTGCTGCTGCAACTGCTGTTGCAGCTAGTGCTGCTGCTACTGCTAGTGCTGCTGCCACTGCTGCTGCTCCTGCTGCTGCTACTACTGCTGTTGTTACTAGTGCTGCTACAACTCCTGTTAGTGCTGCTGCTGTTACTGCTCCTGATACTGCTACTGCTACCGCTCTTACTACTACTGCTACTGCTCTTACTACTACTACTACTAATGCTACTGATACTGCTACTGCTACTGCACCTGATACTGCTACTGCTACTGCACCTGATACTGCTACTGCTACAACTGCTACTGCTACTGCTACTACTGCTACTGCTACTGCTACTGCTGCTGCTACTGCTACTACTGCTCCTGATACTGCTACTGCTACTGCTACTACTACTGCTACTGCTACTGCTACTGCTGCTCCAGATACTGCTACTGCTACTGATACTGCTCCTGAGACTAGTACAACTACTGCTCTTACTGCTACTGCTACTGCTATTACTGCTACTGCTACTGCTCTTGCTGCTACTGCTACTGCTCTTGATACTGCTACTGCTCTTGATACTGCTACTACTACTGCTACTGCTACTACTGCTACTGCTACTGCTGCTACTGGTACTGGTACTGCTACTGCTACTACTGCTGTAGCAGCTGCTACCGCTACTGCTCCTGCTACTGCTACTACTGCTACTGGTGCTGCTATTGCTACTGCTACTACTACTACTGCTGCTACTACTGCTGCTGCTACTACTACTACTGCTACTACTACTGCTACTGCTACTGCTGCTGCTGCTGCTACTGCTACTGCTGTTGCTACTGTGCTGCTACTCCCACTGCCACTGCTGCTGCTGCTGTTACTGCCACTGCGACTGCTACTCCTACTGCTACTGCGACTGCGATTGCTACTGCTACTGCAACTGTTACTGCTCCAGGTGCTACTGCCACTGCTACTGCTACTGCTACTGCTAGTGCTACTGCTACTGCTGCTGCTACTGCAACTATTGCTACTGCTACTGCTACTACTACGGCTACTACTGCTACTGCTGCTGCTGCAGATGCTAATGCTGCTGCACCTACTGTTACTGCTACTGCTACTGCTGCTGCTACTATTGCTGATATTGGTGTTGCTACTGCTGCTGCTGCTGCTACTGCTGCTGCAGCTAGTGCTGCTGCTACTGCTATTGCAGCTAGTGCTGCTGCTACTGCTAGTGCTGCTGCCACTGCTGCTACTCCTGCTGCTGCTACTACTGCTGTTGTTACTAGTGCTGCTACAACTCCTGCTAGTGATGCTGCTGTTACTGCTCCTGCTACTGCTACTGCTACCGCTCTTACTACTACTGCTACTGCTCTTACTGCTACTACTGCTAATGCTACTGCTACTGCTACTGCTCCTGATACTGCTACTGCTACTGCTACTACTGCTACTGCTGCTGCTGCTACTACTGCTCCTGATACTGCTATTGCTACTACTGCTACTGCTACTGCTACTGCTGCTCCTGATACTGCTACTGCTACTGCTACTGATACTGCTACTGCTCCTGAGACTTGTACAACTACTGCTCTTACTGCTACTGCTACTGCTGCTACTGCTACTGCTACTGCTACTGCTACTACTACGGCTACTGCTGCTACTGCTGCTGCTAATGCTGCTGCAGCTACTGTTACTGCTACTGCTACTGCTGCTGCTACTGCTGCTGATACTGTTGTTGCTACTGCTACTGCTGCTACTGCTGCTGCAGCTAGTGCTGCTGCTACTGATGTTGCTGCTAGTGCGGCTGCTACTGCTGCTGCAGCTACTGCTGCTGCTACTGCTACTGCTACTGCTGCTGCTGCTAGTGCTGCTGCTCCTGCTGCTGCTACTCCTGCTGCTACTACTGCTGTTGTTACTAGTGCTGCTACAACTCCTGCTACTGCAACTGCTACTGCTGCTGCTGTTACTGCTCCTGATACTGCTACTGATACCGCTCTTACTACTAATGCTACTGCTACTGCTACTGCTACTGCTCCTGATACTGCTACTGCTACAACTGCTAATGCTACTACTGCTACTGCTAGTGCTGCTGCTGCTGCTACTGCTACTACTGCTCCTGATACTGCTACTGCTACTACTACAGCACTGCTACTGCTACTGCTGCTCCTGATACTGCTACTGCTACTGCTACTGATACTGCTACTGCTCCTGAGACTAGTACAACTACTGCTCTTACTGCTACTGCTACTGCTACTGCTACTGCTATTGCTCTTGCTGCTACTGCTACTACTGCGACTGCCACTGCTACTACCACTGCGACTGCTACAGCGACTGCCACAGCGACTGCTACAACTACTGCTACTGCTACTGCGACTACGACTGCTACTGCTACTGCTACTGCCCCTGCTACTGCTACAGCGACTGCCACTGCACCGCTACTGCTACCGCGACTGCGACTGCCACTGCCACTGCTACTGCTACTGCGACTGAAACTGCTACTGCTACTGCCACTGCTACTGCGACTGCTACAGCGACTGCGACTACTACTGCTACTGCAACTGTTACTGCTACTGCAACTGTTACTGCTGCTGCAGGTGCTACTACCACTACTACTGCTACTGCTACTGCTACTGCTACTGCAACTAGTGCTACTGCTACTGCTACTACTACGGCTGCTGCAGCTGCTAATGCTGCTGCAGCTACTATTACTGCTACTGCTACTGCTGCTGCTGCTGCTACTGCTACTGCTACTGCTGCTGATACTGTTGTTGCTACTGCTGCTGCTGCTACTGCTGTTGCAGCTAGTGCTGCTGCTACTGCTGCTGCAGCTACTGCTTCTGCAACTACTGATGTTGCTACTGCTACTGCTACTGCTACTGCTGCTGCTGCTAGTGCTGCTGCTACTGCTGCTGCTCCTGCTGCTGATACTCCTGCTGCTACTACTGCTGTTGTTACTAGTGCTGCTACAACTCCTGCTACTGCTACTGGTGCTGCAGATACTGTTACTGTTATTGCTACTGCTATTGCTCTTACTGCTACTACTACTACTACTACTACTACTGCTACTGGTGCTGCTGCTACTGCTACTGCTACTGCCGCTATTACTACGATTGCTACTACTACTACTGCTACTGCTACTGCTACTGCAACTCCTATGGCTACTGCTACTGCTACTGTTACTGCTACTGCTACTGGTGTTGCTGCTACTGCAGCTACTGCTGCTGCTACTGCTGCTACTACTGCTCCTGCTGCTACTGCTACTGCTACTGCTGCTCCTGATACCGCTACTGCTACTGCTATTGCTCTTACTGCTACTACTACTGCTACTGCTGCTGCTGCTGCTACTGCTGCTCCTGATACTGCTACTGCTACTGTTATTGCTCTTACTGCTACTACTACTGCTACAGCTGCTGCTGCTACTGCTACTGCTACTGCCGCTATGACTACTATTGCTACTACTACTACTACTGCAACTCCTACTGCTACTGGTGTTGCTGCTACTGCTGTTGCTGCTACTGCAGCTACTGCTGCTGCTGCTGGTACTGCTGCTGCTACTACTGCTCCTGCAGCAACTGCTACTGCTGCTCCTGATGCTGCTACTGCTGCTCCTGATACTGCTAATGCTACTGCTATTGGTATTGCTACTGCTACTACTGCTGCTGTAGCTGCTACTGCTACTGCTGCCGCTACTCCTACTGCTACTGCTACTGCAACTGTTGTTGCTGCTGCTACTCCTGCTGTTACTACTGCTGTTGTTACTACTACTACTGCTACTGCTACTGCTACTGCTATTGCTACTGCTACTGCTACTACTACTACTGCTACTGCTACTGCTACTGCCACTACTACTGTTACTGCTACTACTAGTGCTACTGCTCTCTTACTGCTACTGCTACTGACCTTGCTGCTACTGCTGCTGCTCTTGCTACTACTGATACTGCTACTACTCCTGCTCCTGATACTACTACTGCTACTGCTCCTGATACTGATACTGCTACTGCTACCGCTCTTACTACTGCTACTGCTCTTACTGCTACTACTGCTAATGCTACTGCTACTGATACTGCTACTGCTACTGCTCCTGCTACTGCTCCTGATACTGTTACTGCTACAACTGCTACTGCTACTGCTACTGCTACTACTGCTACTGCTCCTGATACTGCTACTGCTACAACTGCTACTGCTACTGCTACTACTGCTAATGCTCCTGATACTGCTACAACTGCTACTGCTACTGCTACTACTGCTACTGCTCCTGATACTGCTACTGCTACAACTGCTACTGCTGCTGCTACTACTGCTACTGGTGCTGCTATTGCTACTGCTACTACTACTACAACTGCTACTACTGCTGCTGCTGCCGCTATTGCTACTGCTACTGCTACTGCTACTGCTGCTGCTGCTGCTACTACTGGTGCTACTGTGCTGCTACTCCCACTGCTACTGCTGTTGCTACTGCTGCTGCTGCTGTTACTGCCACTGCGACTGCTACTCCTAATGCTACTGCTACTGCGACTGCTAGTGCTGCTGGTACTGCTAGTGCTCCTGCCACTGCTACTGCTACAGCTAGTGCTACTGCTACTGCTGCTGCTACTGCAACTATTGCTACTACTACTGCTACTGCTACTACTACGGCTACTGCTGCTACTGCTGCTGCTGCAGCTGCTAATGCTACTGCAGCTACTGTTACTGCTACTGCTACTGCTGCTACTGATACTGTTGTTGCTACTGCTGCTGCTGCTGCTACTGCTGCTGCTGCTAGTGCTGCTGCTACTGCTGTTGCAGCTAGTGCTGCTGCTACTGCTAGTGCTGCTGACACTGCTGCTGCTCCTGCTGCTGCTACTACTGCTGTTGTTACTAGTGCTGCTACAACTCCTGCTAGTGCTGCTCCTGATACTGCTACTGCTACCGCTTTTACTACTACTGCTACTGCTCTTACTACTACTACTGCTAATGCTACTGATACTGCTACTGCTACTGCACCTGATACTGCTACTGCTACTGCACCTGATACTGCTACTGCTACAACTGCTACTGCTACTGCTACTACTGCTACTGCTACTGCTACTGCTGCTGCTACTGCTACTACTGCTCCTGATACTGCTACTGCTACTACTACTGCTACTGCTACTGCTACTGCTGCTCCTGATACTGCTACTGCTACTGCTACTGATACTGCTCCTGAGACTAGTACAACTACTGCTCTTACTGCTACTGCTACTGCTATTACTGCTACTGCTACTGCTCTTGCTGCTACTGCTACTGCTCTTGATACTGCTACTGCTACTGCTACTGTTCTTGATACTGCTACTACTACTTCTACTGCTACTACTACTGCTACTGCTACTGCTGCTACGGGTACTGGTACTGCTACTGCTACTACTGCTGTAGCAGCTGCTACCGCTACTGCTCCTGCTACTGCAACTACTGCTACTGGTGCTGCTATTGCTACTGCTACTACTACTACTACTGCTACTACTACTGCTGCTACTACTACTACTACTGCTACAACTACAGTTACTACTACTGCTACTGCTACTGCTGCTGCTGCTGCTACTGCTACTGCTGTTGCTACTGTGCTGCTACTCCCACTGCTACTGCTGTTGCTACTGCTGCTGCTGCTGTTACTGCCACTGCGACTGCTACTCCTACTGCTACTGCGACTGCGACTGCTACTGCTACTGCTACTGCAACTGTTACTGCTCCAGGTGCTACTGCCACTGCTACTGCTACTGCTACTGCTACTGCTAGTGCTACTGCTTCTGCTGCTGCTACTGCAACTATTGATACTGCTACTGCTACTACTACGGCTACTGCTGCTACTGCTGCTGCTGCAGATGCTAATGCTGCTGCACCTACTGTTACTGCTACTGCTACTGCTGCTACTACTGCTGCTGATACTGGTGTTGCTACTGCTGCTGCTGCTGCTACTGCTGCTGCAGCTAGTGCTGCTGCTACTGCTGTTGCAGCTAGTGCTGCTGCTACTGCTAGTGCTGCTGCCACTGCTGCTACTCCTGCTGCTGCTACTACTGCTGTTGTTACTAGCGCTGCTACAACTCCTGCTAGTGCTGCTGCTGTTACTGCTCCTGATACTGCTACTGCTACCGCTCTTACTACTACTGCTGCTGCTCTTACTGCTACTACTGCTAATGCTACTGCTACTGCTACTGCTCCTGATACTGCTACTGCTACTACTGCTACTGCTACTGCTACTGCTGCTGCTGCTACTACTGCTCCTGATACTGCTACTGCTACTACTGCTACTGCTACTGCTGCTCCTGATACTGCTACTGCTACTGCAACTGATACTGCTACTGCTCCTGAGACTTGTACAACTACTGCTCTTACTGCTACTGCTGCTACTGCTACTGCTACTGCTACGGCTACTTCTACTGCTAGTGCTACTGCTACAACTACGGCTACTGCTGCTACTGCTGCTGCTAATGCTGCTGCAGCTACTGTTACTGCTACTGCTACTGCTGCTGCTACTGCTGCTGATACTGTTGTTGCTACTGCTGCTGCTGCAACTGCTGCTGCAGCTAGTGCTGCTGCTACTGATGTTGCTGCTAGTGCGGCTGCTACTGCTGCTGCAGCTACTGCTGCTGCTACTGCTACTGCTACTACTACTGCTGTTGTTACTAGTGCTGCTACAACTCCTGCTACTGCAACTGCTACTGCTGCTGCTACTACTGCTCATGATACTGCTACTGCTACCGCTCTTACTACTACTGCTACTGCTCTTACTGCTACTACTGCTAATGCTACTGCTACTGCTCCTGATACTGCTACTGCTACAACTGCTACTGCTACTGCTACTACTGCTACTGCTAGTGCTGCTGCTGCTACTGCTACTACTGCTCCTGATACTGCTACTGCTACTACTACGGCTACTGCTACTGCTACTGCTGCTCCTGATACTGCTACTGCTACTGCTACTGATACTGCTATTGCTCCTGAGACTAGTACAACTACTGCTCTTACTGCTACTGCTACTGCTACTGCTACTGCTACTGCTCTTGCTGCTACTGCTACTACTGCGACTGCCACTGCTACTACCACTGCGACTGCTACAGCGACTGCCACAGCAACTGCTACAACTACTGCTACTGCTACTGCGACTACGACTGCTACTGCTACTGCTACTGCCACTGCTACTGCTACAGCGACTGCCACTGCACCGCTACTGCTACCGCGACTGCGACTGCCACTGCCACTGCTACTGCTACTGCGACTGAAACTGCTACTGCGACTGCCACTGCTACTGCGACTGCTACAGCGACTGCGACTACTACTGCTACTGCAACTGTTACTGCTACTGCAACTGTTACTGCTGCTGCAGGTGCTACTACCACTACTACTGCTACTGCTACTGCTACTGCAACTATTGCTACTGCTATTGCTACTACTACGGCTGCTGCAGCTGCTAATGCTGCTGCAGCTACTGTTACTGCTACTGCTACTGCTGCTGCTGCTGCTACTGCTACTGCTGCTGATACTGTTGTTGCTACTGCTGCTGCTGCTACTGCTGTTGCAGCTAGTGCTGCTGCTACTGCTGCTGCAGCTACTGCTACTGCATCTACTGATGTTGCTACTGCTACTGCTACAGCTACTGCTGCTGCTGCTAGTGCTGCTGCTACTGCTGCTCCTGCTGCTGATACTCCTGCTGCTACTACTGCTGTTGTTACTAGTGCTGCTACAACTCCTGCTACTGCTACTAGTGCTGCAGATACTGTTACTGTTACTGCTACTGCTATTGCTCTAACTGCTACTACTACTACTACTACTACTACTGGTGCTGCTGCTACTGCTACTGCTACTGCCGCTATTACTACGATTGCTACTACTACTACTGCTACTGCTACTGCTACTGCAACGCCTATGGCTACTGCTACTGCTACTGTTACTGCTACTGCTACTGGTGTTGCTGCTACTGCAGCTACTGCTGCTGCTACTGCTGCTACTACTGCTCCTGCTGCTACTGCTACTGCTGCTCCTGATACTGCTACTGCTATTGCTCTTACTGCTACTACTACTGCTACTGCTGCTGCTGCTGCTACTGCTACTCCTGATACTGCTACTGCTACTGTTATTGCTCTTACTGCTACTACTACTGCAGCTACTGCTATTGCTCTTACTGCTACTACTACTGCTACTGCTGCTGCTGCTACTGCTGCTCCTGATACTGTTATTGCTCTTACTGCTACTACTACTGCTACAGCTGCTGCTGCTACTGCTACTGCTACTGCCGCTATTACTACTATTGCTACTACTACTACTGCTACTGCTACTGCAACTCCTACTGCTACTGCTACTGGTGTTGCTGCTACTGCTGTTGCTGCTACTGCAGCTACTGCTGCTGCTGCTGCTACTACTGCTCCTGCAGCTACTGCTACTGCTGCTCCTGATACTGCTACTGCTGCTCCTGATACTGCTAATGCTACTACTACTGCTACTGCTACTGCTGCTACTGCTACTGCTACTGCTACTACTGCTGCTAATGCTACTGGTGTTGCTACTGCTACTGCTACTACTACTTCTACTACTGCTACTACTGCTGCTACTGCCGCTATTGCTACTTCTACTTCCACTACTACTGCTACTGCTGCTACTGCTACTGCTGCTGCTACTGCTGTTGCTACTGCTCCTGATACTGCTACTGCTACAACTGCTACTGCTACTGCTCCTGATACTGCTACTACTACTGCTACATCTACTGCTACTACTACAGCTACTCCTACTGCTGCTGCTACTACTGCTTCTGCTGCTAGTGCTGCTGCTAGTCTTGCTACTACTGCTACTGCTACTGCTACTGCTGCTACTGCTACTGCTACTACTGCTACTGCTACTGCTGCTATTGCTAGTGCTGCTGCTAGTCTTGCTACTACTGCTACTGCTACTGCTACTGCTACTACTACTGCTGCTGCTGCTACTGCTACTGCTGCTGCTGCTACTGCTACTGCTGCTGCTACTCCTACTGCTACTGCTACTGCTACTGTTGCTGCTGCTGCTACTCCTACTGTTACTACTGCTGTTGTTACTACTGCTGCTACTACTACTACTGCTACTGCTACTGCTACTGCTACTGCTATTGCTACTGCTACTGCTACTACTACTACTGCTACTGCTACTGCCACTACTACTGTTACTGCTACTACTACTGCTACTGCTCTCTTACTGCTACTGCTACTGACCTTGCTGCTACTGCTGCTGCTCTTGCTACTACTGATACTGCTACTACTCCTGCTCCTGATACTACTACTGCTACTGCTCATGATACTGATACTGCTACTGCTACCGCTCTTACTACTGCTACTGCTCTTACTGCTACTACTGCTAATGCTACTGCTACTGATACTGCTACTGCTCCTGATACTGCTACTGCTACAACTGCTACTGCTACTGCTCCTGAGACTGTTACTGCTACAACTGCTACTGCTACTGCTACTACTGCTACTGCTCCTGATACTGCTACTGCTACAACTGCTACTGCTACTACTGCTACTGCTACTGCTCCTGATACTGCTACAACTGCTACTGCTACTGCTACTACTGCTACTGCTCCTGATACTGCTACTGCTACAACTGCTACTGCTACTGCTACTACTGCTACTGCTACTGCTGTTGCAGCTACTGCTCCTGATACTGCTACTGCTACTACTATTGCTACTGCTACTGCTGCTCCTGATACTGCTACTGCTACTGCTCCTGAGACTAGTACAACTACTGCTCTTACTTCTACTGCTACTGCTATTACTGCTCTAGTAACAACAGTAGTAGTAGCAGCAGGAGTAGCAGCAGCAGGAGCAGCAGCAGTAGCAGCAGCACTAGCAGCAACAGCAGTAGCAGTAGCAGTAGCTGCAGCAGCAGTAGCAGCAGCACTAGCTGCAACAGCAGTAGCAGCAGCACTAGCTGCAGCAGCAGTAGCAGCAGCAGTAGCAACAACAGTATCAGCAGCAGTAGCAGCAGTAGTAGTAGTAGCAGTAACAGTAGCTGCAGCAGCATTAGCAGCTGCAGCAGTAGCCGTAGTAGTAGCAGTAGCAGTAGCAGTAGCAATAGTTGCAGTAGCATCAGCAGTAGCAGTAGCAGTAGCAGGAGCAGCACTAGTAACAACAGCAGTAGCAGTAGCGGTAGCAGTAGTAGTGGCAGTAGCACCTGCAGCAGCAGTAACAGTTGCAGTAGCAGTAGCAGTAGCAGTCGCAGTAGCAGTAGGAGTAGCAGTCGCAGTGCCAGTAACAGCAGCAGCAGTAGCAACAGCAGTAGCAGTGGGAGTAGCAGCACAGTCGCAACAGCAGTAGCAGCAGCAGCAGTAGTAGCAGTAGCAGTAGAAGTAGCAGTAGTAGTGGCAATAGCAGTAGCAATAGCGGCAGCAGCAGCAGCAGTAGTAGCAGTAGTAGTAGTAGTAGCAGTAGCAATAGCAGCACCAGTAGCAGTAGCAGTAGTAGAAGTAGCAGTAGCGGTAGCAGCTGCAGCAGCAGTAGTAGGAGTAGCAGTACTAGTAGCAGCAGTAGCAGTAGCAGTTGTAGTAGCAGTAGCAGTAGCAGTAGTAGTAGCAGTATCAAGAGCAGTAGCAGTAGCAGTATCAGGAGCAGTAGCAGTAACAGTAGTAGCAGCAGTAGTAGTAGCACTAGTTACATAAGTAGCAGGAGCAGTAGCAGTAGCAGTAGACGTAATAGCAGTAGCAGTAGCAGTAAGAGCAGTAGTTGTACTAGTCTCAGGAGCAGTAGCAGTATCAGTAGCAGTAGCAGTATCAGGAGCAGCAGTAGCATTAGCAGTAGTAGTAGCAGTAGCATTATCAGGAGCAGTAGCAGTAGCAGTAGTAGCAGTAGCAGTAGCAGTTGTAGCAGTAGCAGTATCAGGAGCAGTAGCAGTAGCAGTAGCAGTAGTAGCAGTAGCAGTTGTAGCAGTAGCTGTACCAGGAGCAGTAGCAGTAGCAGTAGTCGCAGTAGCAGTAGCAGTTGTAGCAGTAGCAGTATCAGGAGCAGTAGCAGTAGCAGTAGTAGCAGTAGCAGTAGCAGTATCAGGAGCAGTAGCAGTAGCGGTAGTAGCAGTAGCAGTTGCAGTTGTAGCAGTAGCAGTATCAGGAGCAGTAGCAGTAGCAGTAGCAGTATCAGTAGCAGTAGCATTAGCAGTAGTAGCAGTAAGAGCAGTAGCAGTAGTAGTAAGAGCGGTAGCAGTAGGAGTATCAGGAGCAGTAGCAGTATCAGGAGCAGGAGTAGTAGCAGTATCAGTAGTAGCAAGAGCAGCAGCAGTAGCAGCAAGGTCAGTAGCAGTAGAAGTAAGAGAGCAGTAGAAGTAGCAGTAGTAGTAGCAGTAACAGTAGTAGTAGCAGTAGCAGTAGCAGCAGCAGTAGTAGTAGCAGTAGCAATAGCAGTAGTAGTAGCAGTAGTAGTAACAGCAGTAGTAACAACAGCCGTAGTAGCAGCAGGAGTAGCAGCAGCCGCAACAGTAGCAGTAGCAGTAGCAGTAGGAGTAGCAGCAGCAGCAGTAGCAGTAGCAGCAGTAGCAGTAGCAGTACAAGTAGCAGCAGTAGCAGTAGTAGCAAGACTAGCAGCAGCACTAGCAATATCAGCAGTAGCAGTAGCAGTAGCAGCAGTAGCAGTAACAGTAGCAGCAGTAGCAGTAGCAGTAGTAGCAAGACTAGCAGCAGCACTAGCAGCAGAAGCAGTAGTAGCAGCAGCAGTTGGAGTAGCAGTAGTAGTAGCAGTAGATGTAGCAGTAGTAGTAGTAGCAGTAAGAGCAGTAGCAGTAGCAGTAAGAGCAGTAGCAGTAGCAGTAGCAGTATCAGGAGCAGTGGCAGTAGCAACACAGTAGCAACAGCAGTAGCAGCAGCAGCAGTAGCAGTAGTAGTGGAAGTAGAAGTAGCAATAGCGGCAGCAGCAGCAGTAGTAGCAGTAGTAGAAGTAGTAGTAGCAGTAGCAGTAGCAACACCAGTAGCAGTAGCAGCAGTAGTAGTAGCAGTAGCAGCTGCAGCAGCAGGAGTAGCAGTAGCAATACCAATAGCAGTAGCATTAGCAGTAGTAGCAGTAAGAGCAGTAGCAGTAGTAGTAAGAGCGGTAGCAGTTGCAGTATCAGGAGCAGTAACAGCAGCAGCAGTAGCAGTTGCAGTAGCAGGAGTTGTAGCAGCACTAGTAACAACAGCAGTAGTTGCAGCAGGATCAGCAGCAGCAGGAGCAGCATCAGTAGCAGCAGCACTAGCAGCAGCAGCAGTAGCAGTAGCAGTAGCAGTAGCAGTAGCAGTAGTAGTAGTAGTAGCAGTAGTAGCAAGACTAGCAGCAGTACTAGCAATATCAGCAGTAGCAGTAGCAGTAGCAGCAGTAGCAGTAACAGTAGCAGCAGTAGCAGTAGCAGTAGTAGCAAGACTAGCAGCAGCACTAGCAGCAGAAGCAGTAGTAGCAGTAGCAGTTGGAGTAGCAGTAGTAGTAGCAGTAGATGTAGCAGTAGTAGTAGTGGCAGTAAGAGCAGTAGCAGTAGCAGTAAGAGCAGTATCAGGAGCAGCAGTAGCAGTATCAGGAGCAGTGGCAGTAGCAACACAGTAGCAACAGCAGTAGCAGCAGCAGTAGCAGTAGTAGTGGAGGTAGAAGTAGCAATAGCGGCAGCAGCAGCAGTAGTAGCAGTAGTAGAAGTAGTAGTAGCAGTAGCAGTAGCAACACCAGTAGCAGTAGCAGCAGCAGTAGCAGTAGTAGTAGCAGTAAGAGCAATACCAGTAGCAGTAGCAGTATCAGGAGCAGCAGTAGCAGTAGCAGCAGGAGCAGTAGTAGCAGCAGTAGCAGCAGCAGCAGTAGCTGCAGTAGCAGCAACACCAGTAGTAGCAGTACCAGTAGCAGTAGCAGTAGCAGTAGGAGTTGCAGTAGCAGTAGCAGTAGCAGTAGCAGCAGTAGTAGTAGCAATAGTAATAATAGCGGTAGTAGCAGTAGCATTAGCAGTATCAGGAGCAGCAGTAGCAGTAGCTGCAGGAGCAGTAGTAGCAGCATAGCAGCAGCAGCAGCAGTAGCTGCAGTAGCAGCAACAGCAGTAGTTGCAACACCAGTAGCAGTAGCAGTAACAGTTGCAGTAGCAGTAGGAGTTGCAGTAGCAGTAGCAGCAGTAGTAGTAGCAATAGTAGTAATAGCGGCAGTAGCAGTAGCAGCAGCAGTAGCAGTAGTAGTAGCAGTAAGAGCAATAGCAGTAGCAGTAGCAGTATCAGGAGCAGCAGTTGCAGTAGCAGCAGGAGCAGTAGTAGCAGCAGTAGCAGCAGCAGCAGTAGCTGCAGTAGCAGCAACACCAGTAGTAGCAGTAACAGTAGCAGTAGCAGTAGCAGTAGGAGTTGCAGTAGCAGTAGCAGTAGCAGTAGTAGTAGTAGTAGCAATAGTAGTAATAGCGGTAGTAGCAGTAGCAGCAGCAGCAGTAGCAGTAGTAGTAGTAGTAGCAGTAAGAGCAATAGCAGTAGCAGCATCTGCAGCACCAGTAGCAGCAGCAGCAGTAGCAGTAGCAGTAGCAACAGCAGTAGCTGCAGTAACAGTAGCTGCAGCAGCATTAGCAGCAGCACTAGCTGCAACAACAGTAGCAGCAACACTAGCTGCAGCAGCAGTAGCAGCAGCAGTAGCAACAACAGTATCAGCAGCAGTAGCAGCAGTAGCAGTAGCACTAACAGTAGCTGCAGCAGTAGCAGTAGCAGGAGCAGCAGTAGCAGTAGCAGTAGCAGTATCAGGAGCAGCAGTAGCAGTAGCAGTAGCAGTAGTAGTAGCAGTACCAGTATCAGGAGCAGTAGTAGCAGTAGCAGCAGCGGCAGCAGTAGCAGTAGCTGTAGTAGCAGTAGCAGTAGCAGTTGTAGCAGTAGCAGTATCAGGAGCAGTAGCAGTAGCAGTAGCATTATCAGTAGCATTAGCAGTAGTAGCAGTAAGAGCAGTAGCAGTAGTAGTAAGAGCGGTAGCAGTAGCAGTATCAGGAGCAGTAACAGCAGCAGCAGTAGCAGTTGCAGTAGCAGGAGTTGTAGCAGCACTAGTAACAACAGTAGTAGTAGCAGCAGGAGTAGCAGCAGCAGGAGCAGCAGCAGTAGCAGCAGCACTAGCAGCAACAACAGTAGCAGTAGCAGTAGCTGCAGCAGCAGTAGCAGCAGCACTAGCTGCAACAGCAGTAGCAGCAGCAGTAGCAGCAGCAGTAGCAACAACAGTATCAGCAGCAGTAGCAGCAGTAGTAGCAGTAGCAGTAACAGTAGCTGCAGCAGCATTAGCAGCTGCAGCAGTAGCCGTAGTAGTAGCAGTAGCAGTAGCAGTAGCAATAGTTGCAGTAGTAGCAGTAGCAGTAGCAGTAGCAGTAGCAGGAGCAGCACTAGTAACAACAGCAGTAGCAGTAGCGGTAGCAGTAGTAGTGGCAGTAGCACCTGCAGCAGCAGTAACAGTTGCAGTAGCAGTAGCAGTAGCAGTCGCAGTAGCAGTAGGAGTAGCAGTCGCAGTGCCAGTAACAGCAGCAGCAGTAGCAACAGCAGTAGCAGTGGGAGTAGCAGCACAGTAGCAACAGCAGTAGCAGCAGCAGCAGGAGTAGCAGTAGCAGTAGCAGTAGAAGTAGCAGTAGTAGTGGCAATAGCAGTAGCAATAGCGGCAGCAGCAGCAGCAGTAGTAGCAGTAGTAGTAGTAGTAGTAGCAGTAGCAATAGCAGCACCAGCAGCAGTAGCAGCACTAGCAGTAGCGGTAGCAGCTGCAGCAGCAGTAGTAGCAGTAGCAGTACCAGTAGCAGCAGTAGCAACAACAGTATCAGCAGCAGCAGTAGCAACAACAGTATCAGCAGCAGTAGCAGCAGTAGTAGCAGTAGCAGTAACAGTAGCTGCAGCAGCATTAGCAGCTGCAGCAGTAGCAGCAGTAGCCGTAGTAGTAGCAGTAGCAGTAGCAGTAGCAATAGTTGCAGTAGTAGCAGTAGCAGTAGCAGTAGCAGTAGCAGGAGCAGCACTAGTAACAACAGCAGTAGCAGTAGCGGTAGCAGTAGTAGTGGCAGTAGCACCTGCAGCAGCAGTAACAGATGCAGTAGCAGTAGCAGTAGCAGTCGCAGTAGCAGTAGGAGTAGCAGTCGCAGTGCCAGTAACAGCAGCAGCAGTAGCAACAGCAGTAGCAGTGGGAGTAGCAGCACAGTCGCAACAGCAGTAGCAGTAGCAGCAGTAGTAGCAGTAGCAGTAGAAGTAGCAGTAGTAGTGACAGTTGCAGTAGCAGTAGGAGTTGCAGTAGCAGTAGCAGCAGTAGTAGTAGCAATAGTAGTAATAGCGGCAGTAGCAGTAGCAGTAGCAGCAGCAGTAGCAGTAGTAGTAGCAGTAAGAGCAATAGCAGTAGCAGTAGCAGTATCAGGAGCAGCAGTTGCAGTAGCAGCAGGAGCAGTAGTAGCAGCAGTAGCAGCAGCAGCAGTAGCTGCAGTAGCAGCAACACCAGTAGTAGCAGTAACAGTAGCAGTAGCAGTAGCAGTAGGAGTTGCAGTAGCAGTAGCAGTAGCAGTAGTAGTAGTAGTAGCAATAGTAGTAATAGCGGTAGTAGCAGTAGCAGCAGCAGCAGTAGCAGTAGTAGTAGTAGTAGCAGTAAGAGCAATAGCAGTAGCAGCATCTGCAGCACCAGTAGCAGCAGCAGCAGTAGCAGTAGCAGTAGCAACAGCAGTAGCTGCAGTAACAGTAGCTGCAGCAGCATTAGCAGCAGCACTAGCTGCAACAACAGTAGCAGCAACACTAGCTGCAGCAGCAGTAGCAGCAGCAGTAGCAACAACAGTATCAGCAGCAGTAGCAGCAGTAGCAGTAGCACTAACAGTAGCTGCAGCAGTAGCAGTAGCAGGAGCAGCAGTAGCAGTAGCAGTAGCAGTATCAGGAGCAGCAGTAGCAGTAGCAGTAGCAGTAGTAGTAGCAGTACCAGTATCAGGAGCAGTAGTAGCAGTAGCAGCAGCGGCAGCAGTAGCAGTAGCTGTAGTAGCAGTAGCAGTAGCAGTTGTAGCAGTAGCAGTATCAGGAGCAGTAGCAGTAGCATTATCAGTAGCATTAGCAGTAGTAGCAGTAAGAGCAGTAGCAGTAGTAGTAAGAGCGGTAGCAGTAGCAGTATCAGGAGCAGTAACAGCAGCAGCAGTAGCAGTTGCAGTAGCAGGAGTTGTAGCAGCACTAGTAACAACAGTAGTAGTAGCAGCAGGAGTAGCAGCAGCAGGAGCAGCAGCAGTAGCAGCAGCACTAGCAGCAACAACAGTAGCAGTAGCAGTAGCTGCAGCAGCAGTAGCAGCAGCACTAGCTGCAACAGCAGTAGCAGCAGCAGTAGCAGCAGCAGTAGCAACAACAGTATCAGCAGCAGTAGCAGCAGTAGTAGCAGTAGCAGTAACAGTAGCTGCAGCAGCATTAGCAGCTGCAGCAGTAGCCGTAGTAGTAGCAGTAGCAGTAGCAGTAGCAATAGTTGCAGTAGTAGCAGTAGCAGTAGCAGTAGCAGTAGCAGGAGCAGCACTAGTAACAACAGCAGTAGCAGTAGCGGTAGCAGTAGTAGTGGCAGTAGCACCTGCAGCAGCAGTAACAGTTGCAGTAGCAGTAGCAGTAGCAGTCGCAGTAGCAGTAGGAGTAGCAGTCGCAGTGCCAGTAACAGCAGCAGCAGTAGCAACAGCAGTAGCAGTGGGAGTAGCAGCACAGTAGCAACAGCAGTAGCAGCAGCAGCAGGAGTAGCAGTAGCAGTAGCAGTAGAAGTAGCAGTAGTAGTGGCAATAGCAGTAGCAATAGCGGCAGCAGCAGCAGCAGTAGTAGCAGTAGTAGTAGTAGTAGTAGCAGTAGCAATAGCAGCACCAGCAGCAGTAGCAGCACTAGCAGTAGCGGTAGCAGCTGCAGCAGCAGTAGTAGCAGTAGCAGTACCAGTAGCAGCAGTAGCAACAACAGTATCAGCAGCAGCAGTAGCAACAACAGTATCAGCAGCAGTAGCAGCAGTAGTAGCAGTAGCAGTAACAGTAGCTGCAGCAGCATTAGCAGCTGCAGCAGTAGCAGCAGTAGCCGTAGTAGTAGCAGTAGCAGTAGCAGTAGCAATAGTTGCAGTAGTAGCAGTAGCAGTAGCAGTAGCAGGAGCAGCACTAGTAACAACAGCAGTAGCAGTAGCGGTAGCAGTAGTAGTGGCAGTAGCACCTGCAGCAGCAGTAACAGATGCAGTAGCAGTAGCAGTAGCAGTCGCAGTAGCAGTAGGAGTAGCAGTCGCAGTGCCAGTAACAGCAGCAGCAGTAGCAACAGCAGTAGCAGTGGGAGTAGCAGCACAGTCGCAACAGCAGTAGCAGTAGCAGCAGTAGTAGCAGTAGCAGTAGAAGTAGCAGTAGTAGTGGCAATAGCAGTAGCAATAGCGGCAGCAGCAGCAGCAGTAGTAGCAGTAGTAGTAGTAGTAGCAGTAGCAATAGCAGCACCAGTAGCAGTAGCAGTAGTAGAAGTAGCAGTAGCGGTAGCAGCTGCAGCAGCAGTAGTAGGAGTAGCAGTACCAGTAGCAGCAGTAGCAGTAGCAGTTGTAGTAGCAGTAGCAGTAGCAGTAGTAGTAGCAGTATCAAGAGCAGTAGCAGTAGCAGTATCAGGAGCAGTAGCAGTAACAGTAGTAGCAGCAGTAGTAGTAGCACTAGTTACATAAGTAGCAGGAGCAGTAGCAGTAGCAGTAGACGTAATAGCAGTAGCAGTAGCAGTAAGAGCAGTAGTTGTACTAGTCTCAGGAGCAGTAGCAGTATCAGTAGCAGTAGCAGTATCAGGAGCAGCAGTAGCATTAGCAGTAGTAGTAGCAGTAGCATTATCAGGAGCAGTAGCAGTAGCAGTAGTAGCAGTAGCAGTTGTAGCAGTAGCAGTATCAGGAGCAGTAGCAGTAGCAGTAGTAGCAGTAGTAGCAGTAGCAGTTGTAGCAGTAGCTGTATCAGGAGCAGTAGCAGTAGCAGTAGTCGCAGTAGCAGTAGCAGTTGTAGCAGTAGCAGTATCAGGAGCAGTAGCAGTAGCAGTAGTAGCAGTAGCAGTAGCAGTATCAGGAGCAGTAGCAGTAGCGGTAGTAGCAGTAGCAGTTGCAGTTGTAGCAGTAGCAGTATCAGGAGCAGTAGCAGTAGCAGTATCAGTAGCATTAGCATTAGCAGTAGTAGCAGTAAGAGCAGTAGCAGTAGTAGTAAGAGCGGTAGCAGTAGGAGTATCAGGAGCAGTAGCAGTATCAGGAGCAGGAGTAGTAGCAGTATCAGTAGTAGCAAGAGCAGCAGCAGTAGCAGCAAGGTCAGTAGTAGTAGAAGTAAGAGAGCAGTAGCAGTAGCAGTAGTAGTAGCAGTAACAGTAGTAGTGGCAGTAGCAGTAGCAGTAGCAGCAGCAGTAGTAGTAGCAGTAGCAATAGCAGTAGCAGTAGTAGTAACAGCAGTAGTAACAACAGCCGTAGTAGCAGCAGGAGTAGCAGCAGCCGCAACAGTAGCAGTAGCAGTAGCAGTAGGAGTAGCAGCAGCAGTAGCAGTAGCAGCAGTAGCAGTAGCAGTACAAGTAGCAGCAGTAGCAGTAGTAGCAAGACTAGCAGCAGCACTAGCAATATCAGCAGTAGCAGTAGCAGTAGCAGCAGTAGCAGTAACAGTAGCAGCAGTAGCAGTAGCAGTAGCAGTAGCAGTAGTAGCAAGACTAGCAGCAGCACTAGCAGCAGAAGCAGTAGTAGCAGCAGCAGTTGGAGTAGCTGTAGTAGTAGCAGTAGATGTAGCAGTAGTAGTAGTAGCAGTAAGAGCAGTAGCAGTAGCAGTAAGAGCAGTAGCAGTAGCAGTAGCAGTATCAAGAGCAGTGGCAGTAGCAACACAGTAGCAACAGCAGTAGCAGCAGCAGCAGTAGCAGTAGTAGTGGAAGTAGAAGTAGCAATAGCGGCAGCAGCAGCAGTAGTAGCAGTAGTAGAAGTAGTAGTAGCAGTAGCAGTAGCAACACCAGTAGCAGTAGCAGCAGTAGTAGTAGCAGTAGCAGCTGCAGCAGCAGTAGTAGCAGTAGCAATACCAATAGCAGTAGCATTAGCAGTAGTAGCAGTAAGAGCAGTAGCAGTAGTAGTAAGAGCGGTAGCAGTTGCAGTATCAGGAGCAGTAACAGCAGCAGCAGTAGCAGTTGCAGTAGCAGGAGTTGTAGCAGCACTAGTAACAACAGCAGTAGTTGCAGCAGGATCAGCAGCAGCAGGAGCAGCATCAGTAGCAGCAGCACTAGCAGCAGCAGCAGTAGCAGTAGCAGTAGCAGTAGCAGTAGTAGTAGTAGTAGCAGTAGTAGCAAGACTAGCAGCAGCACTAGCAATATCAGCAGTAGCAGTAGCAGTAGCAGCAGTAGCAGTAACAGTAGCAGCAGTAGCAGTAGCAGTAGTAGCAAGACTAGCAGCAGCACTAGCAGCAGAAGCAGTAGTAGCAGTAGCAGTTGGAGTAGCAGTAGTAGTAGCAGTAGATGTAGCAGTAGTAGTAGTGGCAGTAAGAGCAGTAGCAGTAGCAGTAAGAGCAGTATCAGGAGCAGCAGTAGCAGTATCAGGAGCAGTGGCAGTAGCAACACAGTAGCAACAGCAGTAGCAGCAGCAGTAGCAGTAGTAGTGGAAGTAGAAGTAGCAATAGCGGCAGCAGCAGCAGTAGTAGCAGTAGTAGAAGTAGTAGTAGCAGTAGCAGTAGCAACACCAGTAGCAGTAGCAGCAGCAGTAGCAGTAGTAGTAGCAGTAAGAGCAATAGCAGTAGCAGTAGCAGTATCAGGAGCAGCAGTAGCAGTAGCAGCAGGAGCAGTAGTAGCAGCAGTAGCAGCAGCAGCAGTAGCTGCAGTAGCAGCAACACCAGTAGTAGCAGTAACAGTAGCAGTAGCAGTAGCAGTAGCAGTAGGAGTTGCAGTAGCAGTAGCAGTAGCAGTAGTAGTAGTAGTAGCAATAGTAGTAATAGCGGTAGTAGCAGTAGCAGCAGCAGTAGCAGTAGTAGTAGTAGTAGCAGTAAGAGCAATAGCAGTAGCAGCATCTGCAGCACCAGTAGCAGCAGCAGCAGTAGCAGTAGCAGTAGCAACAGCAGTAGCTGCAGTAACAGTAGCTGCAGCAGCATTAGCAGCAGCACTAGCTGCAACAGCAGTAGCAGCAACACTAGCTGCAGCAGCAGTAGCAGCAGCAGTAGCAACAACAGTATCAGCAGCAGTAGCAGCAGTAGCAGTAGCACTAACAGTAGCTGCAGCAGTAGCAGTAGCAGGAGCAGCAGTAGCAGTAGCAGTAGCAGTATCAGGAGCAGCAGTAGCAGTAGCAGTAGCAGTAGTAGTAGCAGTACCAGTATCAGGAGCAGTAGTAGCAGTAGCAGCAGCGGCAGCAGTAGCAGTAGCTGTAGTAGCAGTAGCAGTAGCAGTATCAGGAGCAGTAGCAGTAGCAATAGCATTATCAGTAGCATTAGCAGTAGTAGCAGTAAGAGCAGTAGCAGTAGTAGTAAGAGCGGTAGCAGTAGCAGTATCAGGAGCAGTAACAGCAGCAGCAGTAGCAGTTGCAGTAGCAGGAGTTGTAGCAGCACTAGTAACAACAGTAGTAGTAGCAGCAGGAGTAGCAGCAGCAGGAGCAGCAGCAGTAGCAGCAGCACTAGCAGCAACAACAGTAGCAGTAGCAGTAGCTGCAGCAGCAGTAGCAGCAGCACTACCTGCAACAGCAGTAGCAGCAGCAGTAGCAGCAGTAGCAACAACAGTATCAGCAGCAGTAGCAGCAGTAGTAGCAGTAGCAGTAACAGTAGCTGCAGCAGCATTAGCAGCTGCAGCAGTAGCAGCAGTAGCCGTAGTAGTAGCAGTAGCAGTAGCAGTAGCAATAGTTGCAGTAGTAGCAGGAGCAGCACTAGTAACAACAGCAGTAGCAGTAGCGGTAGCAGTAGTAGTGGCAGTAGCACCTGCAGCAGCAGTAACAGTTGCAGTAGCAGTAGCAGTAGCAGTCGCAGTAGCAGTAGGAGTAGCAGTCGCAGTGCCAGTAACAGCAGCAGCAGTAGCAACAGCAGTAGCAGTGGGAGTAGCAGCACAGTAGCAACAGCAGTAGCAGCAGCAGCAGGAGTAGCAGTAGCAGTAGCAGTAGAAGTAGCAGTAGTAGTGGCAATAGCAGTAGCAATAGCAGCAGCAGCAGCAGTAGTAGCAGTAGTAGTAGTAGTAGTAGTAGCAGTAGCAATAGCAGCACCAGCAGCAGTAGCAGCAGTAGCAGTAGCGGTAGCAGCTGCAGCAGCAGTAGTAGCAGTAGCAGTACCAGTAGCAGCAGTAGCAGTAGCAGTAGTAGTAGTAGCAGTAGCAGTAGCAGTAGTAGTAGCAGTATCAAGAGCAGTAGCAGTAGCAGTAGCAGTATCAGGAGCAGTAGCAGTAACAGTAGTAGCAGCAGTAGTAGTAGCACTAGTTACATAAGCAGCAGGAGCAGTAGCAGTAGCAGTAGACGTAATAGCAGTAGCAGTAGCAGTAGCAGTAAGAGCAGTAGTTGTACTAGTCTCAGGAGCAGTAGCAGTATCAGTAGCAGTAGCAGTATCAGGAGCAGCAGTAGCATTAGCAGTAGTAGTAGCAGTAGCAGTATCAGGAGCAGTAGCAGTAGTAGCAGTAGCAGTAGCAGTTGTAGCAGTAGCAGTATCAGGAGCAGTAGCAGTAGCAGTAGCAGTAGTAGCAGTAGCAGTTGTAGCAGTAGCAGTATCAGGAGCAGTAGCAGTAGCAGTAGTCGCAGTAGCAGTAGCAGTTGTAGCAGTAGCAGTATCAGGAGCAGTAGCAGTAGCAGTAGCAGTATCAGGAGCAGTAGCAGTAGCGGTAGTAGCAGTAGCAGTTGCAGTTGTAGCAGTAGCAGTATCAGGAGCAGTAGCAGTAGCAGTAGCAGTAGCATTAGCAGTAGTAGCAGTAAGAGCAGTAGCAGTAGTAGTAAGAGCGGTAGCAGTAGGAGTATCAGGAGCAGTAGCAGTATCAGGAGCAGGAGTAGTAGCAGTATCAGTAGTAGCAAGAGCAGCAGCAGTAGCAGCAAGGTCAGTAGCAGTAGAAGTAAGAGAGCAGTAGCAGTAGCAGTAGTAGTAGCAGTAACAGTAGTAGTGGCAGTAGCAGTAGCAGTAGCAGTAGCAGCAGCAGTAGCAGCAGCAGTAGTAGTAGCAGTAGCAATAGAAGTAGCAGTAGCAGTAGTAGTAACAGCAGTAGTAACAACAGCCGTAGTAGCAGCAGGAGTAGCAGCAGCCGCAACAGTAGCAGTAGCAGTAGCAGTAGGAGTAGCAGCAGCAGCAGTAGCAGTAGCAGCAGCAGCAGTAGCAGTAGCAGTACAAGTAGCAGCAGTAGCAGTAGTAGCAAGACTAGCAGCAGCACTAGCAATATCAGCAGTAGCAGTAGCAGTAGCAGTAGCAGTAGCAGTAGCAGCAGTAGCAGTAGCAGTAGCAGTAGTAGCAAGACTAGCAGCAGCACTAGCAGCAGTAGCAGTAGTAGCAGCAGCAGTTGGAGTAGCAGTAGTAGTAGCAGTAGATGTAGCAGTAGTAGTAGTAGCAGTAAGAGCAGTAGCAGTAGCAGTAAGAGCAGTAGCAGTAGCAGTATCAGGAGCAGTGGCAGTAGCAACACAGTAGCAACAGCAGTAGCAGCAGCAGCAGTAGCAGTAGTAGTGGAAGTAGAAGTAGCAATAGCGGCAGCAGCAGCAGTAGTAGCAGTAGTAGAAGTAGTAGTAGCAGTAGCAGTAGCAACACCAGTAGCAGTAGCAGCAGTAGTAGTAGCAGTAGCAGCTGCAGCAGCAGTAGTAGCAGTAGCAATACCAATAGCAGTAGCATTAGCAGTAGTAGCAGTAAGAGCAGTAGCATTAGTAGTAAGAGCGGTAGCAGTTGCAGTATCAGGAGCAGTAACAGTAGCAGCAGTAGCAGTTGCAGTAGCAGGAGTTGTAGCAGCACTAGTAACAACAACAGTAGTAGCAGCAGGAGTAGCAGCAGCAGGAGCAGCATCAGTAGCAGCAGCAGCAGCAGTAGCAGTAGCAGTAGCAGTAGTAGTAGTAGTAGCAGTAGTAGCAAGACTAGCAGCAGCACTAGCAATATCAGCAGTAGCAGTAGCAGTAGCAGCAGTAGCAGTAACAGTAGCAGCAGTAGCAGTAGCAGTAGTAGCAAGACTAGCACCAGCACTAGCAGCAGAAGCAGTAGTAGCAGTAGCAGTTGGAGTAGCAGTAGTAGTAGCAGTAGATGTAGCAGTAGTAGTAGTGGCAGTAAGAGCAGTAGCAGTAGCAGTAAGAGCTGTATCAGGAGCAGCAGTAGCAGTATCAGGAGCAGTGGCAGTAGCAACACAGTAGCAACAGCAGTAGCAGCAGCAGCAGTAGCAGTAGTAGTGGAAGTAGAAGTAGCAATAGCGGCAGCAGCAGCAGTAGTAGCAGTAGTAGAAGTAGTAGTAGCAGTAGCAGTAGCAACACCAGTAGCAGTAGCAGCAGTAGTAGTAGCAGTAGCAGCTGCAGCAGCAGTAGTAGCAGTAGCAATACCAATAGCAGTAGCATTAGCAGTAGTAGCAGTAAGAGCAGTAGCAGTAGTAGTAAGAGCGGTAGCAGTAGCAGTATCAGGAGCAGTAACAGCAGCAGTAGCAGTTGCAGTAGCAGGAGTTGTAGCAGCACTAGTAACAACAGCAGTAGTAGCAGCAGGAGTAGCAGCAGCAGGAGCAGCATCAGTAGCAGCAGCACTAGCAGCAGCAGCAGTAGCAGTAGCAGTAGCAGTAGTAGTAGTAATAGCAGTAGTAGCAAGACTAGCAGCAGCACTAGCAATATCAGCAGTAGCAGTAGCAGTAGCAGCAGTAGCAGTAACAGTAGCAGCAGTAGCAGTAGCAGTAGTAGCAAGACTAGCTGCAGCACTAGCAACAGAAGCAGTAGTAGCAGTAGCAGTTGGAGTAGCAGTAGTAGTAGCAGTAGATGTAGCAGTAGTAGTAG
The DNA here is from genome assembly GCA_963853835.1 of Calendula officinalis. Classification (NCBI taxonomy): domain Eukaryota; kingdom Viridiplantae; phylum Streptophyta; class Magnoliopsida; order Asterales; family Asteraceae; genus Calendula; species Calendula officinalis. The sequence goes on along the minus strand of OY970825.1, from coordinate 83,812,518 downwards.
TGGCAGTAAGTAGCAGTAGCAGTAAGAGCAGTATCAGGAGCAGCAGTAGCAGTATCAGGAGCAGTGGCAGTAGCAACACAGTAGCAACAGCAGTAGCAGTAGTAGTGGAAGTAGAAGTAGCAATAGCGGCAGCAGCAGCAGTAGTAGCAGTAGTAGAAGTAGTAGTAGCAGTAGCAGCAGTAGTAGTAGCAGTAGCAGCTGCAGCAGTAGTAGTAGCAGTAGCAGTACCAATAGCAGTAGCATTAGCAGTATCAGGAGCAGCAGTAGCAGTAGCTGCAGGAGCAGTAGTAGCAGCAGCATAGCAGCAGCAGCAGCAACAGTAGCAGCAACAACAGTAGCAGCAACACCAGTAGCAGTAGCAGTAACAGTAGCAGTAGCAGTAGGAGTTGCAGTAGCAGTAGCAGCAGTAGTAGTAGCAATAGTAGTAATAGCGGCAGTAGCAGTAGCAGTAGCAGCAGCAGTAGCAGTAGTAGTAGCAGTAAGAGCAATAGCAGTAGCAGTAGCAGTATCAGGAGCAGCAGTAGCAGTAGCAGCAGGAGCAGTAGTAGCAGCAGTAGCAGCAGCAGCAGTAGCTGCAGTAGCAGCAACACCAGTAGTAGCAGTAACAGTAGCAGTAGCAGTAGCCGTAGCAGTAGGAGTTGCAGTAGCAGTAGCAGTAGCAGTAGCAGTAGTAGTAGTAGCAATAGTAGTAATAGCGGTAGTAGCAGTAGCAGCAGCAGTAGCAGTAGTAGTAGTAGTAGCAGTAAGAGCAATAGCAGTAGCAGCATCTGCAGCACCAGTAGCAGCAGCAGCAGTAGCAGTAGCAGTAGCAACAGCAGTAGCTGCAGTAACAGTAGCTGCAGCAGCATTAGCAGCAGCACTAGCTGCAACAGCAGTAGCAGCAACACTAGCTGCAGCAGCAGTAGCAGTAGCACTAACAGTAGCCGCAGCAGTAGCAGTAGCAGGAGCAGCAGTAGCAGTAGCAGTAGCAGTATCAGGAGCAGCAGTAGCAGTAGCAGTAGCAGTAGTAGTAGCAGTACTAGTATCAGGAGCAGTAGTAGCAGTAGCAGCAGCAGCAGCAGTAGCAGTAGCAGTAGCAGTAGTAGCAGTAGCAGTTGTAGCAGTAGCAGTATCAGGAGTAGTAGCAGTAGCAGTAGCAGTATCAGTAGCATTAGCAGTAGTAGCAGTAAGAGCAGTAGCAGTAGTAGTAAGAGCGGTAGCAGTAGCAGTATCAGGAGCAGTAACAGCAGCAGCAGTAGCAGTTGCAGTAGCAGGAGTTGTAGCAGCAGGAGTAGCAGCAACAGGAGCAGCAGCAGTAGCAGCAGCACTAGCAGCAACAGCAGTAGCAGTAGCAGTAGCTGCAGCAGCAGTAGCAGCAGCACTAGCTGCAACAGCAGTAGCAGCAGCAGTAGCAACAACAGTATCAGCAGTAGTAGCAGTAGCAGTAACAGTAGCTGCAGCAGCATTAGCAGCTGCAGCAGTAGCAGCAGTAGCCGTAGTAGTAGCAGTAGCAGTAGCAGTAGCAATAGTTGCAGTAGCAGCAGTAGCAGTAGCAGTAGCAGGAGCAGCACTAGTAACAACAGCAGTAGCAGTAGCGGTAGCAGTAGTAGTGGCAGTAGCACCTGCAGCAGCTGCTGCTGCTGCTACTGCGGCTGATACTGTTGTTGCTACTGCTGCTGCTGCTGCTACTGCTGCAGCAGTAGCCGTAGTAGTAGCAGTAGCATTAGCAGTAGCAGTAGCAGTAGCAATAGTTGCAGTAGCAGCAGCAGTAGCAGTAGCACTAGCAGTAGCAGTAGCAGCAGTAGCAGTAGCAGTAGCAGTAGCAGTAGCAATAGCAGTAGTAGTGGCAGTAGCACCTGCAGCAGCAGTAACAGTTGCAGTAGCAGTAGCAGTAGCAGTCGCAGTAGCAGTAGGAGTAGCAGTCGCAGTGGCAGTAACAGCAGCAGCAGCAGTAGCAATAGCAGTAGCAGTGGGAGTAGCAGCACAGTAGCAACAGCAGTAGCAACAGCAGCAGTAGTAGCAATAGCGGAAGTAGTAGCAGTAGTAGTAGTGGCAGTAGCAGTAGCAATAGCGGCAGCAGCAGCAGCAGTAGTAGCAGTAGTAGTAGTAGTAGTAGCAGTAGCAATAGCAGCACCAGTAGCAGTAGCAGCAGTAGCAGTAGCAGTAGCGGTAGCAGCTGCAGCAGCAGTAATAGCAGTAGCAGTACCAGTACCAGCAGCAGCAGTAGCAGTAGCAGTAGTAGTAGTAGTAGCAGTAGTAGTAGCAGTATTAAGAGCAGTAGCAGTATCAGGAGCAGTAGCAGTAGCAGTAGTAGTAACAGTAGTAGCAGCAGTAGTAGTAGCACTAATTACAGCAGTAGCAGCAGTAACAGCAATAGCAGTAGCAGTAGGAGCAAGAGCAGGAGCAGTAGCAGTAGCAGTAATAGCAGTAGCAGTAGCAGTAAGAGCAGTAGTTGTACTAGTCTCAGGAGCAGTAGCAGTATCAGTAGCGGTAGCAGTATCAGGAGCAGCAGTAGCAGTAGCAGTAGTAGTAGCAGTAGCAGTCTCAGGAGCAGTAGCAGCAGCAGTAGCAGTAGCAGTAGTAGCAGTAGCAGTTGTAGCAGTAGCAGTATCAGGAGCAGTAGCAGTAGCAGTAGTAGCAGTAGCAGTAGCAGTAGCAGTTGTAGCAGTAGCATTATCAGGAGCAGTAGCAGTAGCAGTAGTAGCAGTAGCAGTTGTAGCAGTAGCAGTATTAGGAGCAGTAGCAGTAGCAGTAGTAGCAGTAGCAGTAGCAGTTGTAGCAGTAACAGTATCAGGAGCAGTAGCAGTAGCAGTTGTAGCAGTAGCAGTATCAGGAGCAGTAGCAATAGCAGTAACAGTATCAGTAACAGTAGCATTAGCAGTAGTAGCAGTAAGAGCAGTAGCAGTAGTAGTAAGAGCGGTAGCAGTATCAGTATCAGGAGCAGTAGCAGTAGTAGTATCAGGAGCAGGAGTAGTAGCAGTATCAGTAGTAGCAAGAGCAGCTGCAGTAGCAGCAAGGTCAGTAGCAGTAGCAGTAAGAGAGCAGTAGCAGCAGTAGTAGCAGTAACAGTAGTAGTGGCAGTAGCAGTAGTAGTAGCAGCATCAGTAGCAGCAGCAGTAGTAGTAGCAGTAGCAGTAGCAGTAGCAGTAGCAATAGCAGTAGCAGTAGCAGTAGTAGTAGTAGCAGCAGTAGTAACAACAGCAGTAGTAGCAGCAGGAGTAGCAGCAGCAGCAACAGTAGCAGTAGCAGTAGCAGTAGGAGTAGCAGCAGCAGTAGCAGTAGCAGTAGCAGCAGTAGCAGTAGCAGCAGCAGCAGTAGCAGTAGCAGTAGCAGCAGTAGCAGTAGTAGTAGCAGTAGCACTAGCAGCACCAGTAGCAGTAGCAGCAGTAGCAGTAGCGGTAGCAGCTGCAGCAGCAGTAGTAGCAGTAGCAGTACCAGTACCAGTAGCAGCAGTAGCAATAGTAGTAGCAGTAGTTACAGCAGCAGCAGCAGTAACTGCAGCAGTAGCAGCAGCAAGAGCAGTAGCAGTAGCAGTAGCAGTAATAGCAGTAGCAGTAGCAGTAAGAGCAGTAGTTGTACTAGTCTCAGGAGCAGTAGCAGTATCAGTAGCAGTAGCAGTAGCAGTAATAGCAGTAGCAGTAGCAGTAAGAGCAGTAGTTGTACTAGTCTCAGGAGCAGTAGCAGTATCAGTAGCAGTAGCAGTAGCAGTATCAGGAGCAGCAGTAGCAGTAGCAGTATCAGGAGCAGCAGTAGCAGTAGCAGTAGTAGTAGCAGTGGCAGTATCAGGAGCAGTGGCAACAGCAGCAGTAGCAGTAGCAGTAGTAGCAGTAGCAGTTGTAGCAGTAGCAGTATTAGGAGCAGTAGCAGTAGCAGTAGTAGCAGTAGCAGCAGTAACAGTATCAGGGGCAGTAGCAGTAGCAGTAGCAGTTGTAGCAGTAACAGTATCAGGAGCAGTAGCAGTAGCAGTAGCAGTAGCATTAGCAGTAGTAGCAGCAAGAGCAGTAGCAGTAGGAGTAGCAGTCGCAGTGGCAGTAACAGCAGCAGCAGTAGTAGCAATAGCAGTAGCAGTGGGAGTAGCAGCACAGTAGCAACAGCAGTAGCAGCAGCAGCAGTAGTAGCAATAGTAGTAGCAGTAGTAGTGGCAGTTGCAGTAGCAGTAAGAGAGCAGTAGCAGTAGTAGTAGCAGTAACAGTAGTAGTGGCAGTAGCAGTAGTAGTAGCAGCAGCAGTAGCAGCAGTATTAGTACTAGCAGTAGCAGTAGCAATAGCAGTAGCAGTAGCAGTAGTAGTAGTAGAAGCAGTAGTAACAACGCAGTAGTAGCAGCAGGAGTAGCAGCAGCAGCAACAGTAGCAGTAGCAGTAGGAGTAGCAGCAGCAGTAGCAGTAGCAGCAGCAGCAGTAGCACTAGCAGTAGCAGCTGCAGCAGTAGCAGTAGCAGTAGCAGCAGTAGCAGTAGTAGTAGCAGTAGCAATAGCAGCACCAGTAGCAGTAGCAGCAGTAGCAGTAGCGGTAGCAGCTGCAGCAGCAGTAGTAGCAGTAGCAGTAGCAGTACCAGTAGCAGCAGTAGCAGTAGTAGTAGCAGTAGCAGTAGTAGTAGCAGTATCAAGAGCAGTAGCAGTAGCAGTATCAGGAGCAGTAGCAGTAGTAGTAGCAGTATCAAGAGCAGTAGCAGTAGCAGTATCAGGAGCAGTAGCAGTAGCAGTAGCAGTAACAGTAGTAGCAGCAGTAGTAGTAGCACTAGTTACAGCAGCAGCAGCAGTAACAGCAGCAGTAGCAGCAGCAGCAAGAGCAGTAGCAGTAGCAGTAATAGCAGTAGCAGTAAGAGCAGTAGTTGTACTAGTCTCAGGAGCAGTAGCAGTATCAGTAGCAGTAGCAGTAGCAGTATCAGGAGCAGCAGTAGCAGTAGCAGTAGTAGTAGCAGTGGCAGTATCAGGAGCAGTGGCAGTATCAGGAACAGTATCAGCAGCAGCAGTAGCAGTAGCAGTAGTAGCAGTAGCAGTAGCAGTTGTAGCAGTATCAGGAGCAGTAGCAGTAGTAGCAGTAACAGTAGCAGTTGTTGCAGTAGCAGTATCAGGAGCAGTAGCAGTTGTAGCAGTAGCAGTTGTAGCAGTAGCAGTATTAGGAGCAGTAGCAGTAGCAGTAGTAGCAGTAGCAGCAGTAACAGTATCAGGGGCAGTAGCAGTAGCAGTAGCAGTTGTAGCAGTAGCAGTATCAGGAGCAGTAGCAGTAGCAGTAGCAGTAGCATTAGCAGTAGTAGCAGCAAGAGCAGTAGCAGTAGTAGTAAGAGCGGTAGCAGTAGCAGTATCAGGAGCAGTAGCAGTAGTAGTAGCAGTAGCAGTAGCAATAGTTGCAGTAGCTGTAGCAGTAGCAGTAGCAGTTGCAGTAGCAGTAGCAGTAGCAGTAGTAGTGGTAGCAGTAACAGTAGATGCTGCAGCATTAGCAGCTGCAGCAGTAGCAGCAGTAGCCGTAGTAGTAGCAGTAGCAGTAGCAATAGTTGCAGTAGCAGCAGCAGTAGCAGTAGCAGTAGCAGCAGTAGCAGTATCAGTAGCAGTAGCAATAGCAGTAGTAGTGGCAGTAGAACCTGCAGCAGCAGTAACAGTTGCAGTAGCAGTAGCAGTCGCAGTAGCAGTAGGAGTAGCAGTCGCAGTGGCAGTAACAGCAGCAGCAGCAGTAGTAATAGCAGTAGCAGTGGGAGTAGCAGCCCAGTAGCAATAGCAGTAGCAGCAGCAGCAGTAGTAGCAATAGCAGTAGCAGTAGTAGTGGCAGTAGCAGTAGCAGTAAGAGAGCATTAGCAGTAGTAGTAGCAGTAACAGTAGTAGTGGCAGTAGCAGTAGTAGTAGCAGCAGCAGTAGCAGTAGTATTAGTAGTAGCAGTAGCAGTAGCAATAGCAGTAGCAGTAGCAGTAGTAGTAGTAGCAGCAGTAGTAACAACAGCAGTAGTAGCAGCAGGAGTAGCAGCAGCAGCAACAGTAGCAGTAGCAGTAGGAGTAGCAGCAGCAGTAGCAGTAGCAGCAGCAGCAGTAGCAGTAGCAGTAGCAGCTGCAGCAGTAGCAGTAGTAGTAGCAGTAGCAATAGCAGCACCAGTAGCAGTAGCAGCAGTAGCAGTAGCGGTAGCAGCTGCAGCAGCAGTAGTAGCAGTAGCAGTACCAGTAGTAGTAGCAGTAGCAGTAGTAGTAGCAGTATCAAGAGCAGTAGCAGTAGCAGTATCAGGAGCAGTAGCAGTAGCAGTAGTAGTAGCAGTATCAAGAGCAGTAGCAGTAGCAGTATCAGGAGCAGTAGCAGTAGCAGTAGCAGTAACAGTAGTAGCAGCAGTAGTAGTAGCACTAGTTACAGGAGCAGCAGCAGTAACACCAGAAGTAGCAGCAGCAGCAGTAGTAGTAGCAGTAAGAGCAATAACAGTAGCAGTAGCAGTATCAGGAGCAGCAGTAGCAGTAGTAGTAGCAGTAAGAGCAATAGCAGTAGCAATAGCAGTAGCAGTAGCAGCAGGAGCAGTAGTAGCAGCAGTAGCAGCAGCATCAGTAGCTGCAGTAGCAGCAACACCAGTAGCAGTAGCAGTAACAGTAGCATTAGCAGTAGCCATAGGAGTTGCAGTAGCAGTAGCAGTAGCAGTAGTAGTAGTAGCAATAGTAGTAATAGCGGCAGTAGCAGTAGCAGTAGCAGCAGCAGCAGTAGCAGTAGTAGTAGTAGTAGAAGTAAGAGCAATAGCAGTAGCAGTAGCAGTATCTGCAGCACCAGTAGCAGCAGCACCAGTAGCAGTAGCAGGAGTTGTAGCAGCACTAGTAACAACAGCAGTATTAGCAGCAGGAGTAGCAGCAGCAGGAGCAGCAGCAGTAGCAGCAGCACTAGCAGCAGCAGCAGTAGCAGTAGTAGTAGCAGTAGCAGTAGCAACAGCAGTAGCTGCAGTAGCAGTAGCTGCAGCAGCAGTAGCAGCAGCCCTAGCTGCAACAGCAGTAGCAGCAGCACTAGCTGCAGCAGTAGCAGCAGTAGCAGCAGTAGCAACAACAGTATCAGCAGCAGTAGCAGCAGCAGCAGTAGCAGTAGCAGTAACAGTAGCTGCAGCAGCATTAGCAGCTGCAGCAGCCGTAGTAATAGCAGTAGCAGTAGCAATAGTTGCAGTAGCAGTAGCAGTAGCAGTATAAGTAGTAGTGGTAGCAGTAACAGTAGATGCAGCAGCATTAGCAGCTGCAGCAGTAGCAGTAGCAGCAGTAGCCGTAGTAGTAGCAGTAGCATTAGCAGTAGCAGTAGCAGTAGCAATAGTTGCAGTAGCAGCAGCAGTAGCAGTAGCACTAGCAGTAGCAGTAGCAGCAGTAGCAGTAGCAGTAGCAGTAGCAGTAGCAATAGCAGTAGTAATGGCAGTAGCACCTGCAGCAGCAGTAACAGTGGCAGTAGCAGTACCAGTAGCAGTCGCAGTAGCAGTAGGAGTAGCAGTCGCAGTGGCAGTAACAGCAGCAGAAGCAGTAGCAATAGCAGTAGCAGTGGGAGTAGCAGCCCAGTAGCAACAGCAGTAGCAACAGCATCAATAGTAGCAATAGCAGTAGCAGTAGTAGTGGCAGTAGCAGTAGCAATAGCGGCAGCAGCAGCAGCAGTAGTAGCAGTAGTAGTAGTAGTAGTAGTAGCAGTAGCAATAAGAGCACCAGTAGCAGTAGCAGCAGTAGCAGTAGCAGTAGCGGTAGCAGCTGCAGCAGCAGTAATAGCAGTAGCAGTACCAGTACCAGTAGCAGCAGTAGCAGTAGCAGTAGTAGTAGCAGTAGCAGTAGTAGTAGCAGTATTAAGAGCAGTAGCAGTAGCAGTATCAGGAGCAGTAGCAGTAGCAGTAGTAGTAACAGTAGTAGCAGCAGTAGTAGTAGCACTAGTTACAGCAGCAGTAGCAGTAACAGCAGCAGTAGCAGTAGCAGTAGGAGCAAGAGCAGTAGCAGTAGCAGTAATAGCAGTAGCAGTAGCAGTAGCAGTAGCAGTAAGAGCAGTAGTTGTACTAGTCTCAGGAGCAGTAGCAGTAGCAGTATCAGGAGCAGCAGTAGCAGTAGCAGTATCAGGAGCAGTAGCAGCAGCAGTAGCAGTAGCAGTAGTAGCAGTAGCAGTTGTAGCAGTAGCAGTATCAGGAGCAGTAGCAGTAGCAGTAGTAGCAGTAGCAGTAGCAGTTGTAGCAGTAGCAGTATCAGGAGCAGTAGCAGTAGCAGTAGTAGCAGTAGCAGTTGTAGCAGTAGCAGTATTAGGAGCAGTAGCAGTAGCAGTAGTAGCAGTAGCAGTAGCAGTTGTAGCAGTAACAGTATCAGGAGCAGTAGCAGTAGCAGTAGCAGTTGTAGCAGTAGCAGTATCAGGAGCAGTAGCAGTAGTAGTAACAGTATCAGTAACAGTAGCATTAGCAGTAGTAGCAGTAAGAGCAGTAGCAGTAGTAGTAAGAGCGGTAGCAGTATCAGTATCAGGAGCAGTAGCAGTAGTATCAGGAGCAGGAGTAGTAGCAGTATCAGTAGTAGCAAGAGCAGCAGCAGTAGCAGCAAGGTCAGTAGCAGTAGCAGTAAGAGAGCAGTAGCAGTAGTAGTAGCAGTAACAGTAGTAGTGGCAGGAGTAGTAGTAGTAGCAGCAGTAGCATCAGCAGTAGTAGTAGCAGTAGCAGTAGCAGTAGCAGTAGCAATAGCAGTAGCAGTAGCAGTAGTAGTAGTAGCAGCAGTAGTAACAACAGCAGTAGTAGCAGCAGGAGTAGCAGCAGCAGCAACAGTAGCAGTAGCAGTAGCAGTAGAAGTAGCAGCAGTAGCAGTAGCAGTAGCAGCAGTAGCAGTAGCAGTAGCAGCAGCAGCAGTAGCAGAGCAATAGCAGTAGCAGTAGCAGTAGTAGTAGCAGCAGTAGTAACAACAGCAGTAGTAGCAGCAGGAGTAGCAGCAGCAGCAACAGTAGCAGTAGCAGTAGAAGTAGCAGCAGCAGTAGCAGTAGCAGTAGCAGCAGTAGCAGTAGCAGTAGCAGCAGCAGCAGTAGCAGTAGCAGTAGCAGCAGTAGCAGTAGTAGTAGCAGTAGCAATAGCAGCACCAGTAGCAGTAGTGGTAGCAGCTGCAGCAGCAGTAGTAGCAGTAGCAGTACCAGTACCAGTAGCAGCAGTAGCAATAGTAGTAGCAGTAGTTACAGCAGCAGCAGTAGCAGCAGCAAGAGCAGTAGCAGTAGCAGTAATAGCAGTAGCAGTAGCAGTAAGAGCAGTAGTTGTACTAGTCTCAGGAGCAGTAGCAGTATCAGTAGCAGTAGCAGTAGCAGTATCATGAGCAGCAGTAGCAGTAGCAGTATCAGGAGCAGCAGTAGCAGTAGCAGTAGTAGTAGCAGTGGCAGTATCAGGAGCAGTGGCAGCAGCAGCAGTAGCAGTAGCAGTAGTAGCAGTAGCAGTAGCAGTAGCAGTTGTAGCAGTAGCAGTATCAGGAGCAGTAGCAGTAGTAGCAGTAACAGTAGCAGTTGTTGCAGTAGCAGTATCAGGAGCAGTAGCAGTAGCAGTAGTAGCAGTAGCAGTTGTAGCAGTAGCAGTATTAGGAGCAGTAGCAGTAGTAGCAGTAGCAGCAGTAACAGTATCAGGGGCAGTAGCAGTAGCAGTAGCAGTAGCAGTAGCAGTTGTAGCAGTAACAGTATCAGGAGCAGTAGCAGTAGCAGTAGCAGTAGCATTAGCAGTAGTAGCAGCAAGAGCAGTAGCAGTAGGAGTAGCAGTCGCAGTGGCAGTAACAGCAGCAGCAGCAGTAGCAATAGCAGTAGCAGTGGGAGTAGCAGCACAGTAGCAACAGCAGTAGTAGCAATAGCAGTAGCAGTAGTAGTGGCAGTAGCAGTAGCAGTAGTAGTAGCAGTAACAGTAGTAGTGGCAGTAGCAGTAGTAGTAGCAGCAACAGTAGCAGCAGTATTAGTAGTAGCAGTAGCAGTAGCAATAGCAGTAGCAGTAGTAGTAGTAGCAGCAGTAGTAACAACGCAGTAGTAGCAGCAGGAGTAGCAGCAGCAGCAACAGTAGCAGTAGCAGTAGGAGTAGCAGCAGCAGTAGCAGTAGCAGCAGCAGCAGTAGCACTAGCAGTAGCAGCTGCAGCAGTAGCAGTAGCAGTAGCAGCAGTAGCAGTAGTAGTAGCAGTAGCAGTAGCAGCAGTAGCAGTAGCGGTAGCAGCTGCAGCAGCACTAGTAGCAGTAGCAGTACCAGTACCAGTAGCAGTAGTAGCAGTAGTAGTAGCAGTAGCAGTAGTAGTAGCAGTATCAAGAGCAGTAGCAGTAGCAGTATCAGGAGCAGTAGCAGTAGTAGTAGCAGTATCAAGAGCAGTAGCAGTAGCAGTATCAGGAGCAGTAGCAGTAGCAGTAGCAGTAACAGTAGTAGCAGCAGTAGTAGTAGCACTAGTTACAGCAGCAGCAGCAGTGACAGCAGTAGTAGCAGCAGCAGCAAGAGCAGTAGCAGTAGCAGTAGCAGTAGCAGTAATAGCAGTAGCAGTAGCAGTAAGAGCAGTAGTTGTACTAGTCTCAGGAGCAGTAGCAGTATCAGTAGCAGTAGCAGTAGCAGTATCAGGAGCAGCAGTAGCAGTCGCAGTAGTAGTAGCAGTCGCAGTATCAGGAGCAGTAGCAGCAGCAGCAGTAGCAGTAGTAGCAGTAGCAGTTGTAGCAGTAGCAGTAGCAGTAGTAGCAGTAACAGTAGCAGTTGTTGCAGTAGCAGAATCAGGAGCAGTAGCAGTAGCAGTAGTAGCAGTAGCAGTTGTAGCAGTAGCAGTATTAGGAGCAGTAGCAGTAGCAGTAGTAGCAGTAGCAGCAGTAACAGTATCAGGGGCAGTAGCAGTAGCAGTAGCAGTTGTAGCAGTAGCAGTATCAGGAGCAGTAGCAGTAGCATTAGCAGTAGTAGCAGCAAGAGCAGTAGCAGTAGTAGTAAGAGCGATAGCAGTAGCAGTATCAGGAGCAGTAGCAGTAGTAGTAGCAGTAGCAGTAGCAATAGTTGCAGTAGCTGTAGCAGTAGCAGTAGCAGTTGCAGTAGCAGTAGCAGTAGCAGTAGTAGTGGTAGCAGTAACAGTAGATGCTGCAGCATTAGCAGCTGCAGCAGTAGCAGTAGCAGCAGTGGCCGTAGTAGTAGCAGTAGCAGTAGCAGTAGCAATAGTTGCAGTAGCGGCAGCAGTAGCAGTAGCACTAGCAGTAGCAGTAGCACTAGCAGTAGCAGTAGCAGTAGCAGCAGTAGCAGTAGCAGTATCAGTAGCAGTAGCAATAGCAGTAGTAGTGGCAGTAGCACCTGCAGCAGCAGTAACAGTTGCAGTAGCAGTAGCAGTAGCAGTCGCAGTAGCAGTAGGAGTAGCAGTCGCAGTGGCAGTAACAGCAGCATCATCAGTAGCAATAGCAGTAGCAGTGGGAGTAGCAGCACAGTAGCAACAGCAGTAGCAGCAGCAGCAGTAGTAGCAATAGCAGTAGCAGTAGTAGTGGCAGTAGCAGTAGCAGTAAGAGAGCAGTAGCAGTAGTAGTAGCAGTAACAGTAGTAGTGGCAGTAGCAGTAGTAGTAGCAGCAGCAGTAGCAGTAACAGCAGCAGCATCAGTAGCAATAGCAGCAGTAGCAGTAGCAGCACCAGTAGCAGTAGCAGGAGTTGTAGCAGCACTAGTAACAACAGCAGTAGTAGCAGAAGGAGTAGCAGCAGCAGGAGCAGCAGCAGTAGCAGCAGCATTAGCAGCAGCAGCAGTAGCAGTAGCAGTAGCAGTAGCAACAGCAGTAGTTGCAGTAGCAGCAGCACTAGCTGCAACAGCAGTAGCAGCAGCACTAGCTGCAGCAGTAGCAGCAGCAACAGCAGTAGCAACAACAGTATCAGCAGCAGTAGCAGCAGCAGCAGTAGCAGTAGCAGTAACAGTAGCTGCAGCAGCATTAGCAGCTGCAGCAGCCGTAGTAGTAGCAGTAGCAGTAGCAATAGTTGCAGTAGCAGTAGCAGTAGCAGTAGCAGTAGTAGTGGTAGCAGTAACAGTAGATGCAGCAGCATTAGCAGCTGCAGCAGTAGCAGTAGCAGCAGTAGCCGTAGTAGTAGCAGTAGCATTAGCAGTAGCAGTAGCAATAGTTGCAGTAGCAGCAGCAGTAGCAGTAGCACTAGCAGTAGCAGTAGCAGCAGTAGCAGTAGCAGTAGCAATAGCAGTAGTAGTGGCAGTAGCACCTGCAGCAGCAGTAACAGTTGCAGTAGCAGTCGCAGTAGCAGTAGGGGTAGCAGTCGCAGTGGCAGTAACAGCAGCAGCAGCAGTAGCAATAGCAGTAGCAGTGGGAGTAGCAGCACAGTAGCAACAGCACTAGCAACAGTAGCAGTAGTAGCAATAGCAGTAGCAGTAGTAGTAGTAGTGGCAGTAGCAGTAGCAATAGCGGCAGCAGCAGCAGTAGTAGCAGTAGTAGTAGTAGTAGCAGTAGCAATAGCAGTAGTAGTAAGAGCGGTAGCAGTATCAGTATCAGGAGCAGTAGCAGTAGTATCAGGAGCAGGAGTAGTAGCAGTATCAGTAGTAGCAAGAGCAGCAGCAGTAGCAGCAAGGTCAGTAGCAGTAGCAGTAAGAGAGCAGTAGCAGTAGTAGTAGCAGTAACAGTAGTAGTGGCAGTAGTAGTAGTAGTAGCAGCAGTAGCATCATCAGTAGTAGTAGCAGTATCAGTAGCAGTAGCAGTAGCAATAGCAGTAGCAGTAGCAGTAGTAGTAGTAGCAGCAGTAGTAACAACAGCAGTAGTAGCAGCAGGAGTAGCAGCAGCAGCAACAGTAGCAGTAGCAGTAGCAGTAGAAGTAGCAGCAGCAGTAGCAGTAGCAGTAGCAGCAGTAGCAGTAGCAGTAGCAGCAGCAGCAGTAGCAGTAGCAATAGCAGTAGCAGTAGCAGTAGTAGTAGCAGCAGTAGTAACAACAGCAGTAGTAGCAGCAGGAGTAGCAGCAGCAGCAACAGTAGCAGTAGCAGTAGCAGTAGAAGTAGCAGCAGCAGTAGCAGTAGCAGTAGCAGCAGTAGCAGTAGCAGTAGCAGCAGCAGCAGTAGCAGTAGCAGTAGCAGTAGCAGCAGTAGCAGTAGTAGTAGCAGTAGCAATAGCAGCACCAGTAGCAGTAGCGGTAGCAGCCGCAGCAGCAGTAGTAGCAGTAGCAGTACCAGTACCAGTAGCAGCAGTAGCAATAGTAGTAGCAGTAGTTACAGCAGCAGCAGTAACAGCAGCAGTAGCAGCAGCAGCAAGAGCAGTAGCAGTAGCAGTAATAGCAGTAGCAGTAGCAGTAAGAGCAGTAGTTGTACTAGTCTCAGGAGCAGTAGCAGTATCAGTAGCAGTAGCAGTAGCAGTATCAGGAGTAGCAGTAGCAGTAGCAGTATCAGGAGCAGCAGTAGCAGTAGCAGTAGTAGTAGCAGTGGCAGTATCAGGAGCAGTGGCAGCAGCAGCAGTAGCAGTAGCAGTAGTAGCAGTAGCAGTAGCAGTAGCAGTATCAGGAGCAGTAGCAGTAGCAGTTGTTGCAGTAGCAGTATCAGGAGCAGTAGTAGTAGCAGTAGTAGCAGTAGCAGTTGTAGCAGTAGCAGTATTAGGAGCAGTAGCAGTAGCAGTAGTAGCAGTAGCAGCAGTAACAGTATCAGGGGCAGTAGCAGTAGCAGTAGCAGTAGCAGTTGTAGCAGTAACAGTATCAGGAGTAGTAGCAGTAGCAGTAGCAGTAGCATTAGCAGTAGTAGCAGCAAGAGCAGTAGCAGTAGGAGTAGCAGTCGCAGTGGCAGTAACAGCAGCAGCAGCAGCAGTAGCAATAGCAGTAGCAGTGGGAGTAGCAGCACAGTAGCAACAGCAGTAGCAGCAGCAGCAGTAGTAGCAATAGCAGTAGCAGTAGTAGTGGCAGTAGCAGTAGCAGTAGTAGTAGCAGTAACAGTAGTAGTGGCAGTAGCAGTAGTAGTAGCAGCAGCAGTAGCAGCAGTATTAGTAGTAGCAGTAGCAGTAGCAATAGCAGTAGCAGTAGTAGTAGTAGCAGCAGTAGTAACAACGCAGTAGTAGCAGCAGGAGTAGCAGCAGCAGCAACAGTAGCAGTAGCAGTAGGAGTAGCAGTAGGAGTAGCAGCAGCAGTAGCAGTAGCAGCAGCAGCAGTAGCACTAGCAGTAGCAGCTGCAGCAGTAGCAGTAGCAGTAGCAGCAGTAGCAGTAGTAGTAGCAGTAGCAGTAGTAGCAGTAGCAGTAGCGGTAGCAGCTGCAGTAGCAGTAGTAGCAGTAGCAGTACCAGTACCAGTAGCAGCAGTAGCAGTAGTAGTAGCAGTAGCAGTAGTAGTAGCAGTATCAAGAGCAGTAGCAGTAGCAGTATCAGGAGCAGTAGCAGTAGTAGTAGCAGTATCAAGAGCAGTAGCAGTAGCAGTATCAGGAGCAGTAGCAGTAGCAGTAGCAGTAACAGTAGTAGCAGCAGTAGTAGTAGCACTAGTTACAGCAGCAGCAGCAGTAACAGCAGTAGTAGCAGCAGCAGCAAGAGCAGTAGCAGTAGCAGTAATAGCAGTAGCAGTAGCAGTAAGAGCAGTAGTTGTACTAGTCTCAGGAGCAGTAGCAGTATCAGTAGCAGTAGCAGTAGCAGTATCAGGAGCAGCAGTAGCAGTAGCAGTAGTAGTAGCAGTCGCAGTATCAGGAGCAGTAGCAGCAGCAGCAGTAGCAGTAGCAGTAGTAGCAGTAGCAGTTGTAGCAGTAGCAGTATCAGGAGCAGTAGCAGTAGTAGCAGTAACAGTAGCAGTTGTTGCAGTAGCAGTATCAGGAGCAGTAGCAGTAGTAGCAGTAGCAGTTGTAGCAGTAGCAGTATTAGGAGCAGTAGCAGTAGCAGTAGTAGCAGTAGCAGCAGTAACAGTATCAGGGGCAGTAGCAGTAGCAGTAGCAGTAGCATTAGCAGTAGTAGCAGCAAGAGCAGTAGCAGTAGGAGTAGCAGTAGCAGTAGCAGTAGCAGTAGTAGCAGCAGTAGCAGTAGCAGTAGCAGCAGCAGCAGTAGCAGTAGCAGTAGCAGTAGCAGCAGTAGCAGTAGTAGTAGCAGTAGCAATAGCAGCACCAGTAGCAGTAGCGGTAGCAGCCGCAGCAGCAGTAGTAGCAGTAGCAGTACCAGTACCAGTAGCAGCAGTAGCAATAGTAGTAGCAGTAGTTACAGTAGCAGCAGTAACAGCAGCAGTAGCAGCAGCAGCAAGAGCAGTAGCAGTAGCAGTAATAGCAGTAGCAGTAGCAGTAAGAGCAGTAGTTGTACTAGTCTCAGGAGCAGTAGCAGTATCAGTAGCAGTAGCAGTAGCAGTATCAGGAGTAGCAGTAGCAGTAGCAGTATCAGGAGCAGCAGTAGCAGTAGCAGTAGTAGTAGCAGTGGCAGTATCAGGAGCAGTGGCAGCAGCAGCAGTAGCAGTAGCAGTAGTAGCAGTAGCAGTAGCAGTATCAGGAGCAGTAGCAGTAGCAGTTGTTGCAGTAGCAGTATCAGGAGCAGTAGTAGTAGCAGTAGTAGCAGTAGCAGTTGTAGCAGTAGCAGTATTAGGAGCAGTAGCAGTAGCAGTAGTAGCAGTAGCAGCAGTAACAGTATCAGGGGCAGTAGCAGTAGCAGTAGCAGTAGCAGTTGTAGCAGTAACAGTATCAGGAGTAGTAGCAGTAGCAGTAGCAGTAGCATTAGCAGTAGTAGCAGCAAGAGCAGTAGCAGTAGGAGTAGCAGTCGCAGTGGCAGTAACAGCAGCAGCAGCAGCAGTAGCAATAGCAGTAGCAGTGGGAGTAGCAGCACAGTAGCAACAGCAGTAGCAGCAGCAGCAGTAGTAGCAATAGCAGTAGCAGTAGTAGTGGCAGTAGCAGTAGTAGTAGCAGTAACAGTAGTAGTGGCAGTAGCAGTAGTAGTAGCAGCAGCAGTAGCAGCAGTATTAGTAGTAGCAGTAGCAGTAGCAATAGCAGTAGCAGTAGTAGTAGTAGCAGCAGTAGTAACAACGCAGTAGTAGCAACAGGAGTAGCAGCAGCAGCAACAGTAGCAGTAGCAGTAGGAGTAGCAGTAGGAGTAGCAGCAGCAGTAGCAGTAGCAGCAGCAGCAGTAGCACTAGCAGTAGCAGCTGCAGCAGTAGCAGTAGCAGTAGCAGTAGTAGTAGCAGTAGCAGTAGTAGCAGTAGCAGTAGCGGTAGCAGCTGCAGCAGCAGTAGTAGCAGTAGCAGTACCAGTACCAGTAGCAGCAGTAGCACTAGTAGTAGCAGTAGCAGTAGTAGTAGCAGTATCAAGAGCAGTAGCAGTAGCAGTATCAGGAGCAGTAGCAGTAGTAGTAGCAGTATCAAGAGCAGTAGCAGTAGCAGTATCAGGAGCAGTAGCAGTAGCAGTAACAGTAGTAGCAGCAGTAGTAGTAGCACTAGTTACAGCAGCAGCAGCAGTAACAGCAGTAGTAGCAGCAGCAGCAAGAGCAGTAGCAGTAGCAGTAATAGCAGTAGCAGTAGCAGTAAGAGCAGTAGTTGTACTAGTCTCAGGAGCAGTAGCAGTATCAGTAGCAGTAGCAGTAGCAGTATCAGGAGCAGCAGTAGCAGTAGCAGTAGTAGTAGCAGTCGCAGTATCAGGAGCAGTAGCAGCAGCAGCAGTAGCAGTAGCAGTAGCAGTAGTAGCAGTAGCAGTTGTAGCAGTAGCAGTATCAGGAGCAGTAGCAGTAGTAGCAGTAACAGTAGCAGTTGTTGCAGTAGCAGTATCAGGAGCAGTAGCAGTAGTAGCAGTAGCAGTTGTAGCAGTAGCAGTATTAGGAGCAGTAGCAGTAGCAGTAGTAGCAGTAGCAGCAGTAACAGTATCAGGGGCAGTAGCAGTAGCAGTAGCAGTAGCAGTATCAGGAGCAGTAGCAGTAGCATTAGCAGTAGTAGCAGCAAGAGCAGTAGCAGTAGTAGTAAGAGCGATAGCAGTAGCAGTATCAGGAGCAGTAGCTGTAGTAGTAGCAGTAGCAGTAGCAATAGTTGCAGTAGCTGTAGCAGTAGCAGTAGCAGTTGCAGTAGCAGTAGCAGTAGCAGTAGCAGTAGCAGTAGTAGTGGTAGCAGTAACAGTAGATGCTGCAGCATTAGCAGCTGCAGCAGTAGCAGTAGCAGCAGTAGCCGTAGTAGTAGCAGTAGCAGTAGCAGTAGCAGTAGCAGTAGCAGTAGCAGTAGCAGTAGCAATAGTTGCAGTAGCAGCAGCAGTAGCAGTAGCACTAGCAGTAGCAGTAGCACTAGCAGTAGCAGTAGCAGCAGTAGCAGTAGCAGTATCAGTAGCAGTAGCAATAGCAGTAGTAGTGGCAGTAGCACCTGCAGCAGCAGTAACAGTTGCAGTAGCAGTAGCAGTAGCAGTCGCAGTAGCAGTAGGAGTAGCAGTCGCAGTGGCAGTAACAGCAGCATCATCAGTAGCAATAGCAGTTGCAGTGGGAGTAGCAGCACAGTAGCAACAGCAGTAGCAGCAGCAGCAGTAGCAGCAACAGCAGTATCAGGAGCAGCAGTAGCAGTAGCAGTAGTAGTAGCAGTGGCAGTATCAGGAGCAGTGGCAGCAGCAGCAGTAGCAGTAGCAGTAGTAGCAGTAGCAGTAGCAGTTGTAGCAGTAGCAGTATCAGGAGCAGTAGCAGTAGTAGCAGTAACAGTAGCAGTTGTTGCAGTAGCAGTATCAGAAGCAGTAGCATTAGCAGCAGCAGTAGTAGCAGTAGTAGTACCAGTACCAGTAGCAGCAGTAGCAGTAGCAGTAGTAGTAGCAGTAGCAGTAGTAGTAGCAGTATCAAGAGCAGTAGCAGTATCAGGAGCAGTAGCAGTAACAGTAGTAGCAGCAGTAGTAGTAGCACTAGTTACAGCAGCAGCAGTAGCAGTAGCAGCAAGAGCAGTAGCAGTAGCAGTAGCAGTAATAGCAGTAGCAGTAGCAGTAAGAGCAGTAGTTGTACTAGTCTCAGGAGCAGTAGCAGTATCAGTAGCAGTAGCAATATCAGGAGCAGCAGTAGCAGTAGCAGTAGTAGTAGCAGTGGCAGTATCAGGAGCAGCAGCAGCAGTAGCAGTAGCAGTAGTAGCAGTAGCAGTAGCAGTTGTAGCAGTAGCAGTATCAGGAGCAGTAGCAGTAGTAGCTGTAACAGTAGCAGTTGTAGCAGTAGCAGTATCAGGAGCAGTAGCAGTAGCAGTAGTAGCAGTAGCAGTTGTAGCAGTAGCAGTATTAGGAGCAGTAGCAGTAGCAGTAGTAGCAGTAGCAGTAACAGTTGTAGCAGTAACAGTATCAGGAGCAGTAGCAGTAGCAGTTGTAGCAGTAGCACTATCAGGAGCAGTAGCAGTAGCAGTGTCAGTAGCAGTAGCATTAGCAGTAGTAGCAGTAAGAGTAGTAGCAGTAGTAGTAAGAGCGGTAGCAGTAGCAGTGTCAGTATCAGGAGCAGTAGCAGTTGTAGTATCAGGAGCAGGAGTAGTAGCAGTATCAATAGTAGCAAGAGCAGCAACAGTAGCAGCAAGGTCAGTAGCAGTAGCAGTAAGAGAGCAGTAGCAGTAGTAGTAGCAGTAACAGTAGTAGTAGTAGTAGCAGTAGCAGTAGCAGCAGCAGTAGCAGCAGTAGTAGCAGTAGCAGTAGCAGTAGCAATAGCAGTAGCAGTAGCAGTAGCAGTAGCAGTAGTAGTAGTAGCAGCAGTAGTAACAACAGCAGTAGTAGCAGCAGGAGTAGCAGCAGCAGCAACAGTAGCATTAGGAGTAGCAGCAGCAGTAGCAGTAGCAGCAGCAACAGTAGCAGTAGCAATAGCAGCAGCAGCAGCAGTAGCAGTAGTAGCAGTAGCAGTAGTTGTAGCAGTAGCAGTAGTAGCAAGACTAGCAGCAGCACTAGCAATAGCAGCAGTAGCAGTAGCAGTAGCAGCAGTAGCAGTAGCAGTAGCAGCAGTAGCAGTAGCAGTAGCAGCAGTAGCAGTAGCAGTAGTAGCAAGACTTGCAGCAGCACTAGCAGCAGAAGCAGTGGTAGCAGCAGCAGTAGGAGTAGCAGTAGTAGTAGCAGTAGATGTAGCAGTAGTAGTAGTAGCAGTAAGAGCAGTAGTAGCAGTAGCAGTATCAGGAGCAGTGGCAGTAGCAACACAGTAGCAACAACAGTAGCAGCAGTAGCAGTAGCAGTAGCAGCAGTAGCAGTAGTAGTGGAAGTGGAAGTAGAAATAGCGGCAGCAGCAGCAGTAGTAACAGTAGCAGCTGCAGCAGCAGTAGTAGCAGTAGCAGTACCAATAGCAGTAGCAGTAGCAGTAGCAGTAGCAGTAGCAATAGTTGCAGTAGCAGCAGCAGTAGCAGTAGCACTAGCAGTAGCAGCAGCAGCAGTAGCAGTAGCAGTAGCAGTAGCAGTAGCAGTAGCAGTAGCAGTAGCAGTAGTAGTGGTAGCAGTAACAGTAGCTGCAGCAGCATTAGCAGCTGCAGCAGTAGCAGTAGCAGCAGTAGCCGTAGTAGTAGCAGTAGCATTAGCAGTAGCAGTAGCAGTAGCAGTAGCAATAGTTGCAGTAGCAGCAGCAGTAGCAGTAGCACTAGCAGTAGCAGCAGCAGCAGTAGCAGTAGCAGTAGCAGTAGCAGTAGCAGTAGCAGTAGTAGTGGTAGCAGTAACAGTAGCTGCAGCAGCATTAGCAGCTGCAGCAGTAGCAGTAGCAGCAGTAGCCGTAGTAGTAGCAGTAGCATTAGCAGTAGCAGTAGCAGTAGCAGTAGCAATAGTTGCAGTAGCAGCAGCAGTAGCAGTAGCACTAGCAGTAGCAGCAGCAGCAGTAGCAGTAGCAGTAGCAGTAGCACTAGCAGTAGTAGTGGCAGTAGCACCTGCAGCAGCAGTAACAGTTGCAGTAGCAGTAGCAGTAGCAGTCGCAGTAGCAGTAGGAGTAGCAGTCGCAGTGGCAGTAACAGCAGCAGCAGCAGTAGCAATAGCAGTAGCGGTGGGAGTAGCAGCACAGTAGCAACAGCAGTAGCAACATCAGCAGTAGTAGCAATAGCAGTAGCAGTAGCAGTAGTAGTGGCAGTAGCAGTAGCAATAGCGGCAGCAGCAGCAGCAGTAGTAGCAGTAGTAGTAGTAGTAGCAGTAGCAATAGCAGCACCAGTAGCAGTAGCAGCACTAGCAGTAGTAGTAGCGGTAGCAGCTGCAGCAGCAGTAATAGCAGTAGCAGTACCAGTACCAGTAGCAGCAGTAGCAGTAGCAGTAGTAGTAGCAATAGCAGTAGTAGTAGCAGTATTAAGAGCAGTAGCAGTAGCAGTATCAGGAGCAGTAGCAGTAGTAGTAACAGTAGTAGCAGCAGTAGTAGTAGCACTAGTTACAGCAGCGGCAGCAGTAACAGCAGCAGTAGCAGTAGGAGCAAGAGCAGTAGCAGTAGCAGTAGCAGATATATCAGTAGCAGTAGCAGTAAGAGCAGTAGTTTTACTAGTCTCAGGAGCAGTAGCAGTATCAGTAGCAGTATCAGGAGCAGAAGTAGCAGTAGCAGTAGTAGTAGTAGCAGTATCAGGAGCAGTAGCAGCAGCAGTAGTAGCAGTAGCAGTTGTAGCAGTAGCAGTATCAGGAGCAGTAGCTGTAGCAGTAGTAGCAGTAGCAGTTGTAGCAGTAGCAGTATCAGGAGCAGTAGCAGTAGCAGTAGTAGCAGTAGCAGTTGTAGCAGTAGCAGTATTAGGAGCAGTAGCAGTTGTAGCAGTAGTAGCAGTAGCAGTAGCAGTTGTAGCAGTAACAGTATCAGGAGCAGTAGCAGTAGCAGTTGTAGCAGTAGCAGTATCAGGAGCAGTAGCAGTAACAGTATCAGTAACAGTAGCATTAGCAGTAGTAGCAGTAAGAGCAGTAGCAGTAGTAGTAAGAGCGTTAGCAGTAGCAGTATCAGTATCAGGAGCAGTAGCAGTAGTAGTATCAGGAGCAGGAGTAGTAGCAGTATCAGTAGTAGCAAGAGCAGCAGCAGTAGCAGCAAGGTCAGTAGCAGTAGCAGTAAGAGAGCAGTAGCAGTAGTAGTAGCAGTAATAGTAGCAGTAGTAGTAGCAGCAGCAGTAGCAGCAGTAGTAGTAGTAGCAGTAGCAGTAGCAATAGCAGTAGCAGTAGCAGTAGTAGTAGTAGCAGCAGTAGTAACAACAGCAGTAGTAGCAGCAGGAGTAGCAGCCGCAGCAACAGTAGCAGTAGCAGTAGCAGTAGCAGCAGCAGTAGCGGTAGCAGTAGTAGCAGTAGCAGTAGCAGCAGCAGCAGTAGCAGTAGCAGTAGTAGCAGTAGCAATAGCAGCACCAGTAGCAGTAGCAGCAGTAGCAGTAGCGGTAGCAGCTGCAGCAGCAGTAGTAGCAGTAGCAGTACCAGTACCAGTAGCAGCAGTAGCAGTAGTAGTAGCAGTAGCAGTAGTAGTAGCAGTATTAAGAGCAGTAGCAGTAGCAGTATCAGGAGCAGTAGCAGTAGCAGTAGTAGTAACAGTAGTAGCAGCAGTAGTAGTAGCACTAGTTACAGCAGCAGCAGTAACAGCAGCAGTAGCAGTAGCAGTAGGAGCAAGAGCAGTAGCAGTAGCAGTAGCAGTAATAGCAGTAGCAGTAGCAGTAAGAGCAGTAGTTGTACTAGTCTCAGGAGCAGTAGCAGTAGCAGTAGCAGTATCAGGAGCAGTAGTAGCAGTAGCAGTAGCAGTAGTAGTAGCAGTAGCAGTATCAGGAGCAGTAGCAGCAGCAGTAGCAGTAGCAGTAGCGGTAGCAGCTGCAGCAGCAGTAATAGCAGTAGCAGTACCAGTACCAGTAGCAGCAGTAGCAGTAGTAGTAGCAGTAGCAGTAGTAGTAGCAGTATTAAGAGCAGTAGCAGTAGCAGTATCAGGAGCAGTAGCAGTAGTAGTAACAGTAGTAGCAGCAGTAGTAGTAGCACTAGTTACAGCAGCGGCAGCAGTAACAGCAGCAGTAGCAGTAGCAGTAGGAGCAAGAGCAGTAGCAGTAGCAGTAGCAGTAATAGCAGTAGCAGTAGCAGTAAGAGCAGTAGTTTTACTAGTCTCAGGAGCAGTAGCAGTATCAGTAGCAGTAGCAGTAGCAGTATCAGGAGCAGCAGTAGCAGTAGCAGTAGTAGTAGTAGTAGTAGCAGTATCAGGAGCAGTAGCAGCAGCAGTAGCAGTAGCAGTAGTAGCAGTAGCAGTTGTAGCAGTAGCAGTATCAGGAGCAGTAGCAGTAGTAGCAGTAGCAGTAGTAGTAGCAGTTGTAGCAGTAGCAGTATCAGGAGCAGTAGCAGTAGCAGTAGTAGCAGTAGCAGTTGTAGCAATAGCAGTATTAGGAGCAGTAGCAGTAGCAGTAGTAGCAGTAGCAGTAGCAGTTGTAGCAGTAACAGTATCAGGAGCATTAGCAGTAGAAGTAGCAGTTGTAGCAGTAGCAGTATCAGGAGCAGTAACAGTATCAGTAACAGTAGCATTAGCAGTAGTAGCAGTAAGAGCAGTAGCAGTAGTAGTAAGAGCGGTAGCAGTAGCAGTATCAGTATCAGGAGCAGTAGCAGTAGTAGTATCAGGAGCAGGAGTAGTAGCAGTATCAGTAGTAGCAAGAGCAGCAGCAGTAGCAGCAAGGTCAGTAGCAGTAGCAGTAAGAGAGCAGTAGCAGTAGTAGTAGCAGTAACAGTAGCAGTAGTAGTAGCAGCAGCAGCAGCAGTAGTAGTAGTAGCAGTAGCAATAGCAGTAGCAGTAGCAGTAGTAGTAGTAGCAGCAGTAGTAACAACAGCAGTAGTAGCAGCAGGAGTAGCAGCAGCAGCAACAGTAGCAGTAGCAGTAGCAGTAGGAGTAGCAGCAGTAGTAGCAGTAGCAGCAGTAGCAGTAGCAGTAGCAGCAGTAGCAGTAGTAGTAGCAGTAGCAATAGCAGCACCAGTAGCAGTAGCAGCAGTAGCAGTAGCGGTAGCAGCTGCAGCAGCAGTAGTAGCAGTAGCAGTACCAGTACCAGTAGCAGCAGTAGCAGTAGTAGTAGCAGTAGCAGTAGCAGTAGTAGTAGTATCAAGAGCAGTAGCAGTATCAGGAGCAGTAGCAGTAGCAGCAACAGTAGTAGCAGCAGTAGTAGTAGCACTAGTTACAGCAGCAGCAGCAGTAACAGCAGCAGTAGCAGCAGCAGCAAGAGCAGTAGCAGTAGCAGTTGCAGTAATAGCAGTAGCAGTAGCAGTAAGAGCAGTAGTTGTACTAGTCTCAGGAGCAGTAGCAGTATCAGTAGCAGTAGCAGTAGCAGTATCAGGAGCAGCAGTAGCAGTAGCAGTAGTAGTAGCAGTGGCAGTATCAGGAGCAGTGGCAGCAGCAGCAGTAGCAGTAGCAGTAGTAGCAGTAGCAGTAGCAGTTGTAGCAGTAGCAGTATCAGGAGCAGTAGCAGTAGTAGCAGTAACAGTAGCAGTTGTTGCAGTAGCAGTATCAGAAGCAGTAGCAGCAGCAGTAGTAGCAGTAGCAGTACCAGTACCAGTAGCAGCAGTAGCAGTAGCAGTAGTAGTAGCAGTAGCAGTAGTAGTAGCAGTATCAAGAGCAGTAGCAGTATCAGGAGCAGTAGCAGTAACAGTAGTAGCAGCAGTAGTAGTAGCACTAGTTACAGCAGCAGCAGTAGCAGTAGCAGCAAGAGCAGTAGCAGTAGCAGTAGCAGTAATAGCAGTAGCAGTAGCAGTAAGAGCAGTAGTTGTACTAGTCTCAGGAGCAGTAGCAGTATCAGTAGCAGTAGCAATATCAGGAGCAGCAGTAGCAGTAGCAGTAGTAGTAGCAGTGGCAGTATCAGGAGCAGCAGCAGCAGTAGCAGTAGCAGTAGTAGCAGTAGCAGTAGCAGTTGTAGCAGTAGCAGTATCAGGAGCAGTAGCAGTAGTAGCTGTAACAGTAGCAGTTGTAGCAGTAGCAGTATCAGGAGCAGTAGCAGTAGCAGTAGTAGCAGTAGCAGTTGTAGCAGTAGCAGTATTAGGAGCAGTAGCAGTAGCAGTAGTAGCAGTAGCAGTAACAGTTGTAGCAGTAACAGTATCAGGAGCAGTAGCAGTAGCAGTTGTAGCAGTAGCACTATCAGGAGCAGTAGCAGTAGCAGTATCAGTAGCAGTAGCATTAGCAGTAGTAGCAATAAGAGTAGTAGCAGTAGTAGTAAGAGCGGTAGCAGTAGCAGTGTCAGTATCAGGAGCAGTAGCAGTTGTAGTATCAGGAGCAGGAGTAGTAGCAGTATCAATAGTAGCAAGAGCAGCAACAGTAGCAGCAAGGTCAGTAGCAGTAGCAGTAAGAGAGCAGTAGCAGTAGTAGTAGCAGTAACAGTAGTAGTAGTAGTAGTAGCAGTAGCAGTAGCAGCAGCAGTAGCAGCAGTAGTAGTAGTAGCAGTAGCAGTAGCAATAGCAGTAGCAGTAGCAGTAGCAGTAGCAGTAGTAGTAGTAGCAGCAGTAGTAACAACAGCAGTAGTAGCAGCAGGAGTAGCAACAGCAGCAACAGTAGCAGTAGGAGTAGCAGCAGCAGTAGCAGTAGCAGCAGCAACAGTAGCAGTAGCAATAGCAGCAGCAGCAGCAGTAGCAGTAGTAGCAGTAGCAGTAGTTATAGCAGTAGCAGTAGTAGCAAGACTAGCAGCAGCACTAGCAATAGCAGCAGTAGCAGTAGCAGTAGCAGCAGTAGCAGTAGCAGTAGCAGTAGCAGTAGCAGCAGTAGCAGTAGCAGTAGCAGTAGTAGCAAGACTTGCAGCAGCACTAGCAGCAGAAGCAGTAGTAGCAGCAACAGTAGGAGTAGCAGTAGTAGTAGCAGTAGATGTAGCAGTAGTAGTAGTAGCAGTAAGAGCAGTAGTAGCAGTAGCAGTATCAGGAGCAGTGGCAGTAGCAACACAGTAGCAACAACAGTAGCAGCAGCAGCAGTAGCAGTAGCAGCAGTAGCAGTAGTAGTGGAAGTGGAAGTAGAAATAGCGGCAGCAGCAGCAGTAGTAACAGTAGCAGCTGCAGCAGCAGTAGTAGCAGTAGCAGTACCAATAGCAGTAGCATTAGCAGTATCAGGAGCAGCAGTAGCAGTATCAGGAGCAGCAGTAGCAGTAGCTGCAGGAGCAGTAGCTGCAGGAACAGTAGCTGCAGGAGCAGCAGTAGCAGCCGCAGCAGCAGTAGCTGCAGTAGCAGCAACAGCAGTAGCAGCAACACCAGTAGCAGTAGGAGTTGCAGTAGCAGTAGCAGTAGTAGTAGTAGCAATAGTAGTAATAGCGGCAGTAGCAGTAGCAGTAGCAGCAGCAGCAGCAGTAGCAGTAGTAGTAGCAGCAAGAGCAATAACCGTAGCAGTAGCAGTATCAGGAGCAGCAGTAGCAGTAGTAGTAGCAGTAAGAGCAATAGCAGTAGCAGTAGCA
>OY970825.1:83767441-83784941 GCA_963853835.1 Calendula officinalis | reverse complement strand
GTAGCAGCAACACCAGTAGCAGTAGCAGTAACAGTAGCATTAGCAGTAGCCATAGGAGTTGCAGTAGCAGTAGCAGTAGCAGTAGTAGTAGTAGCAATAGTAGTAATAGCGGCAGTAGCAGTAGTAGTAGCAACAGCAGAAGTAACAGTAGTAGTAGTAGTAGTAGTAGCAGTAAGAGCAATAGCAGTAGCAGTAGCAGTAGCAGTATCTGCAGCACCAGTAGCAGCAGCACCAGTAGCAGTAGCAGGAGTTGTAGCAGCACTAGTAACAACAGCAGTAGTAGCAGCAGGAGTAGCAGCAGCAGGAGCAGCAGCAGTAGCAGCAGCACTAGCAGCAGCAGCTGTAGCAGTAGCAGTAGCAGTAGCAACAGCAGTAGCTGCAGTAGCAGTAGCTGCAGCAGCAGTAGCAGCAGCACTAGCTGCAACAGCAGTAGCAACAGCACTAGCTGCAGCAGCAGTAGCAGCAGCAGCAGTAGCAGTAGCAGTAACAGTAGCTGCAGCAGCATTAGCAGTAGCAGCAGCCGTAGTAGTAGCAGTAGCAGTAGCAGTAGCAATAGTTGTAGTAGCAGCAGCAGTAGCAGTAGCACTAGCAGTAGCAGTAGCAGTAGCAGCAGTAGCAGTAGCAGTATTAGTAGCAGTAGCAATAGCAGTAGTAGTGGCAGTAGCACCTGCAGCAGCAGTAACAGTTGCAGTAGCAGTAGCAGTCGTAGTAGCAGTAGGAGTAGCAGTCGCAGTGGCAGTAACAGCAGCAGCAGCAGTAGCAATAGCAGTAGCAGTGGGAGTAGCAGCACAGTAGCAACAGCAGTAGCAGCAGCAGCAGTAGTAGCAATAGCAGTAGCAGTAGTAGTGGCAGTGGCAGTAGCAGTAGTAGTGGCAGTGGCAGTAGCAGTAGTAGCAGCAGGAGTAGCAGCAGCAGCAACAGTAGCAGTAGCACTAGCAGTAGCAGCAGCAGTAGCAGTAGCAGCAGCAGTAGCACTAGCAGTAGCAGTAGTAGTAGCAGTAGCAATAGCAGTTGCAGTAGCAGTAGCAGTAGCAGTCGCAGTAGCAGTAGGAGTAGCAGTCGCAGTGGCAGTAACAGCAGCAGCAGCAGTAGCAATAGCAGTAGCAGTGGGAGTAGCAGCCCAGTAGCAATAGCAGTAGCAGCAGCAGCAGTAGTAGCAATAGCAGTAGCAGTAGTAGTAATAGCGGCAGTAGCAGTAGCAGTAGCAGCAGCAGCAGCAGTAGCAGTAGTAGTAGTAGTAATAGCAGTAGCAGTAGCAGTATCAGGAGCAGTAGCAGTAGTAGTAGCAGTAGCAGTAGCAGCAGCAGTAGCAACAGTAGTAGTAGTAGCAGTAGCAGTAGCAATAGCAGTAGCAGTAGCAGTAGCAGTAGCAGTAGTAGTAGTAGCAGCAGTAGTAACAACAGCAGTAGTAGCAGCAGCAGCAGCAACAGTAGCAGTAGCAGTAGGAGTAGCAGCAGCAGCAGCAGTAGCAACAGCAGCAGCAGTAGCAGTAGCAGTAGCAACAGCAGCAGTAGCAGTAGCAGTAGCAGTAGTAGCAGTAGCAGTAGTAGTAGCAGTAGCAGTAGTAGCAAGACTAGCAGCAGCACTAGCAATAGCAGCAGTAGCAGTAGCAGTAGCAGTAGCAGCAGTAGCAGTAGTAGCAAGACTAGCAGCAGCACTAGCAATAGCAGCAGTAGCAGTAGCAGTAGCAGTAGCAGCAGTAGCAGTAGCAGTAGCAGTAGCAGTAGCAGTAGCAGTAGCAGTAGCAGTAGCAGTAGTAGCAAGACTAGCAGCAGCACTAGCAGCAGAAGCAGTAGTAGCAGCAGCAGTAGGAGTAGCAGTAGTAGTAGCAGTAGATGTAGCAGTAGTAGTAGCAGTAGCAGTATCAGGAGAAGTGGCAGTAGCAACACAGTAGCAGTAGTAGTAGTAGCAATAGTAGTAGTAGCAATAGTAGTAATAGCGGCAGTAGCAGTAGCAGTAGCAGCAGCAGCAGCAGTAGCAGTAGTAGTAGTAGTAATAGCAGTAGCAGTATCAGGAGCAGTAGCAGTAGTAGTAGCAGTAGCAGTAGCAGTAGCAGCAGCAGTAGCAACAGTAGTAGTAGTAGCAGTAGCAGTTGCAATAGCAGTAGCAGTAGCAGTAGCAGTAGCAGTAGTAGTAGTAGCAGCAGTAGTAACAACAGCAGTAGTAGCAGCAGCAGCAGCAACAGTAGCAGTAGCAGTAGGAGTAGCAGCAGCAGCAGTAGCAACAGCAGCAGCAGTAGCAGTAGCAGTAGCAACAGCAGCAGTAGCAGTAGCAGTAGCAGTAGTAGCAGTAGCAGTAGTAGTAGCAGTAGCAGTAGTAGCAAGACTAGCAGCAGCACTAGCAATAGCAGCAGTAGCAGTAGCAGTAGCAGTAGCAGCAGTAGCAGTAGTAGCAAGACTAGCAGCAGCACTAGCAATAGCAGCAGTAGCAGTAGCAGTAGCAGTAGCAGCAGTAGCAGTAGCAGTAGCAGTAGCAGTAGCAGTAGCAGTAGCAGTAGCAGTAGTAGCAAGACTAGCAGCAGCACTAGCAGCAGAAGCAGTAGTAGCAGCAGCAGTAGGAGTAGCAGTAGTAGTAGCAGTAGATGTAGCAGTAGTAGTAGCAGTAGCAGTATCAGGAGCAGTGGCAGTAGCAACACAGTAGCAACAGCAGTAGCAGCAGCAGCAGTAGCAGTAGCAGCAGTAGCAGTAGTAGTGGAAGTAGAAGTAGCAATAGCGGCAGCAGCAGCAGTAGTAGCAGTAGTAGAAGTAGTAGTAGCAGTAGCAGTAGCAACACCAGTAGCATTAGCAGCAGCAGTAGTAGCAGTAGCAGCAGTAGTAGCATTAGAAGTACCAATAGCAGTAGCATTAGCAGTATCAGGAGCATTAGTAGCATTATCAGGAGCAGCAGTAGCAGTAGCTGCAGGAGCAGTAGCTGCAGGAGCAGCAGTAGCAGCAGCAGCAGCAGTAGCTGCAATAGCAGCAACACCAGTAGCAGTAGGAGTTGCAGTAGCAGTAGCAGTAGTAGTAGTAGCAATAGTAGTAATAGCGGCAGTAGCAGTAGCAGTAGCAGTAGCAGCAGCAGTAGCAGTAGCAGTAGTAGTAGCAGTAAGAGCAATAACAGTAGCAGTAGCAGTATCAGGAGCAGCAGTAGCAGTAGTAGTTGCAGTAAGAGCAATAGCAGTAGCAATAGCAGTAGCAGTAGCAGCAGGAGCAGTAGTAGCAGCAGCAGTAGCTCCAGTAGCAGCAACACCAGTAGCAGTAGCAGTAACAGTAGCATTAGCAGTAGCCATAGGAGTTGCAGTAGCAGTAGCAGTAGCAGTAGTAGTAGTAGCAATAGTAGTAATAGCGGCAGTAGCAGTAGTAGTAGCAGCAGCAGAAGTAACAGTAGTAGTAGTAGTAGTAGTAGCAGTAAGAGCAATAGCAGTAGCAGTAGCAGTAGCAGTATCTGCAGCACCAGTAGCAGCAGCACCAGTAGCAGTAGCAGGAGTTGTAGCAGCACTAGTAACAACAGCAGTAGTAGCAGCAGGAGTAGCAGCAGCAGGAGCAGCAGCAGTAGCAGCAGCACTAGCAGCAGCAGCTGTAGCAGTAGCAGTAGCAGTAGCAACAGCAGTAGCTGCAGTAGCAGTAGCTGCAGCAGCAGTAGTAGCAGCACTAGCTGCAACAGCAGTAGCAACAGCACTAGCTGCAGCAGCAGTAGCAGTAGCAGTAACAGTAGCTGCAGCAGCATTAGCAGTAGCAGCAGCCGTAGTAGTAGCAGTAGCAGTAGCAGTAGCAATAGTTGTAGTAGCAGCAGCAGTAGCAGTAGCACTAGCAGTAGCAGTAGCAGTAGCAGCAGTAGCAGTAGCAGTATTAGTAGCAGTAGCAATAGCAGTAGTAGTGGCAGTAGCACCTGCAGCAGCAGTAACAGTTGCAGTAGCAGTAGCAGTCGTAGTAGCAGTAGGAGTAGCAGTCGCAGTGGCAGTAACAGCAGCAGCAGCAGTAGCAATAGCAGTAGCAGTGGGAGTAGCAGCACAGTAGCAACAGCAGTAGCAGCAGCAGCAGTAGTAGCAATAGCAGTAGCAGTAGTAGTGGCAGTGGCAGTAGCAGTAGTAGTGGCAGTGGCAGTAGCAGTAGTAGCAGCAGGAGTAGCAGCAGCAGCAACAGTAGCAGTAGCACTAGCAGTAGCAGCAGCAGTAGCAGTAGCAGCAGCAGTAGCACTAGCAGTAGCAGTAGTAGTAGCAGTAGCAATAGCAGTTGCAGTAGCAGTAGCAGTAGCAGTCGCAGTAGCAGTAGGAGTAGCAGTCGCAGTGGCAGTAACAGCAGCAGCAGCAGTAGCAATAGCAGTAGCAGTGGGAGTAGCAGCCCAGTAGCAATAGCAGTAGCAGCAGCAGCAGTAGTAGCAATAGCAGTAGCAGTAGTAGTGGCAGTAGCAGTAGCAGTAAGAGAGCAGTAGCAGTAGTAGTAGCAGTAACAGTAGTAGTGGCAGTAGCAGTAGTAGTAGCAGCAGCAGTAGCAGCAGTATTAGTAGTAGCAGTAGCAGTAGCAATAGCAGTAGCAGTAGCAGTAGTAGTAGTAGCAGCAGTAGTAACAACAGCAGTAGTAGCAGCAGGAGTAGCAGCAGCAGCAACAGTAGCAGTAGCAGTAGGAGTAGCAGCAGCAGTAGCAGTAGCAGCAGCAGCAGTAGCAGTAGCAGTAGCAGCTGCAGCAGTAGCAGTAGTAGTAGCAGTAGCAATAGCAGCACCAGTAGCAGTAGCAGCAGTAGCAGTAGCGGTAGCAGCTGCAGCAGCAGTAGTAGCAGTAGCAGTACCAGTAGCAGTAGTAGTAGCAGTAGCAGTAGTAGTAGCAGTATCAAGAGCAGTAGCAGTAGCAGTATCAGGAGCAGTAGCAGTAGCAGTAGTAGTAGCAGTATCAAGAGCAGTAGCAGTAGCAGTATCAGGAGCAGTAGCAGTAGCAGTAACAGTAGTAGCAGCAGTAGTAGTAGCACTAGTTACAGGAGCAGCAGCAGTAACACCAGAAGTAGCAGCAGCAGCAGTAGTAGTAGCAGTAAGAGCAATAACAGTAGCAGTAGCAGTATCAGGAGCAGCAGTAGCAGTAGTAGTAGCAGTAAGAGCAATAGCAGTAGCAGTAGCAGCAGGAGCAGTAGTAGCAGCAGTAGCAGCAGCATCAGTAGCTGCAGTAGCAGCAACACCAGTAGCAGTAGCAGTAACAGTAGCATTAGCAGTAGCCATAGGAGTTGCAGTAGCAGTAGCAGTAGCAGTAGTAGTAGTACCAATAGTAGTAATAGCGGCAGTAGCAGTAGCAGTAGCAGCAGCAGCAGTAGCAGTAGTAGTAGTAGTAGTAGAAGTAAGAGCAATAGCAGTAGCAGTAGCAGTATCTGCAGCACCAGTAGCAGCAGCACCAGTAGCAGTAGCAGGAGTTGTAGCAGCACTAGTAACAACAGCAGTATTAGCAGCAGGAGTAGCAGCAGCAGGAGCAGCAGCAGTAGCAGCAGCACTAGCAGCAGCAGCAGTAGCAGTAGTAGTAGCAGTAGCAGTAGCAACAGCAGTAGCTGCAGTAGCAGTAGCTGCAGCAGCAGTAGCAGCAGCACTAGCTGCAACAGCAGTAGCAGCAGCACTAGCTGCAGCAGTAGCAGCAGTAGCAGCAGTAGCAACAACAGTATCAGCAGCAGTAGCAGCAGCAGCAGTAGCAGTAGCAGTAACAGTAGCTGCAGCAGCATTAGCAGCTGCAGCAGCCGTAGTAATAGCAGTAGCAGTAGCAATAGTTGCAGTAGCAGTAGCAGTAGCAGTATAAGTAGTAGTGGTAGCAGTAACAGTAGATGCAGCAGCATTAGCAGCTGCAGCAGTAGCAGTAGCAGCAGTAGCCGTAGTAGTAGCAGTAGCATTAGCAGTAGCAGTAGCAGTAGCAATAGTTGCAGTAGCAGCAGCAGTAGCAGTAGCACTAGCAGTAGCAGTAGCAGCAGTAGCAGTAGCAGTAGCAGTAGCAGTAGCAATAGCAGTAGTAATGGCAGTAGCACCTGCAGCAGCAGTAACAGTGGCAGTAGCAGTACCAGTAGCAGTCGCAGTAGCAGTAGAAGTAGCAGTCGCAGTGGCAGTAACAGCAGCAGAAGCAGTAGCAATAGCAGTAGCAGTGGGAGTAGCAGCACAGTAGCAACAGCAGTAGCAACAGCATCAATAGTAGCAATAGCAGTAGCAGTAGTAGTGGCAGTAGCAGTAGCAATAGCGGCAGCAGCAGCAGCAGTAGTAGCAGTAGTAGTAGTAGTAGTAGCAGTAGCAATAAGAGCACCAGTAGCAGTAGCAGCAGTAGCAGTAGCAGTAGCGGTAGCAGCTGCAGCAGCAGTAATAGCAGTAGCAGAACCAGTACCAGTAGCAGCAGTAGCAGTAGCAGTAGTAGTAGCAGTAGCAGTAGTAGTAGCAGTATTAAGAGCAGTAGCAGTAGCAGTATCAGGAGCAGTAGCAGTAGCAGTAGTAGTAACAGTAGTAGCAGCAGTAGTAGTAGCACTAGTTACAGCAGCAGCAGCAGTAACAGCAGCAGTAGCAGTAGCAGTAGGAGCAAGAGCAGTAGCAGTAGCAGTAATAGCAGTAGCAGTAGCAGTAGCAGTAGCAGTAAGAGCAGTAGTTGTACTAGTCTCAGGAGCAGTAGCAGTAGCAGTATCAGGAGCAGCAGTAGCAGTAGCAGTATCAGGAGCAGTAGCAGCAGCAGTAGCAGTAGCAGTAGTAGCAGTAGCAGTTGTAGCAGTAGCAGTATCAGGAGCAGTAGCAGTAGCAGTAGTAGCAGTAGCAGTAGCAGTTGTAGCAGTAGCAGTATCAGGAGCAGTAGCAGTAGCAGTAGTAGCAGTAGCAGTTGTAGCAGTAGCAGTATTAGGAGCA
Organism: Calendula officinalis; assembly: GCA_963853835.1. Taxonomy (NCBI): domain Eukaryota; kingdom Viridiplantae; phylum Streptophyta; class Magnoliopsida; order Asterales; family Asteraceae; genus Calendula; species Calendula officinalis. The sequence continues at coordinate 83,778,118 of OY970825.1, read as the reverse complement.
GTAGCAGTAGCAGTAGCAGTTGTAGCAGTAACAGTATCAGGAGCAGTAGCAGTAGCAGTTGTAGCAGTAGCAGTATCAGGAGCAGTAGCAGTAGTAGTAACAGTATCAGTAACAGTAGCATTAGCAGTAGTAGCAGTAAGAGCAGTAGCAGTAGTAGTAAGAGCGGTAGCAGTATCAGTATCAGGAGCAGTAGCAGTAGTATCAGGAGCAGGAGTAGTAGCAGTATCAGTAGTAGCAAGAGCAGCAGCAGTAGCAGCAAGGTCAGTAGCAGTAGCAGTAAGAGAGCAGTAGCAGTAGTAGTAGCAGTAACAGTAGTAGTGGCAGGAGTAGTAGTAGTAGCAGCAGTAGCATCAGCAGTAGTAGTAGCAGTAGCAGTAGCAGTAGCAGTAGCAATAGCAGTAGCAGTAGCAGTAGTAGTAGTAGCAGCAGTAGTAACAACAGCAGTAGTAGCAGCAGGAGTAGCAGCAGCAGCAACAGTAGCAGTAGCAGTAGCAGTAGAAGTAGCAGCAGCAGTAGCAGTAGCAGTAGCAGCAGTAGCAGTAGCAGTAGCAGCAGCAGCAGTAGCAGAGCAATAGCAGTAGCAGTAGCAGTAGTAGTAGCAGCAGTAGTAACAACAGCAGTAGTAGCAGCAGGAGTAGCAGCAGCAGCAACAGTAGCAGTAGCAGTAGAAGTAGCAGCAGCAGTAGCAGTAGCAGTAGCAGCAGTAGCAGTAGCAGCAGCAGCAGTAGCAGTAGCAGTAGCAGCAGTAGCAGTAGTAGTAGCAGTAGCAATAGCAGCACCAGTAGCAGTAGTGGTAGCAGCTGCAGCAGCAGTAGTAGCAGTAGCAGTACCAGTACCAGTAGCAGCAGTAGCAATAGTAGTAGCAGTAGTTACAGCAGCAGCAGTAGCAGCAGCAAGAGCAGTAGCAGTAGCAGTAATAGCAGTAGCAGTAGCAGTAAGAGCAGTAGTTGTACTAGTCTCAGGAGCAGTAGCAGTATCAGTAGCAGTAGCAGTAGCAGTATCATGAGCAGCAGTAGCAGTAGCAGTATCAGGAGCAGCAGTAGCAGTAGCAGTAGTAGTAGCAGTGGCAGTATCAGGAGCAGTGGCAGCAGCAGCAGTAGCAGTAGCAGTAGTAGCAGTAGCAGTAGCAGTTGTAGCAGTAGCAGTATCAGGAGCAGTAGCAGTAGTAGCAGTAACAGTAGCAGTTGTTGCAGTAGCAGTATCAGGAGCAGTAGCAGTAGCAGTAGTAGCAGTAGCAGTTGTAGCAGTAGCAGTATTAGGAGCAGTAGTAGCAGTAGCAGCAGTAACAGTATCAGGGGCAGTAGCAGTAGCAGTAGCAGTAGCAGTAGCAGTTGTAGCAGTAACAGTATCAGGAGCAGTAGCAGTAGCAGTAGCAGTAGCATTAGCAGTAGTAGCAGCAAGAGCAGTAGCAGTAGGAGTAGCAGTCGCAGTGGCAGTAACAGCAGCAGCAGCAGTAGCAATAGCAGTAGCAGTGGGAGTAGCAGCACAGTAGCAACAGCAGTAGCAGCAGCAGCAGTAGTAGCAATAGCAGTAGCAGTAGTAGTGGCAGTAGCAGTAGCAGTAGTAGTAGCAGTAACAGTAGTAGTGGCAGTAGCAGTAGTAGTAGCAGCAGCAGTAGCAGCAGTATTAGTAATAGCAGTAGCAGTAGCAATAGCAGTAGCAGTAGTAGTAGTAGCAGCAGTAGTAACAACGCAGTAGTAGCAGCAGGAGTAGCAGCAGCAGCAACAGTAGCAGTAGCAGTAGGAGTAGCAGCAGCAGTAGCAGTAGCAGCAGCAGCAGTAGCACTAGCAGTAGCAGCTGCAGCAGTAGCAGTAGCAGTAGCAGCAGTAGCAGTAGTAGTAGCAGTAGCAGTAGCAGTAGCAGCAGTAGCAGTAGCGGTAGCAGCTGCAGCAGCACTAGTAGCAGTAGCAGTACCAGTACCAGTAGCAGTAGTAGCAGTAGTAGTAGCAGTAGCAGTAGTAGTAGCAGTATCAAGAGCAGTAGCAGTAGCAGTATCAGGAGCAGTAGCAGTAGTAGTAGCAGTATCAAGAGCAGTAGCAGTAGCAGTATCAGGAGCAGTAGCAGTAGCAGTAGCAGTAACAGTAGTAGCAGCAGTAGTAGTAGCACTAGTTACAGCAGCAGCAGCAGTGACAGCAGTAGTAGCAGCAGCAGCAAGAGCAGTAGCAGTAGCAGTAGCAGTAATAGCAGTAGCAGTAGCAGTAAGAGCAGTAGTTGTACTAGTCTCAGGAGCAGTAGCAGTATCAGTAGCAGTAGCAGTAGCAGTATCAGGAGCAGCAGTAGCAGTCGCAGTAGTAGTAGCAGTCGCAGTATCAGGAGCAGTAGCAGCAGCAGCAGTAGCAGTAGCAGTAGTAGCAGTAGCAGTTGTAGCAGTAGCAGTAGCAGTAGTAGCAGTAACAGTAGCAGTTGTTGCAGTAGCAGAATCAGGAGCAGTAGCAGTAGCAGTAGTAGCAGTAGCAGTTGTAGCAGTAGCAGTATTAGGAGCAGTAGCAGTAGCAGTAGTAGCAGTAGCAGCAGTAACAGTATCAGGGGCAGTAGCAGTAGCAGTAGCAGTTGTAGCAGTAGCAGTATCAGGAGCAGTAGCAGTAGCATTAGCAGTAGTAGCAGCAAGAGCAGTAGCAGTAGTAGTAAGAGCGATAGCAGTAGCAGTATCAGGAGCAGTAGCAGTAGTAGTAGCAGTAGCAGTAGCAATAGTTGCAGTAGCTGTAGCAGTAGCAGTAGCAGTTGCAGTAGCAGTAGCAGTAGCAGTAGTAGTGGTAGCAGTAACAGTAGATGCTGCAGCATTAGCAGCTGCAGCAGTAGCAGTAGCAGCAGTGGCCGTAGTAGTAGCAGTAGCAGTAGCAGTAGCAATAGTTGCAGTAGCAGCAGCAGTAGCAGTAGCACTAGCAGTAGCAGTAGCACTAGCAGTAGCAGTAGCAGTAGCAGCAGTAGCAGTAGCAGTATCAGTAGCAGTAGCAATAGCAGTAGTAGTGGCAGTAGCACCTGCAGCAGCAGTAACAGTTGCAGTAGCAGTAGCAGTAGCAGTCGCAGTAGCAGTAGGAGTAGCAGTCGCAGTGGCAGTAACAGCAGCATCATCAGTAGCAATAGCAGTAGCAGTGGGAGTAGCAGCACAGTAGCAACAGCAGTAGCAGCAGCAGCAGTAGTAGCAATAGCAGTAGCAGTAGTAGTGGCAGTAGCAGTAGCAGTAAGAGAGCAGTAGCAGTAGTAGTAGCAGTAACAGTAGTAGTGGCAGTAGCAGTAGTAGTAGCAGCAGCAGTAGCAGTAACAGCAGCAGCATCAGTAGCAATAGCAGCAGTAGCAGTAGCAGCACCAGTAGCAGTAGCAGGAGTTGTAGCAGCACTAGTAACAACAGCAGTAGTAGCAGAAGGAGTAGCAGCAGCAGGAGCAGCAGCAGTAGCAGCAGCACTAGCAGCAGCAGCAGTAGCAGTAGCAGTAGCAGTAGCAACAGCAGTAGTTGCAGTAGCAGCAGCACTAGCTGCAACAGCAGTAGCAGCAGCACTAGCTGCAGCAGTAGCAGCAGCAACAGCAGTAGCAACAACAGTATCAGCAGCAGTAGCAGCAGCAGCAGCAGTAGCAGTAGCAGTAACAGTAGCTGCAGCAGCATTAGCAGCTGCAGCAGCCGTAGTAGTAGCAGTAGCAGTAGCAATAGTTGCAGTAGCAGTAGCAGTAGCAGTAGCAGTAGTAGTGGTAGCAGTAACAGTAGATGCAGCAGCATTAGCAGCTGCAGCAGTAGCAGTAGCAGCAGTAGCCGTAGTAGTAGCAGTAGCATTAGCAGTAGCAGTAGCAATAGTTGCAGTAGCAGCAGCAGTAGCAGTAGCACTAGCAGTAGCAGCAGTAGCAGTAGCAGTAGCAGTAGCAATAGCAGTAGTAGTGGCAGTAGCACCTGCAGCAGCAGTAACAGTTGCAGTAGCAGTCGCAGTAGCAGTAGGGGTAGCAGTCGCAGTGGCAGTAACAGCAGCAGCAGCAGTAGCAATAGCAGTAGCAGTGGGAGTAGCAGCACAGTAGCAACAGCACTAGCAACAGTAGCAGTAGTAGCAATAGCAGTAGCAGTAGTAGTAGTAGTGGCAGTAGCAGTAGCAATAGCGGCAGCAGCAGCAGTAGTAGCAGTAGTAGTAGTAGTAGCAGTAGCAATAGCAGTAGTAGTAAGAGCGGTAGCAGTATCAGTATCAGGAGCAGTAGCAGTAGTATCAGGAGCAGGAGTAGTAGCAGTATCAGTAGTAGCAAGAGCAGCAGCAGTAGCAGCAAGGTCAGTAGCAGTAGCAGTAAGAGAGCAGTAGCAGTAGTAGTAGCAGTAACAGTAGTAGTGGCAGTAGTAGTAGTAGTAGCAGCAGTAGCATCATCAGTAGTAGTAGCAGTATCAGTAGCAGTAGCAGTAGCAATAGCAGTAGCAGTAGCAGTAGTAGTAGTAGCAGCAGTAGTAACAACAGCAGTAGTAGCAGCAGGAGTAGCAGCAGCAGCAACAGTAGCAGTAGCAGTAGCAGTAGAAGTAGCAGCAGCAGTAGCAGTAGCAGTAGCAGCAGTAGCAGTAGCAGTAGCAGCAGCAGCAGTAGCAGTAGCAATAGCAGTAGCAGTAGCAGTAGTAGTAGCAGCAGTAGTAACAACAGCAGTAGTAGCAGCAGGAGTAGCAGCAGCAGCAACAGTAGCAGTAGCAGTAGCAGTAGAAGTAGCAGCAGCAGTAGCAGTAGCAGTAGCAGCAGTAGCAGTAGCAGTAGCAGCAGCAGCAGTAGCAGTAGCAGTAGCAGTAGCAGCAGTAGCAGTAGTAGTAGCAGTAGCAATAGCAGCACCAGTAGCAGTAGCGGTAGCAGCCGCAGCAGCAGTAGTAGCAGTAGCAGTACCAGTACCAGTAGCAGCAGTAGCAATAGTAGTAGCAGTAGTTACAGCAGCAGCAGTAACAGCAGCAGTAGCAGCAGCAGCAAGAGCAGTAGCAGTAGCAGTAATAGCAGTAGCAGTAGCAGTAAGAGCAGTAGTTGTACTAGTCTCAGGAGCAGTAGCAGTATCAGTAGCAGTAGCAGTATCAGGAGTAGCAGTAGCAGTAGCAGTATCAGGAGCAGCAGTAGCAGTAGCAGTAGTAGTAGCAGTGGCAGTATCAGGAGCAGTGGCAGCAGCAGCAGTAGCAGTAGCAGTAGTAGCAGTAGCAGTAGCAGTAGCAGTATCAGGAGCAGTAGCAGTAGCAGTTGTTGCAGTAGCAGTATCAGGAGCAGTAGTAGTAGCAGTAGTAGCAGTAGCAGTTGTAGCAGTAGCAGTATTAGGAGCAGTAGCAGTAGCAGTAGTAGCAGTAGCAGCAGTAACAGTATCAGGGGCAGTAGCAGTAGCAGTAGCAGTTGTAGCAGTAACAGTATCAGGAGTAGTAGCAGTAGCAGTAGCAGTAGCATTAGCAGTAGTAGCAGCAAGAGCAGTAGCAGTAGGAGTAGCAGTCGCAGTGGCAGTAACAGCAGTAGCAATAGCAGTAGCAGTGGGAGTAGCAGCACAGTAGCAACAGCAGTAGCAGCAGCAGCAGTAGTAGCAATAGCAGTAGCAGTAGTAGTGGCAGTAGCAGTAGCAGTAGTAGTAGCAGTAACAGTAGTAGTGGCAGTAGCAGTAGTAGTAGCAGCAGCAGTAGCAGCAGTATTAGTAGTAGCAGTAGCAGTAGCAATAGCAGTAGCAGTAATAGTAGTAGCAGCAGTAGTAACAACGCAGTAGTAGCAGCAGGAGTAGCAGCAGCAGCAACAGTAGCAGTAGCAGTAGGAGTAGCAGTAGGAGTAGCAGCAGCAGTAGCAGTAGCAGCAGCAGCAGTAGCACTAGCAGTAGCAGCTGCAGCAGTAGCAGTAGCAGTAGCAGCAGTAGCAGTAGTAGTAGCAGTAGCAGTAGTAGCAGTAGCAGTAGCGGTAGCAGCTGCAGCAGCAGTAGTAGCAGTAGCAGTACCAGTACCAGTAGCAGCAGTAGCAGTAGTAGTAGCAGTAGCAGTAGTAGTAGCAGTATCAAGAGCAGTAGCAGTAGCAGTATCAGGAGCAGTAGCAGTAGTAGTAGCAGTATCAAGAGCAGTAGCAGTAGCAGTATCAGGAGCAGTAGCAGTAGCAGTAGCAGTAACAGTAGTAGCAGCAGTAGTAGTAGCACTAGTTACAGCAGCAGCAGCAGTAACAGCAGTAGTAGCAGCAGCAGCAAGAGCAGTAGCAGTAGCAGTAATAGCAGTAGCAGTAGCAGTAAGAGCAGTAGTTGTACTAGTCTCAGGAGCAGTAGCAGTATCAGTAGCAGTAGCAGTAGCAGTATCAGGAGCAGCAGTAGCAGTAGCAGTAGTAGTAGCAGTCGCAGTATCAGGAGCAGTAGCAGCAGCAGCAGTAGCAGTAGCAGTAGTAGCAGTAGCAGTTGTAGCAGTAGCAGTATCAGGAGCAGTAGCAGTAGTAGCAGTAACAGTAGCAGTTGTTGCAGTAGCAGTATCAGGAGCAGTAGCAGTAGTAGCAGTAGCAGTTGTAGCAGTAGCAGTATTAGGAGCAGTAGCAGTAGCAGTAGTAGCAGTAGCAGCAGTAACAGTATCAGGGGCAGTAGCAGTAGCAGTAGCAGTTGTAGCAGTAGCAGTATCAGGAGCAGTAGCAGTAGCATTAGCAGTAGTAGCAGCAAGAGCAGTAGCAGTAGTAGTAAGAGCGATAGCAGTAGCAGTATCAGGAGCAGTAGCTGTAGTAGTAGCAGTAGCAGTAGCAATAGTTGCAGTAGCTGTAGCAGTAGCAATAGCAGTTGCAGTAGCAGTAGCAGTAGCAGTAGCAGTAGTAGTGGTAGCAGTAACAGTAGATGCTGCAGCATTAGCAGCTGCAGCAGTAGCAGTAGCAGCAGTAGCCGTAGTAGTAGCAGTAGCAGTAGCAGTAGCAGTAGCAGTAGCAGTAGCAATAGTTGCAGTAGCAGCAGCAGTAGCAGTAGCACTAGCAGTAGCAGTAGCACTAGCAGTAGCAGTAGCAGCAGTAGCAGTAGCAGTATCAGTAGCAGTAGCAATAGCAGTAGTAGTGGCAGTAGCACCTGCAGCAGCAATAACAGTTGTAGTAGCAGTAGCAGTAGCAGTCGCAGTAGCAGTAGGAGTAGCAGTCGCAGTGGCAGTAACAGCAGCATCATCAGTAGCAATAGCAGTTGCAGTGGGAGTAGCAGCACAGTAGCAACAGCAGTAGCAGCAGCAGCAGTAGTAGCAATAGCAGTAGCAGTAGTAGTGGCAGTAGCAGTAGCAGTAAGAGAGCAGTAGCAGTAGTAGTAGCAGTAACAGTAGTAGTGGCAGTAGCAGTAGTAGTAGCAGCAGCAGTAGCAGTAACAACAGCAGCATCAGTAGCAATAGCAGCAGTAGCAGTAGCAGCACCAGTAGCAGTAGCAGGAGTTGTAGCAGCACTAGTAACAACAGCAGTAGTAGCAGAAGGAGTAGCAGCAGCAGGAGCAGCAGCAGTAGCAGCAGCACTAGCAGCAGCAGTAGCAGTAGCAGTAGCAGTAGCAACAGCAGTAGCTGCAGTAGCAGGAGCACTAGCTGCAACAGCAGTAGCAGCAGCACTAGCTGCAGCAGTAGCAGCAGCAGCAGCAGTAGCAACAACAGTATCAGCAGCAGTAGCAGCAGCAGCAGTAGCAGTAGCAGTAACAGTAGCTGCAGCAGCATTAGCAGCTGCAGCAGCCGTAGTAGTAGCAGTAGCAGTAGCAATAGTTGCAGTAGCAGTAGCAGTAGCAGTAGCAGTAGTAGTGGTAGCAGTAACAGTAGATGCATCAGCATTAGCAGCTGCAGCAGTAGCAGTAGCAGCAGTAGCCGTAGTAGTAGCAGTAGCATTAGCAGTAGCAGTAGCAATAGTTGCAGTAGCAGCAGCAGTAGCAGTAGCACTAGCAGTAGCAGTAGCAGCAGTAGCAGTAGCAGTAGCAATAGCAGTAGTAGTGGCAGTAGCACCTGCAGCAGCAGTAACAGTTGCAGTAGCAGTCGCAGTAGCAGTAGGGGTAGCAGTCGCAGTGGCAGTAACAGCAGCAGCAGCAGTAGCAATAGCAGTAGCAGTGGGAGTAGCAGCACAGTAGCAACAGCACTAGCAACAGCAGCAGTAGTAGCAATAGCAGTAGCAGTAGCAGTAGCAGTAGTAGTGGCAGTAGCAGTAGCAATAGCGGCAGCAGCAGCAGCAGTAGTAGCAGTAGTAGTAGTAGTAGCAGTAGCAATAGCAGCACCAGTAGCAGTAGCAGCAGTAGCAGTAGCAGTAGCGGTAGCAGCTGCAGCAGCAATAATAGCAGTAGCAGTACCAGTACCAGTAGCAGCAGTAGCAGTAGCAGTAGTAGCAGTAGCAGTAGTAGTAGCAGTATTAAGAGCAGTAGCAGTAGCAGTATCAGGAGCAGTAGCAGTAGCAGTAGTAGTAACAGTAGTAGCAGCAGTAGTAGTAGCACTAGTTACAGCAGCAGCAGTAACAGCAGCAGTAGCAGTAGCAGTAGGAGCAAGAGCAGTAGCAGTAGCAGTAGCAGTAATAGCAGTAGCAGTAGCAGTAAGAGCAGTAGTTGTACTAGTCTCAGGAGCAGTAGCAGTAGCAGTAGCAGTATCAGGAGCAGCAGTAGCAGTAGCAGTAGCAGTAGTAGTAGCAGTAGCAGTATCAGGAGCAGTAGCAGCAGCAGTAGCAGTAGCAGTAGTAGCAGTAGCAGTAGCAGTATCAGGAGCAGTAGCAGTAGCAGTAATAGCAGTAGCAGTAGCAGTAGTAGTTGTAGCAGTAGCAGTATCAGGAGCAGTAGCAGTAGCAGTAGTAGCAGTAGCAGTTGTAGCAGTAGCAGTATTAGGAGCAGTAGCAGTAGCAGTAGTAGCAGTAGCAGTTGTAGCAGTAACAGTATCAGGAGCAGTAGCAGTAGTAGCAGTAGCAGCAGCAGTAGCGGTAGCAGCTGCAGCAGCAGTAATAGCAGTAGCAGTACCAGTACCAGTAGCAGCAGTAGCAGTAGCAGTAGTAGTAGCAGTAGCAGTAGTAGTAGCAGTATTAAGAGCAGTAGCAGTAGCAGTATCAGGAGCAGTAGCAGTAGCAGTAGTAGTAACAGTAGTAGCAGCAGTAGTAGTAGCACTAGTTACAGCAGCGGCAGCAGTAACAGCAGCAGTAGCAGTAGCAGTAGGAGCAAGAGCAGTAGCAGTAGCAGTAGCAGTAATAGCAGTAGCAGTAGCAGTAAGAGCAGTAGTTTTACTAGTCTCAGGAGCAGTAGCAGTATCAGTAGCAGTAGCAGTAGCAGTATCAGGAGCAGCAGTAGCAGTAGCAGTAGTAGTAGTAGTAGCAGTATCAGGAGCAGTAGCAGCAGCAGTAGCAGTAGCAGTAGTAGCAGTAGCAGTTGTAGCAGTAGCAGTATCAGGAGCAGTAGCAGTAGTAGCAGTAGCAGTAGCAGTAGCAGTTGTAGCAGTAGCAGTATCAGGAGCAGTAGCAGTAGCAGTAGTAGCAGTAGCAGTTGTAGCAATAGCAGTATTAGGAGCAGTAGCAGTAGCAGTAGTAGCAGTAGCAGTAGCAGTTGTAGCAGTAACAGTATCAGGAGCATTAGCAGTAGAAGTAGCAGTTGTAGCAGTAGCAGTATCAGGAGCAGTAACAGTATCAGTAACAGTAGCATTAGCAGTAGTAGCAGTAAGAGCAGTAGCAGTAGTAGTAAGAGCGGTAGCAGTAGCAGTATCAGGAGCAGTAGCAGTAGTAGTATCAGGAGCAGGAGTAGTAGCAGTATCAGTAGTAGCAAGAGCAGCAGCAGTAGCAGCAAGGTCAGTAGCAGTAGCAGTAAGAGAGCAGTAGCAGTAGTAGTAGCAGTAACAGTAGCAGTAGTAGTAGCAGCAGCAGTAGCAGCAGTAGTAGTAGTAGCAGTAGCAGTAGCAATAGCAGTAGCAGTAGCAGTAGCAGTAACAACAGCAGTAGTAGCAGCAGGAGTAGCAGCAGCAGCAACAGTAGCAGTAGCAGTAGCAGTAGGAGTAGCAGCAGTAGTAGCAGTAGCAGCAGTAGCAGTAGCAGTAGCAGCAGTAGCAGTAGTAGTAGCAGTAGCAATAGCAGCACCAGTAGCAGTAGCAGCAGTAGCAGTAGCGGTAGCAGCTGCAGCAGCAGTAGTAGCAGTAGCAGTACCAGTACCAGTAGCAGCAGTAGCAGTAGTAGTAGCAGTAGCAGTAGCAGTAGTAGTAGTATCAAGAGCAGTAGCAGTATCAGGAGCAGTAGCAGTAGCAGCAACAGTAGTAGCAGCAGTAGTAGTAGCACTAGTTACAGCAGCAGCAGCAGTAACAGCAGCAGTAGCAGCAGCAGCAAGAGCAGTAGCAGTAGCAGTTGCAGTAATAGCAGTAGCAGTAAGAGCAGTAGTTGTACTAGTCTCAGGAGCAGTAGCAGTAGCAGTAGCAGTAGCAGTATCAGGAGCAGCAGTAGCAGTAGCAGTAGTAGTAGCAGTGGCAGTATCAGGAGCAGTGGCAGCAGCAGCAGTAGCAGTAGCAGTAGTAGCAGTAGCAGTAGCAGTTGTAGCAGTAGCAGTATCAGGAGCAGTAGCAGTAGTAGCAGTAACAGTAGCAGTTGTTGCAGTAGCAGTATCAGAAGCAGTAGCAGTAGCAGCAGCAGTAGTAGCAGTAGCAGTACCAGTACCAGTAGCAGCAGTAGCAGTAGTAGTAGCAGTAGCAGTAGTAGTAGCAGTATCAAGAGCAGTAGCAGTATCAGGAGCAGTAGCAGTAACAGTCGTAGCAGCAGTAGTAGTAGCACTAGTTACAGCAGCAGCAGTAGCAGTAGCAGC
>OY970825.1:83739941-83762441 GCA_963853835.1 Calendula officinalis | reverse complement strand
AGTAGCAGTATCAGGAGCAGTAGCAGTAACAGTATCAGTAACAGTAGCATTAGCAGTAGTAGCAGTAAGAGCAGTAGCAGTAGTAGTAAGAGCGTTAGCAGTAGCAGTATCAGTATCAGGAGCAGTAGCAGTAGTAGTATCAGGAGCAGGAGTAGTAGCAGTATCAGTAGTAGCAAGAGCAGCAGCAGTAGCAGCAAGGTCAGTAGCAGTAGCAGTAAGAGAGCAGTAGCAGTAGTAGTAGCAGTAATAGTAGCAGTAGTAGTAGCAGCAGCAGTAGCAGCAGTAGTAGTAGTAGCAGTAGCAGTAGCAATAGCAGTAGCAGTAGCAGTAGTAGTAGTAGCAGCAGTAGTAACAACAGCAGTAGTAGCAGCAGGAGTAGCAGCCGCAGCAACAGTAGCAGTAGCAGTAGCAGTAGCAGCAGCAGTAGCGGTAGCAGTAGTAGCAGTAGCAGTAGCAGCAGCAGCAGTAGCAGTAGCAGTAGTAGCAGTAGCAATAGCAGCACCAGTAGCAGTAGCAGCAGTAGCAGTAGCGGTAGCAGCTGCAGCAGCAGTAGTAGCAGTAGCAGTACCAGTACCAGTAGCAGCAGTAGCAGTAGTAGTAGCAGTAGCAGTAGTAGTAGCAGTATCAAGAGCAGTAGCAGTAGCAGTATCAGGAGCAGTAGCAGTAGCAGTAACAGTAGTAGCAGCAGTAGTAGTAGCACTAGTTACAGCAGCAGCAGCAGTAACAGCAGCAGTAGCAGCAGCAGCAAGAGCAGTAGCAGTAGCAGTTGCAGTAATAGCAGTAGCAGTAGCAGTAAGAGCAGTAGTTGTACTAGTCTTAGGAGCAGTAGCAGTATCAGTAGCAGTAGCAGTAGCAGTATCAGGAGCAGCAGTAGCAGTAGCAGTAGTAGTAGCAGTGGCAGTATCAGGAGCAGTGGCAGCAGCAGCAGTAGCAGTAGCAGTAGTAGCAGTAGCAGTAGCAGTTGTAGCAGTAGCAGTATCAGGAGCAGTAGCAGTAGTAGCAGTAACAGTAGCAGTTGTTGCAGTAGCAGTATCAGGAGCAGTAGCAGTAGTAGCAATAGCAGTTGTAGCAGTAGCAGTATTAGGAGCAGTAGCAGTAGCAGCAGTAACAGTATCAGGGGCAGTAGCAGTAGCAGTAGCAGTAGCAGTTGTAGCAGTAGCAGTATCAGGAGCAGTAGCAGTAGCAGTAGCAGTAGCATTAGCAGTAGTAGCAGCAAGAGCAGTAGCAGTAGTAGTAAGAGCGGTAGCAGTAGCAGTATCAGGAGCAGTAGCAGTAGTAGTATCAGGAGCAGGAGTAGTAGCAGTATCAGTATTAGCAAGAGCAGCAACAGTAGCAGCAAGGTCAGTAGCAGTAGCAGTAAGAGAGCAGTAGCATTAGTAGTAGCAGTAACAGTAGTAGTGGCAGTAGCAGTAGCAGTAGCAGTAGCAGCAGCAGTAGCAGCAGTAGTAGTAGTAGCAGTAGCAGTAGCAATAGCAGTAGCAGTAGCAGTAGCAGTAGCAGTAGCAGTAGTAGTAGCAGCAGTAGTAACAACAGCAGTAGTAGCAGCAGCAGCAGCAATAGTAGCAGTAGCAGTAGCAGTAGGAGTAGCAGCAGCAGTAGCAGTAGCAGCAGCAGTAGCAGTAGCAGCAGCAGTAGCAGTAGCAGTAGCAGTAGCAACAGCAGCAGTAGCAGTAGCAGTAGCAGTAGTAGCAGTAGTAGTAGTAGCAAGACTAGCAGCAGCACTAGCAATAGCAGCAGTAGCAGTAGCAGTAGCAGCAGTAGCAGTAGCAGTAGCAGTAGCAGTAGCAGTAGCAGTAGTAGCAAGACTAGCAGCAGCACTAGCAGCAGAAGCAGTAGTAGCAGCAGTAGTAGGAGTAGCAGTAGTAGTAGCAGTAGATGTAGCAGTAGTAGTAGTAGCAGTAAGAGCAGTAGTAGTAGCAGTAGCAGTATCAGGAGCAGTGGCAGTAGCAACACAGTAGCAACAGCAGTAGTAGTAGCAGCAGTAGCAGTAGTAGTGGAAGTAGAAGTAGTAGTAGCAGTAGCAGTAGCAACACCAGTAACAGTAGCAGCAGCAGTAGTAGCAGTAGCAGCTGCAGCAGCAGTAGTAGCAGTAGCAGTACCAATAGCAGTAGCATTAGCAGTATCAGGAGCAGCAGTAGCAGTATCAGGAGCAGCAGTAGCAGTAGCTGCAGGAGCAGTAGCTGCAGGAGCAGCAGTAGCAGCAGCAGCAGCAGTAGCTGCAGTAGCAGCAACACCAGTAGCAGTAGGAGTTGCAGTAGCAGTAGCAGTAGTAGTAGTAGCAATAGTAGTAATAGCGGCAGTAGCAGTAGCAGTAGCAGCAGCAGCAGCAGTAGCAGTAGTAGTAGTAGTAATAGCAGTAGCAGTAGCAGTATCAGGAGCAGTAGCAGTAGTAGTAGCAGTAGCAGTAGCAGTAGCAGCAGCAGTAGCAACAGTAGTAGTAGTAGCAGTAGCAGTAGCAATAGCAGTAGCAGTAGCAGTAGCAGTAGCAGTAGTAGTAGTAGCAGCAGTAGTAACAACAGCAGTAGTAGCAGCAGCAGCAGCAACAGTAGCAGTAGCAGTAGGAGTAGCAGCAGCAGCAGCAGTAGCAACAGCAGCAGCAGTAGCAGTAGCAACAGCAGCAGTAGCAGTAGCAGTAGCAGTAGTAGCAGTAGCAGTAGTAGTAGCAGTAGCAGTAGTAGCAAGACTAGCAGCAGCACTAGCAATAGCAGCAGTAGCAGTAGCAGTAGCAGTAGCAGCAGTAGCAGTAGTAGCAAGACTAGCAGCAGCACTAGCAATAGCAGCAGTAGCAGTAGCAGTAGCAGTAGCAGCAGTAGCAGTAGCAGTAGCAGTAGCAGTAGCAGTAGCAGTAGCAGTAGCAGTAGCAGTAGCAGTAGCAGTAGCAGTAGTAGCAAGACTAGCAGCAGCACTAGCAGCAGAAGCAGTAGTAGCAGCAGCAGTAGGAGTAGCAGTAGTAGTAGCAGTAGATGTAGCAGTAGTAGTAGCAGTAGCAGTATCAGGAGCAGTGGCAGTAGCAACACAGTAGCAACAGCAGTAGCAGCAGCAGCAGTAGCAGTAGCAGCAGTAGCAGTAGTAGTGGAAGTAGAAGTAGCAATAGCGGCAGCAGCAGCAGTAGTAGCAGTAGTAGAAGTAGTAGTAGCAGTAGCAGTAGCAACACCAGTAGCATTAGCAGCAGCAGTAGTAGCAGTAGCAGCAGTAGTAGCATTAGAAGTACCAATAGCAGTAGCATTAGCAGTATCAGGAGCATTAGTAGCATTATCAGGAGCAGCAGTAGCAGTAGCTGCAGGAGCAGCAGTAGCAGCAGCAGCAGCAGTAGCTGCAGTAGCAGCAACACCAGTAGCAGTAGGAGTTGCAGTAGCAGTAGCAGTAGTAGTAGTAGTAGCAATAGTAGTAATAGCGGCAGTAGCAGTAGCAGTAGCAGTAGCAGCAGCAGTAGCAGTAGCAGTAGTAGTAGCAGTAAGAGCAATAACAGTAGCAGTAGCAGTATCAGGAGCAGCAGTAGCAGTAGTAGTTGCAGTAAGAGCAATAGCAGTAGCAATAGCAGTAGCAGTAGCAGCAGGAGCAGTAGTAGCAGCAACAGTAGCAGTAGCAGTAGAAGTAGCAGCAGCAGTAGCAGTAGCAGTAGCAGCAGTAGCAGTAGCAGCAGCAGCAGTAGCAGTAGCAGTAGCAGCAGTAGCAGTAGTAGTAGCAGTAGCAATAGCAGCACCAGTAGCAGTAGTGGTAGCAGCTGCAGCAGCAGTAGTAGCAGTAGCAGTACCAGTACCAGTAGCAGCAGTAGCAATAGTAGTAGCAGTAGTTACAGCAGCAGCAGTAGCAGCAGCAAGAGCAGTAGTAGTAGCAGTAATAGCAGTAGCAGTAGCAGTAAGAGCAGTAGTTGTACTAGTCTCAGGAGCAGTAGCAGTATCAGTAGCAGTAGCAGTAGCAGTATCATGAGCAGCAGTAGCAGTAGCAGTATCAGGAGCAGCAGTAGCAGTAGCAGTAGTAGTAGCAGTGGCAGTATCAGGAGCAGTGGCAGCAGCAGCAGTAGCAGTAGCAGTAGTAGCAGTAGCAGTAGCAGTAGCAGTTGTAGCAGTAGCAGTATCAGGAGCAGTAGCAGTAGTAGCAGTAACAGTAGCAGTTGTTGCAGTAGCAGTATCAGGAGCAGTAGCAGTAGCAGTAGTAGCAGTAGCAGTTGTAGCAGTAGCAGTATTAGGAGCAGTAGCAGTAGTAGTAGTAGCAGCAGTAACAGTATCAGGGGCAGTAGCAGTAGCAGTAGCAGTAGCAGTAGCAGTTGTAGCAGTAACAGTATCAGGAGCAGTAGCAGTAGCAGTAGCATTAGCAGTAGTAGCAGCAAGAGCAGTAGCAGTAGGAGTAGCAGTCGCAGTGGCAGTAACAGCAGCAGCAGCAGTAGCAATAGCAGTAGCAGTGGGAGTAGCAGCACAGTAGCAACAGCAGTAGCAGCAGCAGCAGTAGTAGCAATAGCAGTAGCAGTAGTAGTGGCAGTAGCAATAGCAGTAGTAGTAGCAGTAACAGTAGTAGTGGTAGTAGCAGTAGTAGTAGCAGCAGCAGTAGCAGCAGTATTAGTAGTAGCAGTAGCAGTAGCAATAGCAGTAGCAGTAGTAGTAGTAGCAGCAGTAGTAACAACGCAGTAGTAGCAGCAGGAGTAGCAGCAGCAGCAACAGTAGCAGTAGCAGTAGGAGTAGCAGCAGCAGTAGCAGTAGCAGCAGCAGCAGTAGCACTAGCAGTAGCAGCTGCAGCAGTAGCAGTAGCAGTAGCAGCAGTAGCAGTAGTAGTAGCAGTAGCAGTAGCAGTAGCAGCAGTAGCAGTAGCGGTAGCAGCTGCAGCAGCACTAGTAGCAGTAGCAGTACCAGTACCAGTAGCAGTAGTAGCAGTAGTAGTAGCAGTAGCAGTAGTAGTAGCAGTATCAAGAGCAGTAGCAGTAGCAGTATCAGGAGCAGTAGCAGTAGTAGTAGCAGTAGTAGCAGTAGTAGTAGCAGTAGCAGTAGTAGTAGCAGTATCAAGAGCAGTAGCAGTAGCAGTATCAGTAGCAGTAGCAGTAGCAGTAGCAGTTGTAGCAGTAACAGTATCAGGAGTAGTAGCAGTAGCAGTAGCAGTAGCATTAGCAGTAGTAGCAGCAAGAGCAGTAGCAGTAGGAGTAGCAGCAGTAGCAGTAGCAGTTGTAGCAGTAGCAGTATCAGGAGCAGTAGCAGTAGTAGCAGTAACAGTAGCAGTTGTTGCAGTAGCAGTATCAGGAGCAGTAGCAGTAGCAGTAGTAGCAGTAGCAGTTGTAGCAGTAGCAGTATTAGGAGCAGTAGCAGTAGTAGTAGTAGCAGCAGTAACAGTATCAGGGGCAGTAGCAGTAGCAGTAGCAGTAGCAGTAGCAGTTGTAGCAGTAACAGTATCAGGAGCAGTAGCAGTAGCAGTAGCATTAGCAGTAGTAGCAGCAAGAGCAGTAGCAGTAGGAGTAGCAGTCGCAGTGGCAGTAACAGCAGCAGCAGCAGTAGCAATAGCAGTAGCAGTGGGAGTAGCAGCACAGTAGCAACAGCAGTAGCAGCAGCAGCAGTAGTAGCAATAGCAGTAGCAGTAGTAGTGGCAGTAGCAGTAGCAGTAGTAGTAGCAGTAACAGTAGTAGTGGTAGTAGCAGTAGTAGTAGCAGCAGCAGTAGCAGCAGTATTAGTAGTAGCAGTAGCAGTAGCAATAGCAGTAGCAGTAGTAGTAGTAGCAGCAGTAGTAACAACGCAGTAGTAGCAGCAGGAGTAGCAGCAGCAGCAACAGTAGCAGTAGCAGTAGGAGTAGCAGCAGCAGTAGCAGTAGCAGCAGCAGCAGTAGCACTAGCAGTAGCAGCTGCAGCAGTAGCAGTAGCAGTAGCAGCAGTAGCAGTAGTAGTAGCAGTAGCAGTAGCAGTAGCAGCAGTAGCAGTAGCGGTAGCAGCTGCAGCAGCACTAGTAGCAGTAGCAGTACCAGTACCAGTAGCAGTAGTAGCAGTAGTAGTAGCAGTAGCAGTAGTAGTAGCAGTATCAAGAGCAGTAGCAGTAGCAGTATCAGGAGCAGTAGCAGTAGTAGTAGCAGTATCAAGAGCAGTAGCAGTAGCAGTATCAGGAGCAGTAGCAGTAGCAGTAGCAGTAACAGTAGTAGCAGCAGTAGTAGTAGCACTAGTTACAGCAGCAGCAGCAGTGACAGCAGTAGTAGCAGCAGCAGCAAGAGCAGTAGCAGTAGCAGTAGCAGTAGCAGTAATAGCAGTAGCAGTAGCAGTAAGAGCAGTAGTTGTACTAGTCTCAGGAGCAGTAGCAGTAGCAGTAGCAGTAGCAGTATCAGGAGCAGCAGTAGCAGTCGCAGTAGTAGTAGCAGTCGCAGTATCAGGAGCAGTAGCAGCAGCAGCAGTAGCAGTAGCAGTAGTAGCAGTAGCAGTTGTAGCAGTAGCAGTAGCAGTAGTAGCAGTAACAGTAGCAGTTGTTGCAGTAGCAGAATCAGGAGCAGTAGCAGTAGCAGTAGTAGCAGTAGCAGTTGTAGCAGTAGCAGTATTAGGAGCAGTAGCAGTAGCAGTAGTAGCAGTAGCAGCAGTAACAGTATCAGGGGCAGTAGCAGTAGCAGTAGCAGTTGTAGCAGTAGCAGTATCAGGAGCAGTAGCAGTAGCATTAGCAGTAGTAGCAGCAAGAGCAGTAGCAGTAGTAGTAAGAGCGATAGCAGTAGCAGTATCAGGAGCAGTAGCAGTAGTAGTAGCAGTAGCAGTAGCAATAGTTGCAGTAGCTGTAGCAGTAGCAGTAGCAGTTGCAGTAGCAGTAGCAGTAGCAGTAGTAGTGGTAGCAGTAACAGTAGATGCTGCAGCATTAGCAGCTGCAGCAGTAGCAGTAGCAGCAGTGGCCGTAGTAGTAGCAGTAGCAGTAGCAGTAGCAGTAGCAATAGTTGCAGTAGCAGCAGCAGTAGCAGTAGCACTAGCAGTAGCAGTAGCACTAGCAGTAGCAGTAGCAGTAGCAGCAGTAGCAGCATCATCAGTAGTAGTAGCAGTAGCAGTAGCAGTAGCAATAGCAGTAGCAGTAGCAGTAGTAGTAGTAGCAGCAGTAGTAACAACAGCAGTAGTAGCAGCAGGAGTAGCAGCAGCAGCAACAGTAGCAGTAGCAGTAGCAGTAGAAGTAGCAGCAGCAGTAGCAGTAGCAGTAGCAGCAGTAGCAGTAGCAGTAGCAGCAGCAGCAGTAGCAGTAGCAATAGCAGTAGCAGTAGCAGTAGTAGTAGCAGCAGTAGTAACAACAGCAGTAGTAGCAGCAGGAGTAGCAGCAGCAGCAACAGTAGCAGTAGCAGTAGCAGTAGAAGTAGCAGCAGCAGTAGCAGTAGCAGTAGCAGTAGCAGCAGTAGCAGCAGCAGCAGTAGCAGTAGCAGTAGCAGTAGCAGCAGTAGCAGTAGTAGTAGCAGTAGCAATAGCAGCACCAGTAGCAGTAGCGGTAGCAGCCGCAGCAGCAGTAGTAGCAGTAGCAGTACCAGTACCAGTAGCAGCAGTAGCAATAGTAGTAGCAGTAGTTACAGCAGCAGCAGTAACAGCAGCAGTAGCAGCAGCAGCAAGAGCAGTAGCAGTAGCAGTAATAGCAGTAGCAGTAGCAGTAAGAGCAGTAGTTGTACTAGTCTCAGGAGCAGTAGCAGTATCAGTAGCAGTAGCAGTAGCAGTATCAGGAGTAGCAGT
Source organism: Calendula officinalis (assembly GCA_963853835.1). Taxonomy (NCBI): domain Eukaryota; kingdom Viridiplantae; phylum Streptophyta; class Magnoliopsida; order Asterales; family Asteraceae; genus Calendula; species Calendula officinalis. The sequence continues at coordinate 83,754,793 of OY970825.1, read as the reverse complement.
AGCAGTAGCAGTATCAGGAGCAGCAGTAGCAGTAGCAGTAGTAGTAGCAGTGGCAGTATCAGGAGCAGTGGCAGCAGCAGCAGTAGCAGTAGCAGTAGTAGCAGTAGCAGTAGCAGTAGCAGTATCAGGAGCAGTAGCAGTAGCAGTTGTTGCAGTAGCAGTATCAGGAGCAGTAGTAGTAGCAGTAGTAGCAGTAGCAGTAGTAGCAGTAGCAGTTGTAGCAGTAGCAGTAGCAGTAGCAGTAGCAGCAGTAACAGTATCAGGGGCAGTAGCAGTAGCAGTAGCAGTTGTAGCAGTAACAGTATCAGGAGTAGTAGCAGTAGCAGTAGCAGTAGCATTAGCAGTAGTAGCAGCAAGAGCAGTAGCAGTAGGAGTAGCAGTCGCAGTGGCAGTAACAGCAGCAGCAGCAGCAGTAGCAATAGCAGTAGCAGTGGGAGTAGCAGCACAGTAGCAACAGCAGTAGCAGCAGCAGCAGTAGTAGCAATAGCAGTAGCAGTAGTAGTGGCAGTAGCAGTAGCAGTAGTAGTAGCAGTAACAGTAGTAGTGGCAGTAGCAGTAGTAGTAGCAGCAGCAGTAGCAGCAGTATTAGTAGTAGCAGTAGCAGTAGCAATAGCAGTAGCAGTAGTAGTAGTAGCAGCAGTAGTAACAACGCAGTAGTAGCAGCAGGAGTAGCAGCAGCAGCAACAGTAGCAGTAGCAGTAGGAGTAGCAGTAGGAGTAGCAGCAGCAGTAGCAGTAGCAGCAGCAGCAGTAGCACTAGCAGTAGCAGCTGCAGCAGTAGCAGTAGCAGTAGCAGCAGTAGCAGTAGTAGTAGCAGTAGCAGTAGTAGCAGTAGCAGTAGCGGTAGCAGCTGCAGCAGCAGTAGTAGCAGTAGCAGTACCAGTACCAGTAGCAGCAGTAGCAGTAGTAGTAGCAGTAGCAGTAGTAGTAGCAGTATCAAGAGCAGTAGCAGTAGCAGTATCAGGAGCAGTAGCAGTAGTAGTAGCAGTATCAAGAGCAGTAGCAGTAGCAGTATCAGGAGCAGTAGCAGTAGCAGTAGCAGTAACAGTAGTAGCAGCATTAGTAGTAGCACTAGTTACAGCAGCAGCAGCAGTAACAGCAGTAGTAGCAGCAGCAGCAAGAGCAGTAGCAGTAGCAGTAATAGCAGTAGCAGTAGCAGTAAGAGCAGTAGTTGTACTAGTCTCAGGAGCAGTAGCAGTATCAGTAGCAGTAGCAGTAGCAGTATCAGGAGCAGCAGTAGCAGTAGTAGTAGCAGTCGCAGTATCAGGAGCAGTAGCAGCAGCAGCAGTAGCAGTAGCAGTAGTAGCAGTAGCAGTTGTAGCAGTAGCAGTATCAGGAGCAGTAGCAGTAGTAGCAGTAACAGTAGCAGTTGTTGCAGTAGCAGTATCAGGAGCAGTAGCAGTAGTAGCAGTAGCAGTTGTAGCAGTAGCAGTATTAGGAGCAGTAGCAGTAGCAGTAGTAGCAGTAGCAGCAGTAACAGTATCAGGGGCAGTAGCAGTAGTAGTAGCAGTTGTAGCAGTAGCAGTATCAGGAGCAGTAGCAGTAGCATTAGCAGTAGTAGCAGCAAGAGCAGTAGCAGTAGTAGTAAGAGCGATAGCAGTAGCAGTATCAGGAGCAGTAGCTGTAGTAGTAGCAGTAGCAGTAGCAATAGTTGCAGTAGCTGTAGCAGTAGCAATAGCAGTTGCAGTAGCAGTAGCAGTAGCAGTAGCAGTAGCAGTAGTAGTGGTAGCAGTAACAGTAGATGCTGCAGCATTAGCAGCTGCAGTAGTAGCAGTAGCAGCAGTAGCCGTAGTAGTAGCAGTAGCAGTAGCAGTAGCAGTAGCAGTAGCAATAGTTGCAGTAGCAGCAGCAGTAGCAGTAGCACTAGCAGTAGCAGTAGCACTAGCAGTAGCAGTAGCAGCAGTAGCAGTAGCAGTATCAGTAGCAGTAGCAATAGCAGTAGTAGTGGCAGTAGCACCTGCAGCAGCAGTAACAGTTGCAGTAGCAGTAGCAGTCGCAGTAGCAGTAGGAGTAGCAGTCGCAGTGGTAGTAACAGCAGCATCATCAGTAGCAATAGCAGTTGCAGTGGGAGTAGCAGCACAGTAGCAACAGCAGTAGCAGCAGCAGCAGTAGTAGCAATAGCAGTAGCAGTAGTAGTGGCAGTAGCAGTAGCAGTAAGAGAGCAGTAGCAGTAGTAGTAGCAGTAACAGTAGTAGTGGCAGTAGCAGTAGTAGTAGCAGCAGCAGTAGCAGTAACAACAGCAGCATCAGTAGCAATAGCAGCAGTAGCAGTAGCAGCACCAGTAGCAGTAGCAGGAGTTGTAGCAGCACTAGTAACAACAGCAGTAGTAGCAGAAGGAGTAGCAGCAGCAGGAGCAGCAGCAGTAGCAGCAGCACTAGCAGCAGCAGCAGTAGCAGTAGCAGTAGCAGTAGCAACAGCAGTAGCTGCAGTAGCAGCAGCACTAGCTGCAACAGCAGTAGCAGCAGCACTAGCTGCAGCAGTAGCAGCAGCAGCAGCAGTAGCAACAACAGTATCAGCAGCAGTAGCAGCAGCAGCAGTAGCAGTAGCAGTAACAGTAGCTGCAGCAGCATTAGCAGCTGCAGCAGCCGTAGTAGTAGCAGTAGCAGTAGCAATAGTTGCAGTAGCAGTAGCAGTAGCAGTAGCAGTAGTAGTGGTAGCAGTAACAGTAGATGCAGCAGCATTAGCAGCTGCAGCAGTAGCAGTAGCAGCAGTAGCCGTAGTAGTAGCAGTAGCATTAGCAGTAGCAGTAGCAATAGTTGCAGTAGCAGCAGCAGTAGCAGTAGCACTAGCAGTAGCAGTAGCAGCAGTAGCAGTAGCAGTAGCAATAGCAGTAGTAGTGGCAGTAGCACCTGCAGCAGCAGTAACAGTTGCAGTAGCAGTCGCAGTAGCAGTAGGGGTAGCAGTCGCAGTGGCAGTAACAGCAGCAGCAGCAGTAGCAATAGCAGTAGCAGTGGGAGTAGCAGCACAGTAGCAACAGCACTAGCAACAGCAGCAGTAGTAGCAATAGCAGTAGCAGTAGCAGTAGTAGTGGCAGTAGCAGTAGCAATAGCGGCAGCAGCAGCAGCAGTAGTAGCAGTAGTAGTAGTAGTAGCAGTAGCAATAGCAGCACCAGTAGCAGTAGCAGCAGTAGCAGTAGCAGTAGCGGTAGCAGCTGCAGCAGCAGTAATAGCAGTAGCAGTACCAGTACCAGTAGCAGCAGTAGCAGTAGCAGTAGTAGCAGTAGCAGTAGTAGTAGCAGTATTAAGAGCAGTAGCAGTAGCAGTATCAGGAGCCGTAGCAGTAGCAGTAGTAGTAACAGTAGTAGTAGCACTAGTTATAGCAGCAGCAGTAACAGCAGCAGTAGCAGTACCAGTAGGAGCAAGAGCAGTAGCAGTAGCAGTAGCAGTAATAGCAGTAGCAGTAGCAGTAGCAGTAAGAGCAGTAGTTGTACTAGTCTCAGGAGCAGTAGCAGTAGCAGTAGCAGTATCAGGAGCAGCAGTAGCAGTAGCAGTAGCAGTAGTAGTAGCAGTAGCAGTATCAGGAGCAGTAGCAGCAGCAGTAGCAGTAGCAGTAGTAGCAGTAGCAGTAGCAGTATCAGGAGCAGTAGCAGTAGCAGTAATAGCAGTAGCAGTAGCAGTAGTAGTTGTAGCAGTAGCAGTATCAGGAGCAGTAGCAGTAGTAGCAGTAGCAGTTGTAGCAGTAGCAGTATTAGGAGCAGTAGCAGTAGCAGTAGTAGCAGTAGCAGTTGTAGCAGTAACAGTATCAGGAGCAGTAGCAGTAGTAGCAGTAGCAGCAGCAGTAGCGGTAGCAGCTGCAGCAGCAGTAATAGCAGTAGCAGTACCAGTACCAGTAGCAGCAGTAGCAGTAGCAGTAGTAGTAGCAGTAGCAGTAGTAGTAGCAGTATTAAGAGCAGTAGCAGTAGCAGTATCAGGAGCAGTAGCAGTAGCAGTAGTAGTAACAGTAGTAGCAGCAGTAGTAGTAGCACTAGTTACAGCAGCGGCAGCAGTAACAGCAGCAGTAGCAGTAGCAGTAGGAGCAAGAGCAGTAGCAGTAGCAGTAGCAGTAATAGCAGTAGCAGTAGCAGTAAGAGCAGTAGTTTTACTAGTCTCAGGAGCAGTAGCAGTATCAGTAGCAGTAGCAGTAGCAGTATCAGGAGCAGCAGTAGCAGTAGCAGTAGTAGTAGTAGTAGTAGCAGTATCAGGAGCAGTAGCAGCAGCAGTAGCAGTAGCAGTAGTAGCAGTAGCAGTTGTAGCAGTAGCAGTATCAGGAGCAGTAGCAGTAGTAGCAGTAGCAGTAGCAGTAGCAGTTGTAGCAGTAGCAGTATCAGGAGCAGTAGCAGTAGCAGTAGTAGCAGTAGCAGTTGTAGCAATAGCAGTATTAGGAGCAGTAGCAGTAGCAGTAGTAGCAGTAGCAGTAGCAGTTGTAGCAGTAACAGTATCAGGAGCATTAGCAGTAGAAGTAGCAGTTGTAGCAGTAGCAGTATCAGGAGCAGTAACAGTATCAGTAACAGTAGCATTAGCAGTAGTAGCAGTAAGAGCAGTAGCAGTAGTAGTAAGAGCGGTAGCAGTAGCAGTATCAGTATCAGGAGCAGTAGCAGTAGTAGTATCAGGAGCAGGAGTAGTAGCAGTATCAGTAGTAGCAAGAGCAGCAGCAGTAGCAGCAAGGTCAGTAGCAGTAGCAGTAAGAGAGCAGTAGCAGTAGTAGTAGCAGTAACAGTAGCAGTAGTAGTAGCAGCAGCAGTAGCAGCAGTAGTAGTAGCAGTAGCAGTAGCAATAGCAGTAGCAGTAGCAGTAGTAGTAGTAGCAGCAGCAGTAACAACAGCAGTAGTAGCAGCAGGAGTAGCAGCAGCAGCAACAGTAGCAGTAGCAGTAGCAGTAGGAGTAGCAGCAGTAGTAGCAGTAGCAGCAGTAGCAGTAGCAGTAGCAGCAGTAGCAGTAGTAGTAGCAGTAGCAATAGCAGCACCAGTAGCAGTAGCAGCAGTAGCAGTAGCGGTAGCAGCTGCAGCAGCAGTAGTAGCAGTAGCAGTACCAGTACCAGTAGCAGCAGTAGCAGTAGTAGTAGCAGTAGCAGTAGCAGTAGTAGTAGTATCAAGAGCAGTAGCAGTATCAGGAGCAGTAGCAGTAGCAGCAACAGTAGTAGCAGCAGTAGTAGTAGCACTAGTTACAGCAGCAGCAGCAGTAACAGCAGCAGTAGCAGCAGCAGCAAGAGCAGTAGCAGTAGCAGTTGCAGTAATAGCAGTAGCAGTAGCAGTAAGAGCAGTAGTTGTACTAGTCTCAGGAGCAGTAGCAGTATCAGTAGCAGTAGCAGTAGCAGTATCAGGAGCAGCAGTAGCAGTAGCAGCAGTAGTAGCAGTGGCAGTATCAGGAGCAGTGGCAGCAGCAGCAGTAGCAGTAGCAGTAGTAGCAGTAGCAGTAGCAGTTGTAGCAGTAGCAGTATCAGGAGCAGTAGCAGTAGTAGCAGTAACAGTAGCAGTTGTTGCAGTAGCAGTATCAAAAGCAGTAGCAGTAGCAGCAGCAGTAGTAGCAGTAGCAGTACCAGTACCAGTAGCAGCAGTAGCAGTAGCAGTAGTAGTAGCAGTAGCAGTAGTAGTAGCAGTATCAAGAGCAGTAGCAGTATCAGGAGCAGTAGCAGTAACAGTAGTAGCAGCAGTAGTAGTAGCACTAGTTACAGCAGCAGCAGTAGCAGTAGCAGCAAGAGCAGTAGCAGTAGCAGTAGCAGTAATAGCAGTAGCAGTAGCAGTAAGAGCAGTAGTTGTACTAGTCTCAGGAGCAGTAGCAGTATCAGTAGCAGTAGCAATATCAGGAGCAGCAGTAGCAGTAGCAGTAGTAGTAGCAGTGGCAGTATCAGGAGCAGCAGCAGCAGTAGCAGTAGCAGTAGTAGCAGTAGCAGTAGCAGTTGTAGCAGTAGCAGTATCAGGAGCAGTAGCAGTAGTAGCTGTAACAGTAGCAGTTGTAGCAGTAGCAGTATCAGGAGCAGTAGCAGTAGCAGTAGTAGCAGTAGCAGTTGTAGCAGTAGCAGTATTAGGAGCAGTAGCAGTAGCAGTAGTAGCAGTAGCAGTAACAGTTGTAGCAGTAACAGTATCAGGAGCAGTAGCAGTAGCAGTTGTAGCAGTAGCACTATCAGGAGCAGTAGCAGTAGCAGTATCAGTAGCAGTAGCATTAGCAGTAGTAGCAGTAAGAGTAGTAGCAGTAGTAGTAAGAGCGGTAGCAGTAGCAGTGTCAGTATCAGGAGCAGTAGCAGTTGTAGTATCAGGAGCAGGAGTAGTAGCAGTATCAATAGTAGCAAGAGCAGCAACAGTAGCAGCAAGGTCAGTAGCAGTAGCAGTAAGAGAGCAGTAGCAGTAGTAGTAGCAGTAACAGTAGTAGTAGTAGTAGCAGTAGCAGTAGCAGCAGCAGTAGCAGCAGTAGTAATAGTAGCAGTAGCAGTAGCAATAGCAGTAGCAGTAGCAGTAGCAGTAGCAGTAGTAGTAGTAGCAGCAGTAGTAACAACAGCAGTAGTAGCAGCAGGAGTAGCAGCAGCAGCAACAGTAGCAGTAGGAGTAGCAGCAGCAGTAGCAGTAGCAGCAGCAACAGTAGCAGTAGCAATAGCAGCAGCAGCAGCAGTAGCAGTAGTAGCAGTAGCAGTAGTTGTAGCAGTAGCAGTAGTAGCAAGACTAGCAGCAGCACTAGCAATAGAAGCAGTAGCAGTAGCAGTAGCAGCAGTAGCAGTAGCAGCAGTAGCAGTAGCAGTAGCAGCAGTAGCAGTAGCAGTAGCAGTAGTAGCAAGACTTGCAGCAGCACTAGCAGCAGAAGCAGTAGTAGCAGCAGCAGTAGGAGTAGCAGTAGTAGTAGCAGTAGATGTAGCAGTAGTAGTAGTAGCAGTAAGAGCAGTAGTAGCAGTAGCAGTATCAGGAGCAGTGGCAGTAGCAACACAGTAGCAACAACAGTAGCAGCAGCAGCAGTAGCAGTAGCAGCAGTAGCAGTAGTAGTGGAAGTGGAAGTAGAAATAGCGGCAGCAGCAGCAGTAGTAACAGTAGCAGCTGCAGCAGCAGTAGTAGCAGTAGCAGTACCAATAGCAGTAGCATTAGCAGTATCAGGAGCAGCAGTAGCAGTATCAGGAGCAGCAGTAGCAGTAGCTGCAGGAGCAGTAGCTGCAGGAACAGTAGCTGCAGGAGCAGCAGTAGCAGCCGCAGCAGCAGTAGCTGCAGTAGCAGCAACAGCAGTAGCAGCAACACCAGTAGCAGTAGGAGTTGCAGTAGCAGTTGCAGTAGTAGTAGTAGCAATAGTAGTAATAGCGGCAGTAGCAGTAGCAGTAACAGCAGCAGCAGCAGTAGCAGTAGTAGTAGCAGCAAGAGCAATAACCGTAGCAGTAGCAGTATCAGGAGCAGCAGTAGCAGTAGTAGTAGCAGTAAGAGCAATAGCAGTAGCAGTAGCAGCAGGAGCAGTAGTAGCAGCAGTAGCAGCAGCAGCAGCAGTAGCTGCAGTAGCAGCAACACCAGTAGCAGTAGCAGTAACAGTAGCATTAGAAGTAGCCATAGGAGTTGCAGTAGCAGTAGCAGTAGCAGTAGTAGTAGTAGCAATAGTAGTAATAGCGGCAGTAGCAGTAGCAGCAGCAGCAGTAGCAGTAGTAGTAGTAGTAGTAGTAGCAGTAAGAGCAATAGCAGTAGCAGTAGCAGTAGCAGTATCTGCAGCACCAGTAGCAGTAGCAGGAGTTGTAGCAGCACTAGTAACAACAGCAGTAGTAGCAGCAGGAGTAGCAGCAGCAGGAGCAGCAGCAGTAGCAGCAGCACTAGCAGCAGCAGCAGTAGCAGTAGCAGTAGCAGCAGCAGTAGCTGCAGTAGCAGTAGCTGCAGCAGCAGTAGCAGCAGCACTAGCTGCAACAGCAGTAGCAGCAGCACTAGCAGCAGCAGTAGCAGCAGCAGCAGTAGCAACAACAGTATCAGCAGCAGTAGCAGCAGCAGCAGTAGCAGTAGCAGTAACAGTAGCTGCAACAGCATTAGCAGCTGCAGCAGCCGTAGTAGTAGCAGTAGCAGTAGCAATAGTTGCAGTACCAGTAGCAGTAGCAGTAGCAGTAGCAGTAGTAGTGGTAGCAGTAACAGTAGCTGCAGCAGCATTAGCAGCTGCAGCAGTAGCAGTAGCAGCAGTAGCCGTAGTAGTAGCAGTAGCATTAGCAGTAGCAGTAGCAGTAGCAATAGTTGCAGTAGCAGCAGCAGTAGCAGTAGCACTAGCAGTAGCAGCAGCAGCAGTAGCAGTAGCAGTAGCAGTAGCAGTAGCACTAGCAGTAGTAGTGGCAGTAGCACCTGCAGCAGCAGTAACAGTTGCAGTAGCAGTAGCAGTAGCAGTCGCAGTAGCAGTAGGAGTAGCAGTCGCAGTGGCAGTAACAGCAGCAGCAGCAGTAGCAATAGCAGTAGCGGTGGGAGTAGCAGCACAGTAGCAACAGCAGTAGCAACAGCAGCAGTAGTAGCAATAGCAGTAGCAGTAGCAGTAGTAGTGGCAGTAGCAGTAGCAATAGCGGCAGCAGCAGCAGCAGTAGTAGCAGTAGTAGTAGTAGTAGCAGTAGCAATAGCAGCACCAGTAGCAGTAGCAGCACTAGCAGTAGTAGTAGCGGTAGCAGCTGCAGCAGCAGTAATAGCAGTAGCAGTACCAGTACCAGTAGCAGCAGTAGCAGTAGCAGTAGTAGTAGCAGTAGCAGTAGTAGTAGCTGTATTAAGAGCAGTAGCAGTAGCAGTATCAGGAGCAGTAGCAGTAGCAGTAGTAGTAACAGTAGTAGCAGCAGTAGTAGTAGCACTAGTTACAGCAGCGGCAGCAGTAACAGCAGCAGTAGCAGTAGGAGCAAGAGCAGTAGCAGTAGCAGTAGCAGAAATATCAGTAGCAGTAGCAGTAAGAGCAGTAGTTTTACTAGTCTCAGGAGCAGTAGCAGTATCAGTAGCAGTATCAGGAGCAGAAGTAGCAGTAGCAGTAGTAGTAGTAGCAGTATCAGGAGCAGTAGCAGCAGCAGTAGTAGCAGTAGCAGTTGTAGCAGTAGCAGTATCAGGAGCAGTAGCTGTAGCAGTAGTAGCAGTAGCAGTTGTAGCAGGAGCAGTAGCAGTAGCAGTAGTAGCAGTAGCAGTTGTAGCAGTAGCAGTATTAGGAGCAGTAGCAGTTGTAGCAGTAGTAGCAGTAGCAGTAGCAGTTGTAGCAGTAACAGTATCAGGAGCAGTAGCAGTAGCAGTTGTAGCAGTAGCAGTATCAGGAGCAGTAGCAGTAACAGTATCAGTAACAGTAGCATTAGCAGTAGTAGCAGTAAGAGCAGTAGCAGTAGTAGTAAGAGCGTTAGCAGTAGCAGTATCAGTATCAGGAGCAGTAGCAGTAGTAGTATCAGGAGCAGGAGTAGTAGCAGTATCAGTAGTAGCAAGAGCAGCAGCAGTAGCAGCAAGGTCAGTAGCAGTAGCAGTAAGAGAGCAGTAGCAGTAGTAGTAGCAGTAATAGTAGCAGTAGTAGTAGCAGCAGCAGTAGCAGCAGTAGTAGTAGTAGCAGTAGCAGTAGCAATAGCAGTAGCAGTAGCAGTAGTAGTAGTAGCAGCAGTAGTAACAACAGCAGTAGTAGCAGCAGGAGTAGCAGCCGCAGCAACAGTAGCAGTAGCAGTAGCAGTAGCAGCAGCAGTAGCGGTAGCAGTAGTAGCAGTAGCAGTAGCAGCAGAAGCAGTAGCAGTAGCAGTAGTAGCAGTAGCAATAGCAGCACCAGTAGCAGTAGCAGCAGTAGCAGTAGCGGTAGCAGCTGCAGCAGCAGTAGTAGCAGTAGCAGTACCAGTACCAGTAGCAGCAGTAGCAGTAGTAGTAGCAGTAGCAGTAGTAGTAGCAGTATCAAGAGCAGTAGCAGTAGCAGTATCAGGAGCAGTAGCAGTAGCAGTAGCAGTAACAGTAGTAGCAGCAGTAGTAGTAGCACTAGTTACAGCAGCAGCAGCAGTAACAGCAGCAGTAGCAGCAGCAGCAAGAGCAGTAGCAGTTGCAGTAATAGCAGTAGCAGTAGCAGTAAGAGCAGTAGTTGTACTAGTCTTAGGAGCAGTAGCAGTATCAGTAGCAGTAGCAGTAGCAGTATCAGGAGCAGCAGTAGCAGTAGCAGTAGTAGTAGCAGTGGCAGTATCAGGAGCAGTGGCAGCAGCAGCAGTAGCAGTAGCAGTAGTAGCAGTAGCAGTAGCAGTTGTAGCAGTAGCAGTATCAGGAGCAGTAGCAGTAGTAGCAGTAACAGTAGCAGTTGTTGCAGTAGCAGTATCAGGAGCAGTAGCAGTAGCAGTAGTAGCAATAGCAGTTGTAGCAGTAGCAGTATTAGGAGCAGTAGCAGTAGCAGCAGTAACAGTATCAGGGGCAGTAGCAGTAGCAGTTGTAGCAGTAGCAGTTGTAGCAGTAGCAGTATCAGGAGCAGTAGCAGTAGCAGTAGCATTAGCAGTAGTAGCAGCAAGAGCAGTAGCAGTAGTAGTAAGAGCGGTAGCAGTAGCAGTATCAGGAGCAGTAGCAGTAGTAGTATCAGGAGCAGGAGTAGTAGCAGTATCAGTATTAGCAAGAGCAGCAACAGTAGCAGCAAGGTCAGTAGCAGTAGCAGTAAGAGAGCAGTAGCATTAGTAGTAGCAGTAACAGTAGTAGTGGCAGTAGCAGTAGCAGTAGCAGTAGCAGCAGCAGTAGCAGCAGTAGTAGTAGTAGCAGTAGCAGTAGCAATAGCAGTAGCAGTAGCAGTAGCAGTAGCAGTAGTAGTAGCAGCAGTAGTAACAACAGCAGTAGTAGCAGCAGCAGCAGCACTAGTAGCAGTAGCAGTAGCAGTAGGAGTAGCAGCAGCAGTAGCAGTAGCAGCAGCAGTAGCAGTAGCAGCAGCAGTAGCAGTAGCAGTAGCAGTAGCAACAGCAGCAGTAGCAGTAGCAGTAGCAGTAGTAGCAGTAGTAGTAGTAGCAAGACTAGCAGCAGCACTAGCAATAGCAGCAGTAGCAGTAGCAGTAGCAGCAGTAGCAGTAGCAGTAGCAGTAGCAGTAGCAGTAGTAGCAAGACTAGCAGCAGCACTAGCAGCAGAAGCAGTAGTAGCAGCAGTAGTAGGAGTAGCAGTAGTAGTAGCAGTAGATGTAGCAGTAGTAGTAGTAGCAGTAAGAGCAGTAGTAGTAGCAGTAGCAGTATCAGGAGCAGTGGCAGTAGCAACACAGTAGCAACAGCAGTAGTAGTAGCAGCAGTAGCAGTAGTAGTGGAAGTAGAAGTAGTAGTAGCAGTAGCAGTAGCAACACCAGTAACAGTAGCAGCAGCAGTAGTAGCAGTAGCAGCTGCAGCAGCAGTAGTAGCAGTAGCAGTACCAATAGCAGTAGCATTAGCAGTATCAGGAGCAGCAGTAGCAGTATCAGGAGCAGCAGTAGCAGTAGCTGCAGGAGCAGTAGCTGCAGGAGCAGCAGTAGCAGCAGCAGCAGCAGTAGCTGCAGTAGCAGCAACACCAGTAGCAGTAGGAGTTGCAGTAGCAGTAGCAGTAGTAGTAGTAGCAATAGTAGTAATAGCGGCAGTAGCAGTAGCAGCAGCAGCAGCAGTAGCAGTAGTAGTAGTAGTAATAGCAGTAGCAGTAGCAGTATCAGGAGCAGTAGCAGTAGTAGTAGCAGTAGCAGTAGCAGCAGCAGTAGCAACAGTAGTAGTAGTAGCAGTAGCAGTAGCAATAGCAGTAGCAGTAGCAGTAGCAGTAGCAGTAGTAGTAGTAGCAGCAGTAGTAACAACAGCAGTAGTAGCAGCAGCAGCAGCAACAGTAGCAGTAGCAGTAGGAGTAGCAGCAGCAGCAGCAGTAGCAACAGCAGCAGCAGTAGCAGTAGCAGTAGCAACAGCAGCAGTAGCAGTAGCAGTAGCAGTAGTAGCAGTAGCAGTAGTAGTAGCAGTAGCAGTAGTAGCAAGACTAGCAGCAGCACTAGCAATAGCAGCAGTAGCAGTAGCAGTAGCAGTAGCAGCAGTAGCAGTAGTAGCAAGACTAGCAGCAGCACTAGCAATAGCAGCAGTAGCAGTAGCAGTAGCAGTAGCAGTAGCAGCAGTAGCAGTAGCAGTAGCAGTAGCAGTAGCAGTAGCAGTAGCAGTAGCAGTAGTAGCAGTAGCAAGACTAGCAGCAGCACTAGCAGCAGAAGCAGTAGTAGCAGCAGCAGTAGGAGTAGCAGTAGTAGTAGCAGTAGATGTAGCAGTAGTAGTAGCAGTAGCAGTATCAGGAGCAGTGGCAGTAGCAACACAGTAGCAACAGCAGTAGCAGCAGCAGCAGTAGCAGTAGCAGCAGTAGCAGTAGTAGTGGAAGTAGAAGTAGCAATAGCGGCAGCAGCAGCAGTAGTAGCAGTAGTAGAAGTAGTAGTAGCAGTAGCAGTAGCAACACCAGTAGCATTAGCAGCAGCAGTAGTAGCAGTAGCAGCAGTAGTAGCATTAGAAGTACCAATAGCAGTAGCATTAGCAGTATCAGGAGCATTAGTAGCATTATCAGGAGCAGCAGTAGCAGTAGCTGCAGGAGCAGTAGCTGCAGGAGCAGCAGTAGCAGCAGCAGCAGCAGTAGCTGCAGTAGCAGCAACACCAGTAGCAGTAGGAGTTGCAGTAGCAGTAGCAGTAGTAGTAGTAGCAATAGTAGTAATAGCGGCAGTAGCAGTAGCAGTAGCAGTAGCAGCAGCAGTAGCAGTAGTAGTAGTAGTAGCAGTAAGAGCAATAACAGTAGCAGTAGCAGTATCAGGAGCAGCAGTAGCAGTAGTAGTTGCAGTAAGAGCAATAGCAGTAGCAATAGCAGTAGCAGTAGCAGCAGGAGCAGTAGTAGCAGCAGCAGTAGCTCCAGTAGCAGCAACACCAGTAGCAGTAGCAGTAACAGTAGCATTAGCAGTAGCCATAGGAGTTGCAGTAGCAGTAGCAGTAGCAGTAGTAGTAGTAGCAATAGTAGTAATAGCGGCAGTAGCAGTAGTAGTAGCAGCAGCAGAAGTAACAGTAGTAGTAGTAGTAGTAGTAGCAGTAAGAGCAATAGCAGTAGCAGTAGCAGTAGCAGTATCTGCAGCACCAGTAGCAGTAGCAGGAGTTGTAGCAGCACTAGTAACAACAGCAGTAGTAGCAGCAGGAGTAGCAGCAGCAGGAGCAGCAGCAGTAGCAGCAGCACTAGCAGCAGCAGCTGTAGCAGTAGCAGTAGCAACAGCAGTAGCTGCGGTCGCAGTAGCTGCAGCAGCAGTAGCAGCAGCACTAGCTGCAACAGCAGTAGCAACAGCACTAGCTGCAGCAGCAGTAGCAGCAGCAGCAGTAGCAGTAGCAGTAACAGTAGCTGCAGCAGCATTAGCAGCTGCAGCAGCCGTAGTAGTAGCAGTAGCAGTAGCAGTAGCAATAGTTGCAGTAGCAGTAGTAGTAGCAGTAGCAGTTGCAGTAGCAGTTGCAGTAGCAGTAGCAGTAGCAGTAGTAGTGGTAGCAGTAACAGTAGCTGCTGCAGCATTAGCAGCTGCAGCAGTAGCAGTAAAGCAGTAGCCGTAGTAGTAGCAGTAGCAGTAGCAGTAGCAGTAGCAATAGTTGCAGTAGCAGCAATAGTAGCAGTAGCACTAGCAGTAGCAGTAGCAGTAGCAGCAGTAGCAGTAGCAGTATCAGTAGCAGTAGCAATAGCAGTAGTAGTGGCAGTAGCACCTGCAGCAGTAGTAACAGTTGCAGTAGCAGTAGCAGTAGCAGTCGCAGTAGCAGTAGGAGTAGCAGTCGCAGTGGAAGTAACAGCAGCAGCAGCAGTAGCAATAGCAGTAGCAGTGGGAGTAGCAGCACAGTAGCAACAGCAGTAGCAGCAGCAGCAGTAGTAGCAATAGCAGTAGCAGTAGTAGTGGCAGTAGCAGTAAGAGAGCAGTAGCAGTAGTAGTAGCAGTAACAGTAGTAGTGGCAGTAGCAGTAGTAGTAGCAGCAGTAGCAGCAGTATTAGTAGTAGCAGTAGCAGTAGCAATAGCAGTAGCAGTAGCAGTAGTAGTAGTAGCAGCAGTAGTAACAACGCAGTAGTAGCAGCAGGAGTAGCAGCAGCAGCAACAGTAGCAGTAGCAGTAGGAGTAGCAGCAGCAGTAGCAGTAGCAGCAGCAGCAGTAGCACTAGCAGTAGCAGCTGCAGCAGTAGCACTAGCAGTTGCAGCAGTAGCAGTAGTAGTAGCAGTAGCAATAGCAGCACCAGTAGCAGTAGCAGCAGTAGCAGTAGCGGTAGCAGCTGCAGCAGCAATAGTAGCAGTAGCAGTACCAGTACCAGTAGCAGCAGTAGCAGTAGTAGTAGCAGTAGCAGTAGTAGTAGCAGTATCAAGAGCAGTAGCAGTAGCAGTATCAGGAGCAGTAGCAGTAGTAGTAGCAGTATCAAGAGTAGTAGCGGTAGCAGTATCAGGAGCAGTAGCAGTAGCAGTAACAGTAGTAGCAGCAGTAGTAGTAGCACTAGTTACAGCAGCAGCAGCAGTAACAGCAGCAGTAGCAGCAGCAGCAAGAGCAGTAGCAGTAGCAGTAATAGCAGTAGCAGTAGCAGTAAGAGCAGTTGTTGTACTAGTCTCAGGAGCAGTAGCAGTATCAGTAGCAGTAGCAGTATCAGGAGCAGCAGTAGCAGTAGCAGCAGTAGTAGCAGTGGCAGTATCAGGAGCAGTAGCAGCAACAGCAGTAGCAGTAGCAGTAGTAGCAGTAGCAGTAGCAGTTGTAGCAGTAGCAGTATCAGGAGCAGTAGCAGTAGTAGCAGTAACAGTAGCAGTTGTTGCAGTAGCAGTATCAGGAGCAGTTGCAGTAGTAGTTGTAGCAGTAGCAGTATTAGGAGCAGTAGCAGTAGCAGTAGTAGCAGTAGCAGCAGTAACAGTATCAGGGGCAGTAGCAGTAGCAGTAGCAGTTGTAGCAGTAACAGTATCAGGAGCAGTAGCAGTAGCATTAGCAGTAGTAGCAGCAAGAGTAGTAGCAGTAGTAGTAAGAGCG
>OY970825.1:83732441-83734941 GCA_963853835.1 Calendula officinalis | reverse complement strand
GGAGCAGTAGCTGCAGGAGCAGCAGTAGCAGCAGCAGCAGTAGCTGCAGTAGCAGCAACACCAGTAGCAGTAGGAGTTGCAGTAGCATTAGCAGTAGTAGTAGTAGCAATAGTAGTAATAGCGGCAGTAGCAGTAGCAGTAGCAGCAGCAGCAGCAGTAGCAGTAGTAGTAGTAGTAGCAGTAGCAGTAGCAGTATCAGGAGCAGTAGCAGTAGTAGTGGCAGTAGCAGTAGCAGTAGCAGCAGCAGCAGCAGCAGTAGTAGTAGTAGTAGCAGTAGCAGTAGCAATAGCAGTAGCAGTAGCAGTAGCAGTAGCAATAGTAGTAGTAGCAGCAGTAGTAACAACAGCAGTAGTAGCAGCAGCAGCAGCAACAGTAGCAGTAGCAGTAGCAGTAGGAGTAGCAGCAGCAGCAGTAGCAGTAGCAGTAGCAACAGCAGCAGTAGCAGTAGCAGTAGCAGTAGCAGTAGCAGTAGTAGCAAGACTAGCAGCAGCACTAGCAATAGCTGCAGTAGCAGTAGCAGCAGTAGCAGTAGCAGTAGCAGTAGCAGTAGCAGTAGCAGTAGTAGCAAGACTAGCAGCAGCACTAGCAGCAGAAGCAGTAGTAGCAGCAGCAGTAGGAGTAGCAGTAGTAGTAGCAGTAGATGTAGCAGTAGTAGTAGTAGTAGCAGTAAGAGCAGTAGTAGTAGCAGTAGCAGTATCAGGAGCAGTGGCAGTAGCAACATAGTAGCAACAGCAGTAGCAGCAGCAGCAGCAGCAGTAGCAGTAGCAGTAGCAGCAGTAGCAGTAGTAGTGGAAGTAGAAGTAGCAATAGCGGCAGCAGCAGCAGTAGTAGCAGTAGTAGAAGTAGTAGTAGCAGTAGCAGTAGCAACACCAGTAGCAGTAGCAGCAGCAGTAGTAGCAGTAGCAGCTGCAGCAGCAGTAGTAGCATTAGCAGTACCAATAGCAGTAGCATTAGCAGTATCAGGAGCATTAGTAGCAGTATCAGGAGCAGCAGTAGCAGTAGCTGCAGGAGCAGTAGCTGCAGGAGCAGCAGTAGCAGCAGCAGCAGCAGTAGCTGCAGTAGCAGCAACACCAGTAGCAGTAGGAGTTGCAGTAGCAGTAGCAGCAGTAGTAGTAGCAATAGTAGTAATAGCGGCAGTAGCAGTAGCAGTAGCAGCAGCAGCAGTAGCAGTAGTAGTAGTAGCAGTAAGAGCAATAACAATAGCAGTAGCAGTATCAGGAGCAGCAGTAGCAGTAGTAGTAGCAGTAAGAGCAATAGTAGTAGCAGTAGCAGCTGGAGCAGTAGTAGCAGCAGTAGCAGCAGCAGCAGCAGTAGCTCCAGTAGCAGCAACACCAGTAGCAGTAGCAGTAACAGTAGCATTAGCAGTAGCCATAGGAGTTGCAGTAGCAGTAGCAGTAGCAGTAGTAGTAGTAGCAATAGTAGTAATAGCGGCAGTAGCAGTAGCAGTAGCAGCAGCAGAAGTAACAGTAGTAGTAGTAGTAGTAGCAGTAAGAGCAATAGCAGTAGCAGTTGCAGTAGCAGTATCTGCAGCACCAGTAGCAGCAGCACCAGTAGCAGTAGCAGGAGCTGTAGCAGCACTAGTAACAACAGCAGTAGCAGCAGCAGGAGCAGCAGCAGTAGCAGCAGCACTAGCAGCAGCAGCAGTAGCAGTAGCAGTACAACAGCAGTAGCTGCAGTAGCAGTAGCTGCAGCAGCAGTAGCAGCAGCACTAGCTGCAACAGCAGTAGCAACAGCACTAGCTGCAGCAGCAGTAGCAGCAGCAGCAGCAGTAGCAACAACAGTATCAGCAGCAGTTGCAGCAGCAGCAGCAGTAGCAGTAGCAGTAACAGTAGCTGCAGCAGCATTAGCAGCTGCAGCAGCCGTAGTAGTAGCAGTAGCAGTAGCAGTAGCAATAGTTGCAGTAGCAGTAGCAGTAGCAGTAGCAGTTGCAGTAGCAGTAGCAGTAGCAGTAGCAGTAGCAGTAGCAGTAGTAGTGGTAGCAGTAACAGTAGCTGCTGCAGCATTAGCAGCTGCAGCAGTAGCAGTAGCAGCAGTAGTAGTAGTAGTAGTAGCAGTAGCAGTAGCAGTAGCAGTAGCAATAGTCGCAGTGGCAATAACAGCAGCAGCAGTAGCAACAGCAGTAGCAGCGGCAGTAGCAACAACGTAGCAACAGCAGTAGCAGCAGCAGCAGTAGCAGTAGCACTAGCAGTAGCAGTAGCAGCAGTAGCAGTAGCAGTATCAGTAGCATTAGCAATAGCAGTAGTAGTGGCAGTAGCACCTGCAGCAGCAGTAAGAGTTGCAGTAGCAGTAGCAGTCACAGTAGCAGTAGGAGTAGCAGTCGCAGTGGCAGTAACAAAAGCAGCAGCAGTAGCAATAGCAGTAGCAGTGGGAGTAGCAGCACAGTAGCAACAGCAGTAGCAGCAGCAGCAGTAGTAGTGGCAGTAGCAGTAGCAGTAAGAGAGCAGTAGCAGTAGTAGTAGCAGTAACAGTAGTAGTGGCAGTAGCAGTAGTAGTAGCAGCA
>OY970825.1:83699941-83727441 GCA_963853835.1 Calendula officinalis | reverse complement strand
AGTAGTAGTAGCAGTAGCAGTTGCAACACCAGTAGCAGTAGCAGCAGTAGTAGTAGCAGTAGCAGCTGCAGCAGCAGTAGTAGCAGTAGCAGTACCAATAGCAGTAGCATTAGCAGTATCAGGAGCAGCAATAGCAGTATCAGGAGCAGCAGTAGCAGTAGCTGCAGGAGCAGCAGTAGCAGCAGCTGCAGCAGTAGCTGCAGTAGCAGCAACAGCAGTAGCAGCAACACCAGTAGCAGTAGGAGTTGCAGTAGCAGTAGCAGTAGTAGTAGTGGCAATAGTAGTAATAGCGGCAGTAGCAGTAGCAGTAGCAGCAGCAGCAGCAGTAGCAGTAGTAGTAGCAGTAAGAGCAATAACAGTAGCAGTAGCAGTATCAGGAGCAGCAGTAGCAGTAGTAGTAGCAGTAAGAGCAATAGCAGTAGCAATAGCAGTAGCAGTAGCAGCAGGAGCAGTAGTAGCAGCAGTAGCAGCAGCAGCAGTAGCTGCAGTAGCAGCAACACCAGTAGCAGTAGCAGTAACAGTAGCATTAGCAGTAGCCATAGGAGTTGCAGTAGCAGTGGCAGTAGCAGTAGCAGTAGTAGTAGTAGTAGCAATAGTAGTAATAGCGGCAGTAGCAGTAGCAGTAGCAGCAGCAGCAGTAGCAGTAGTAGTAGTAGTAGTAGCAGTAAGAGCAATAGCAGTAGCAGTAGCAGTAGCAGTATCTGCAGCACCAGTAGCAGCAGCACCAGTAGCAGTAGCAGGAGTTGTAGCAGCACTAGTAACAACAGCAGTAGTAGCAGCAGGAGCAGCAGCAGTAGCAGCAGCACTAGCAGC
The DNA here is from genome assembly GCA_963853835.1 of Calendula officinalis. Taxonomy (NCBI): domain Eukaryota; kingdom Viridiplantae; phylum Streptophyta; class Magnoliopsida; order Asterales; family Asteraceae; genus Calendula; species Calendula officinalis. The sequence continues at coordinate 83,726,628 of OY970825.1, read as the reverse complement.
AGCAGCAGTAGCAGTAGCAGTAGCAGTAGCAGTAGCAACAGCAGTAGCTGCAGCAGCATTAGCAGCAGCACTAGCTGCAACAGCAGTAGCAGCAGCACTAGCTGCAGCAGTAGCAGCAGCAGCAGCAGTAGCAACAACAGTATCAGCAGCAGTAGCAGCAGCAGTAGCAGTAGCAGTAACAGTAGCTGCAGCAGCATTAGCAGCTGCAGCAGCCGTAGTAGTAGCAGTAGCAGTAGCAATAGTTGCAGTAGCAGTAGCAGTAGCAGTAGCAGTAGTAGTGGTAGCAGTAACAGTAGATGCAGCAGCTTTAGCAGCTGCAGCAGTAGCAGTAGCAGCAGTAGCCGTAGTAGTACCAGTAGCATTAGCAGTAGCAGTAGCAGTAGCAATAGTTGCAGTAGCAGCAGCAGTAGCAGTAGCACTAGCAGTAGCAGTAGCAGCAGTAGCAGTAGCAGTACCAGTAGCAATAGCAGTAGTAGTGGCAGTAGCACCTGCAGCAGCAGTAACAGTTGCAGTAGCAGTAACAGTAGCAGTCGCAGTAGCAGTAGGAGTAGCAGTAGTAGCAGTAGTAGCAGTAACAGTATCAGGGGCAGTAGCAGTAGCAGTAGCGGTTGTAGCAGTAGCCGTATCACGAGCAGTAGCAGTAGCAGTAGCAGTAGCATTAGCAGTAGTAGCAGCAAGAGCAGTAGCATTAGTAGTAAGAGCGGTAGCAGTAGCAGTATCAGGAGCAGTAGCAGTAGTAGTAGCAGTAGCAGTAGCAGTAGCAATAGTTGCAGTAGCTGTAGCAGTAGCAGTTGCAGTAGCAGTAGCAGTAGCAGTAGCAGTAGCAGTAGTAGTGGTAGATGTAACAGTAGCTGCTGCAGCATTAGCAGCTGCAAGTGTAGCAGTAGCAGCAGTAGCCGTAGTAGTAGCAGTAGCAGTAGCATTAGCAGTAGCAATAGTTGCAGTAGCAGCAGCAGTAGCAGTAGCACTAGCAGTAGCAGTAGCAGTAGCAGCAGTAGCAGTAGCAGTATCAGTAGCAGTAGCAATAGCAGTAGTAGTGGCAGTAGCACCTGCAGCAGCAGTAACAGTTGCAGTAGTAGTAGCAGTAGCAGTCGCAGTAGCAGTAGGAGTAGCAGTCGCAGGGGCAGTAACAGCAGCAGCAGCAGTAGCAATAGCAGTAGCAGTGGGAGTAGCAGCACAGTAGCAGCAGCAACAGTAGTAGCAATAGCAGTAGCAGTAGTAGTGGCAGTAGCAGTAGCAGTTAGAGAGCACTAGCAGTAGTAGTCGCAGTAACAGTAGTAGTGGCAGTAGCAGTAGTAGTAGCAGCAGCAGTAGCAGCAGTAGTAGCAGTAGCTGTAGCAATAGCAGTAGCAGTAGCAGTAGTAGTAGTAGCAGCAGTAGTAACAACAGCAGTAGTAGCAGCAGGAGTAGCAGCAGCAGCAACAGTAGCAGTAGCAGTAGGAGTAGCAGTAGCAGTAGCAGTAGCAGCAGCAGCAGTAGCAGTAGCAGTAGCAGCTGCAGCAGTAGCAGCAGTAGCAGTAGTAGTAGCAGTAGCAATAGCAGCACCAGTAGCAGTAGCAGCAGTAGCAGTAGCGGTAGCAGCTGCAGCAGCAGTAGTAGCAGTAGCAGTACCAGTACCAGTAGCAGCAGTAGCAGTAGTAGTAGCAGTAGCAGTAGCAGTAGTAGTAGCAGTATCAAGTGCAGTAGCAGTAGCAGTATCAGGAGCAGTAGCAGTAGTAGTAGCAGTATCAAGAGCAGTAGCAGTAGCAGTATAAGAGCAGTAGCAGTAGTAGTAGCAGTAGCAGTAACAGTAGTAGCAACAGTAGTAGTAGCACTAGTTACAGCAGCAGCAGCAGTAACAGCAGCAGTAGCAGCAGCAGCAAGAGCAGTAGCAGTAGCAGTAGCAGTAATAGCAGTAGCAGTAGCAGTAAGAGCAGTAGTTGTACTAGTCTCAGGAGCAGTAGCAGTATCAGTAGCAGTAGCAGTAGTAGTATCAGGAGCAGCAGTAGCAGTAGCAGTAGTAGTAGCAGTGGCAGTATCAGGAGCAGTAGCAGCAGCAGCAGTAGCAGTAGCAGTAGTAGCAGTAGCAGTAGCAGTTGTAGCAGTAGCAGTATCAGGAGCAGTAGCAGTAGTAGCAGTAACAGTATCAGTTGTTGCAGTAGCAGTATCAGGAGCAGTAGCAGTAGCAGTAGTAGCAGTAGCAGTTGTAGCAGTAGCAGTATTAGGAGCAGTAGCAGTAGCAGTAATAGCAGTAGCAGCAGTAACAGTATCAGGGGCAGTAGCAGTTGTAGCAGTAGCAGTATCAGGAGCAGTAGCAGTATCAGTAGCAGTAGCATTAGCAGTAGTAGCAGCAAGAGCAGTAGCAGTAGTAGTAAGAGCGGTAGCAGTAGCAGTATCAGGAGCAGTAGCAGTAGTAGTATCAGGAGCAGGAGTAGTAGCAGTATCAGTAGTAGCAAGAGCAGCAACAGTAGCAGCAAAGTCAGTAGCAGTAGCAGTAAGAGAGCAGTAGCAGTAGTAGTAGCAGTAACAGTAGTAGTGGCAGTAGCAGTAGCAGTAGCAGTAGCAGCAGCAGTAGCAGCAGTAGTAGTAGTAGCAGTAGCAGTAGCAATAGCAGTAGCAGTAGCAGTAGCAGTAGTAGTAGTAGTAGCAGCAGTAGTAACAACAGACGTAGTAGCAGCAGCAGCAGCAACAGTAGCAGTAGCAGTAGCAGTAGGAGTAGCAGCAGCAGTAGCAGCAGCAGCAGTAGCAGTAGCAACCGCATCAGTAGCAGTAGCAGTAGTAGCAGTAGCAGTTGCAGTAGCAGTAGTAGCAAGACTAGCAGCAGCACTAGCAGCAGAAGCAATAGTAGCAGCAGCAGTAGCAGTAGCAGTAGCAGTAGTTGTAGCAGTAGATGTAGCAGTAGTAGTAGCAGTAAGAGCAATAGCAGTAGCAGTAGCGGTATCAGGAGCAGGAGCAGGAGCAGTAGCAGTAGTAGTAGCAGTAACAGTGGTAGCAGCAGTAGTAGCAGCACTAGCAACAGCAGCAGCGGTAACAGCAGCAGTAGCAGTAGCAGCAAGAGCACTAGCAGTAAGAGAGCAGTAGCAGTAGCAGTATCAGGAGCAGTAGCTGTAGCAGTAGCAGTAAGAGCAGTTGTAGTAGTTGTAAGAGCAGTAACAATACAAGTCTCAGGAGCAGTAGCAGTAGCAGTAGCAGGAGCAGCAGTAGCAGTAGCAGTTGTAGTAGCAGTAGCAGTAGCAGTAGCAGTAGCAGTAGTAGTAGTAGTAGTAGTAGCAGTAGCAGTAGCAGTAGCAGTAGTAGTAGCAGCAGTAGTAGTAGCAGCAGTAGTAACAACAACAGTAGTAGCAGTAGGAGTAGCAGTAGTAGCAGTAGTAGAAGTAGTAGTAGCAGTAGCAGTTGCAACACCAGTAGCAGTAGCAGCAGTAGTAGTAGCAGTAGCAGCTGCAGCAGCAGTAGTAGCAGTAGCAGTACCAATAGCAGTAGCATTAGCAGTATCAGGAGCAGCAATAGCAGTATCAGGAGCAGCAGGAGCAGTAGCTGCAGGAGCAGCAGTAGCAGCAGCTGCAGCAGTAGCTGCAGTAGCAGCAACAGCAGTAGCAGCAACACCAGTAGCAGTAGGAGTTGCAGTAGCAGTAGCAGTAGTAGTAGTGGCAATAGTAGTAATAGCGGCAGTAGCAGTAGCAGTAGCAGCAGCAGCAGCAGTAGCAGTAGTAGTAGCAGTAAGAGCAATAACAGTAGCAGTAGCAGTATCAGGAGCAGCAGTAGCAGTAGTAGTAGCAGTAAGAGCAATAGCAGTAGCAATAGCAGTAGCAGTAGCAGCAGGAGCAGTAGTAGCAGCAGTAGCAGCAGCAGCAGTAGCTGCAGTAGCAGCAACACCAGTAGCAGTAGCAGTAACAGTAGCATTAGCAGTAGCCATAGGAGTTGCAGTAGCAGTGGCAGTAGCAGTAGCAGTAGTAGTAGTAGCAATAGTAGTAATAGCGGCAGTAGCAGTAGCAGTAGCAGCAGCAGCAGTAGCAGTAGTAGTAGTAGTAGTAGCAGTAAGAGCAATAGCAGTAGCAGTAGCAGTAGCAGTATCTGCAGCACCAGTAGCAGCAGCACCAGTAGCAGTAGCAGGAGTTGTAGCAGCACTAGTAACAACAGCAGTAGTAGCAGCAGGAGCAGCAGCAGTAGCAGCAGCACTAGCAGCAGCAGCAGTAGCAGTAGCAGTAGCAGTAGCAGTAGCAACAGCAGTAGCTGCAGCAGCATTAGCAGCAGCACTAGCTGCAACAGCAGTAGCAGCAGCACTAGCTGCAGCAGTAGCAGCAGCAGCAGCAGTAGCAACAACAGTATCAGCAGCAGTAGCAGCAGCAGTAGCAGTAGCAGTAACAGTAGCTGCAGCAGCTGCAGCAGCCGGTAGCTGTAGCAGTAGCAGTTGCAGTAGCAGTAGCAGTAGCAGTAGCAGTAGTAGTGGTAGATGTAACAGTAGATGCTGCAGCATTAGCAGCTGCAAGTGTAGCAGTAGCAGCAGTAGCCGTAGTAGTAGCAGTAGCAGTAGCATTAGCAGTAGCAATAGTTGCAGTAGCAGCAGCAGTAGCAGTAGCACTAGCAGTAGCAGTAGCAGTAGCAGCAGTAGCAGTAGCAGTATCAGTAGCAGTAGCAATAGCAGTAGTAGTGGCAGTAGCACCTGCAGCAGCAGTAACAGTTGCAGTAGCAGTAGCAGTAGCAGTCGCAGTAGCAGTAGGAGTAGCAGTCGCAGGGGCAGTAACAGCAGCAGCAGCAGTAGCAATAGCAGTAGCAGTGGGAGTAGCAGCACAGTAGCAGCAGCAACAGTAGTAGCAATAGCAGTAGCAGTAGTAGTGGCAGTAGCAGTAGCAGTTAGAGAGCACTAGCAATAGTAGTCGCAGTAACAGTAGTAGTGGCAGTAGCAGTAGTAGTAGCAGCAGCAGTAGCAGCAGTATTAGTAGTAGCAGTAGCTGTAGCAATAGCAGTAGCAGTAGCAGTAGTAGTAGTAGCAGCAGTAGTAACAACAGCAGTAGTAGCAGCAGGAGTAGCAGCAGCAGCAACAGTAGCAGTAGCAGTAGGAGTAGCAGCAGCAGTAGCAGTAGCAGCAGCAGCAGTAGCAGTAACAGTAGCAGCTGCAGCAGTAGCAGCAGTAGCAGTAGTAGTAGCAGTAGCAATAGCAGCACCAGTAGCAGTAGCAGCAGTAGCAGTAGCGGTAGCAGCTGCAGCAGCAGTAGTAGCAGTAGCAGTACCAGTACCAGTAGCAGCAGTAGCAGTAGTAGTAGCAGTAGCAGTAGCAGTAGTAGTAGCAGTATCAAGTGCAGTAGCAGTAGCAGTATCAGGAGCAGTAGCAGTAGTAGTAGCAGTATCAAGAGCAGTAGCAGTAGCAGTATAAGAGCAGTAGCAGTAGTAGTAGCAGTAGCAGTAACAGTAGTAGCAACAGTAGTAGTAGCACTAGTTACAGCAGCAGCAGCAGTAACAGCAGCAGTAGCAGCAGCAGCAAGAGCAGTAGCAGTAGCAGTAGCAGTAATAGCAGTAGCAGTAGCAGTAAGAGCAGTAGTTGTACTAGTCTCAGGAGCAGTAGCAGTATCAGTAGCAGTAGCAGTAGTAGTATCAGGAGCAGCAGTAGCAGTAGCAGTAGTAGTAGCAGTGGCAGTATCAGGAGCAGTAGCAGCAGCAGCAGTAGCAGTAGCAGTAGTAGCAGTAGCAGTAGCAGTTGTAGCAGTAGCAGTATCAGGAGCAGTAGCAGTAGTAGCAGTAACAGTATCAGTTGTTGCAGTAGCAGTATCAGGAGCAGTAGCAGTAGCAGTAGTAGCAGTAGCAGTTGTAGCAGTAGCAGTATTAGGAGCAGTAGCAGTAGCAGTAATAGCAGTAGCAGCAGTAACAGTATCAGGGGCAGTAGCAGTTGTAGCAGTAGCAGTATCAGGAGCAGTAGCAGTAGCAGTAGCAGTAGCATTAGCAGTAGTAGCAGCAAGAGCAGTAGCAGTAGTAGTAAGAGCGGTAGCAGTAGCAGTATCAGGAGCAGTAGCAGTAGTAGTATCAGGAGCAGGAGTAGTAGCAGTATCAGTAGTAGCAAGAGCAGCAACAGTAGCAGCAAAGTCAGTAGCAGTAGCAGTAAGAGAGCAGTAGCAGTAGTAGTAGCAGTAACAGTAGTAGTGGCAGTAGCAGTAGCAGTAGCAGTAGCAGCAGCAGTAGCAGTAGTAGTAGTAGCAGTAGCAGTAGCAATAGCAGTAGCAGTAGCAGTAGCAGTAGTAGTAGTAGTAGCAGCAGTAGTAACAACAGCCGTAGTAGCAGCAGCAGCAGCAACAGTAGCAGTAGCAGTAGCAGTAGGAGTAGCAGCAGCAGTAGCAGCAGCAGCAGTAGCAGTAGCAACCGCATCAGTAGCAGTAGCAGTAGTAGCAGTAGCAGTTGCAGTAGCAGTAGTAGCAAGACTAGCAGCAGCACTAGCAGCAGAAGCAGTAGTAGCAGCAGCAGTAGCAGTAGCAGTAGCAGTAGTTGTTGCAGTAGATGTAGCAGTAGTAGTAGCAGTAAGAGCAATAGCAGTAGCAGTAGCAGTAGCGGTATCAGGAGCAGGAGCAGGAGCAGTAGCAGTAGTAGTAGCAGTAACAGTGGTAGCAGCAGTAGTAGCAGCACTAGCAACAGCAGCAGCGGTAACAGCAGCAGTAGCAGTAGCAGCAAGAGCACTAGCAGTAAGAGAGCAGTAGCAGTAGCAGTATCAGGAGCAGTAGCTGTAGCAGTAGCAGTAAGAGCAGTTGTAGTAGTTGTAAGAGCAGTAACAATACAAGTCTCAGGAGCAGTAGCAGTAGCAGTAGCAGGAGCAGCAGTAGCAGTAGCAGTTGTAGTAGCAGTAGCAGTAGCAGTAGCAGTAGCAGTAGTAGTAGTAGTAGTAGTAGCAGTAGCAGTAGCAGTAGCAGTAGCAGTAGTAGTAGCAGCAGTAGTAGTAGCAGCAGTAGTAACAACAACAGTAGTAGCAGTAGGAGTAGCAGCAGTAGCAGTAGCAGCAGCACTAACAGCAGCAGCACTAGCAGTAGGAGTAGCAGTAGGAGTAGCAGAAGCAGTAGCAGCAGTAGCAGTAGCAGTAGCAGCAGTAGCAGTAGCAGCAGCAGTAGTAGCAAGACAAGCAGCAGCACTAGCAGTAGCAGCAGTAGTAGTAGCAGTAGCAGTAGCAGTAGCAATAGTTGCAGTAGCAGCAGCAGTAGCAATAGCAGTAGCAGTAGCAGCAGTAGCAGTAGTAGTGGCAGTAGCAGTAGCAGTAGCAACAGTAGTAGCTGCAGTAGTATTAGCAGTAGCAGTAGCAGCAGCAGTAGCAGCAGTAGTAGCAGTAGCACTAGCAGTAGTAGCAGCAGTAGCACTAGGAGTAGTAGTAGTAGCAGCAACAATAGTAGCAGTAGCAGTAGCAGTAGCAGCAGCATTAGCAGTAGCAGTAAGAGCAGTAGCAGTAGTAGTCGCAGTAGCAGTAGTAGCAGCAGCAGTAGTAGCAGCAGCAGTAGTGACAACAGCAGTAGTAGCAGCAGGAGTAGCAGCAGTAGGAGCAGCAGCAGTAGCAGTAGCAGCAAGAGCACTAGCAGTAACAGCAGCAGTAGCAGTAGCAGCAAGAGCACTAGCAGTAATAGTAGCACTAGCAGTAGCAGTCGCAGCAGTAGCAGTAGTAGTAGCAGTAGTAGTGGCAGTAGCACCTGCAGCAGCAGTAACAGTTGCAGTAGCAGTAGCAGTAGCAGTCGCAGTAGCAGTAGCTGTCGTAGTGGCAGTAACAGCAGCAGCAGTAGCAACAGCAGTAGCAGCGGCAGTAGCAACAACGTAGCAACAGCAGTAGCAGCAGCAGCAGTAGCAGTAGCAGCAGTAGCAGTAGTAGTAGCAGTAGCAATAGCGGCAGCAGCAGCAGTAGTAGCAGTAGTAGTAGTAGTAGCAAGAGCAGGAGCAGTAACAGCAGCATCAGTAGCAGTTGCAGTAGCAGGAGTTGTAGCAGCACTAGTAACAACAGCAGTAGTAGCAGCATCAGGAGCAGCAGCAGTAGCAGCAGCACTAGCAGCAGCAGCAGTAGCAGCAGCAGTAGCTGCAATAGCAGTAGCAGCAGCACTAGCTGCAATAGCAGTAGCAGCAGCACTAGCTGCAGCAGCAGTAGCAGCAGCAGCAGCAGTAGCAACAACAGTATCAGCAGCAGTAGCAGCAGCAGTAGCAGTAGCAGTAACAGTAGCTGCAGCAGCATTAGCAGCTGCAGCAGCAGCAGTAGCAGCAGTAGCCGTAGTAGTAGCAGTAGCGGTAGCAGTAGCAGTAGCAGTAGCAAGAGTTGCAGTAGCAGCAGCAGTAGCAGTAGCACTAGCAGTAGCAGTAGCAGCAGTAGCAGTAGCAGTAGCAGTAGCAATAGCAGTATTAGTGGCAGTAGAACCTGCAGCAGCAGTAACAGTTGCAGTAGCAGTAGCAGTCGCAGTAGCAGTAGCAGTCGCAGTGGCAGTAAAAGCAGCAGCAGCAGTAGCAATAGCAGTAACAGTGGAAGTAGCAGCACAGTAGCAACAGCAGTAGCAGCAGCAGCAGTAGTAGCAGTAGCAGTAGCAGTAGCAGTAGTAGTGGCAGTAGCAGTAGCAATAGCGGCAGCAGCAGCAGCAGTAGTAGCAGTAGTAGTAGCAGTAGCAATAGCAACACCAGTAGCAGTAGCAGTAGCGGTAGCAGCTGCAGCAGCAGTAGTAGCAGTAGCAGTACCAGTACCAGTAGAAGCAGTAGCAGTATCAGTAGTAGTAGCAGTAGCAGTAGTAGTAGCAGTATCAAGAGCAGTAGCAGTATCAGGAGCAGTAGCAGTAACAGTACTAGCAGCAGTAGTAGTAGCAGTAACAGTAGTAGCAGCAGCAGTAGTAGCAGTACCAGTACCAGTAGCAGCAGTAGCAGTAGTAGTTGCAGTAGCAGTAGTAGTAGTATCAAGAGCAGTAGCAGTATCAGGAGCAGTAGCAGTAGCAGTAGCAGTAGCAGTAACAGTAGTAGCAGCAGTAGTAGTAGCACTAGTTACAGCAGCAGCAGCAGTAACAGCAGCAGTAGTAGCAGCAGCAAGAGCAGTAGCAGTAGCAGTTGCAGTAATAGCAGTAGCAGTAGCAGTAAGAGCAGTAGTTGTACTAGTCTCAGGAGCAGTAGCAGTATCAGTAGCAGTAGCAGTAGCAGTATCAGGAGCAGCAGTAGCAGTAGCAGTAGTAGTAGCAGTGGCAGTATCAGGAGCAGTAGCAGCAGCAGCAGTAGCAGTAGCAGTAGTAGCAGTAGCAGTAGCAGTTGTAGCAGTAGCAGTATCAGGAGCAGTAGCAGTAGTAGCAGTAACAGTAGCAGTTGTTGCAGTAGCAGTATCAGGAGCAGTAGCAGTAGTAGCAGTAGCAGTTGTAGCAGTAGCAGTATTAGGAGCAGTAGCAGTAGCAGTAATAGCAGTAGCAGCAGTAACAGTATCAGGGGCAGTAGCAGTTGTAGCAGTAGCAGTATCAGGAGCAGTAGCAGTAGCAGTAGCATTAGCAGTAGTAGCAGCAAGAGCAGTAGCAGTAGTAGTAAGAGCGGTAGCAGTAGCAGTATCAGGAGCAGTAGCAGTAGTAGTATCAGGAGCAGGAGTAGTAGCAGTATCAGTAGTAGCAAGAGCAGCAACAGTAGCAGCAAAGTCAGTAGCAGTAGCAGTAAGAGAGCAGTAGCAGTAGTAGTAGCAGTAACAGTAGTAGTGGCAGTAGCAGTAGCAGTAGCAGTAGCAGCAGCAGTAGCAGCAGTAGTAGTAGTAGCAGTAGCAGTAGCAATAGCAGTAGCAGTAGCAGTAGCAGTAGCAGTAGCAGCAGTAGCAGTAGCAGTAGCAGTAGTAGCAAGACAAGCAGCAGCACTAGCAGTAGCAGCAGTAGTAGTAGCAGTAGCAGTAGCAGTAGCAATAGTTGCAGTAGCAGCAGTAGCAGCAGCACTAGCAATAGCAGTAGCAGTAGCAGCAGTAGCAGTAGTAGTGGCAGTAGCAGTAGCAGTAGCAACAGTAGTAGCTGCAGTAGTATTAGCAGTAGCAGTAGCAGCAGCAGTAGCAGCAGCAGTAGCAGCAGTAGTAGCAGTAGCACTAGCAGTAGTAGCAGCAGTAGCACTAGGAGTAGTAGTAGTAGCAGCAACAATAGTAGCAGTAGCAGTAGCAGTAGCAGCAGCATTAGCAGTAGCAGTAAGAGCAGTAGCAGTAGTAGTCGCAGTAGCAGTAGTAGCAGCAGCAGTAGTAGCAGCAGCAGTAGTGACAACAGCAGTAGTAGCAGCAGGAGTAGCAGCAGTAGGAGCAGCAGCAGTAGCAGTAGCAGCAAGAGCACTAGCAGTAACAGCAGCAGTAACAGTAGCAGCAAGAGCACTAGCAGTAGTAGTAGCACTAGCAGTAGCAGTCGCAGCAGTAGCAGTAGTAGTAGCAGTAGTAGTGGCAGTAGCACCTGCAGCAGCAGTAACAGTTGCAGTAGCAGTAGCAGTAGCAGTCGCAGTAGCAGTAGCTGTCGCAGTGGCAGTAACAGCAGCAGCAGTAGCAACAGCAGTAGCAGCGGCAGTAGCAACAACGTAGCAACAGCAGTAGCAGCAGCAGCAGTAGCAGTAGCAGCAGTAGCAGTAGTAGTAGCAGTAGCAATAGCGGCAGCAGCAGCAGTAGTAGCAGTAGTAGTAGTAGTAGCAAGAGCAGGAGCAGTAACAGCAGCATCAGTAGCAGTTGCAGTAGCAGGAGTTGTAGCAGCACTAGTAACAACAGCAGTAGTAGCAGCAGCAGTAGCAGCAGCACTAGCAGCAGCAGCAGTAGCAGCAGCAGTAGCTGCAGCAGCAGTAGCAGCAGCACTAGCTGCAATAGCAGTAGCAGCAGCACTAGCTGCAGCAGCAGTAGCAGCAGCAGCAGCAGTAGCAACAACAGTATCAGCAGCAGTAGCAGCAGCAGTAGCAGTAGCAGTAACAGTAGCTGCAGCAGCATTAGCAGCTGCAGCAGCAGCAGTAGCAGCAGTAGCCGTAGTAGTAGCAGTAGCGGTAGCAGTAGCAGTAGCAGTAGCAAGAGTTACAGTAGCAGCAGCAGTAGCAGTAGCACTAGCAGTAGCAGTAGCAGCAGTAGCAGTAGCAGTAGCAGTAGCAATAGCAGTATTAGTGGCAGTAGAACCTGCAGCAGCAGTAACAGTTGCAGTAGCAGTAGCAGTCGCAGTAGCAGTAGCAGTCGCAGTGGCAGTAAAAGCAGCAGCAGCAGTAGCAATAGCAGTAGCAGTGGAAGTAGCAGCACAGTAGCAACAGCAGTAGCAGCAGCAGCAGTAGTAGCAGTAGCAGTAGCAGTAGCAGTAGTAGTGGCAGTAGCAGTAGCAATAGCGGCAGCAGCAGCAGCAGTAGTAGCAGTAGTAGTAGCAGTAGCATTAGCAGCACCAGTAGCAGTAGCAGTAGCGGTAGCAGCTGCAGCAGCAGTAGTAGCAGTAGCAGTACCAGTACCAGTAGAAGCAGTAGCAGTAGCAGTAGTAGTAGCAGTAGCAGTAGTAGTAGCAGTATCAAGAGCAGTAGCAGTATCAGGAGCAGTAGCAGTAACAGTAGTAGCAGCAGTAGTAGTAGCAGTAACAGTAGTAGCAGCAGCAGTAGTAGCAGTACCAGTACCAGTAGCAGCAGTAGCAGTAGTAGTTGCAGTAGCAGTAGTAGTAGTATCAAGAGCAGTAGCAGTATCAGGAGCAGTAGCAGTAGCAGTAGCAGTAACAGTAGTAGCAGCAGTAGTAGTAGCACTAGTTACAGCAGCAGCAGCAGTAACAGCAGCAGTAGTAGCAGCAGCAAGAGCAGTAGCAGTAGCAGTTGCAGTAATAGCAGTAGTAGTAGTAGCAGTAAGAGCAGTAGTTGTACTAGTCTCAGGAGCAGTAGCAGTATCAGTAGCAGTAGCAGTAGCAGTATCAGGAGCAGCAGTAGCAGTAGCAGTAGTAGTAGCAGTGGCAGTATCAGGAGCAGTAGCAGCAGCAGCAGTAGCAGTAGCAGTAGTAGCAGTAGCAGTAGCAGTTGTAGCAGTAGCAGTATCAGGAGCAGTAGCAGTAGTAGCAGTAACAGTAGCAGTTGTTGCAGTAGCAGTATCAGGAGCAGTAGCAGTAGTAGCAGTAGCAGTTGTAGCAGTAGCAGTATTAGGAGCAGTAGCAGTAGCAGTAATAGCAGTAGCAGCAGTAACAGTATCAGGGGCAGTAGCAGTTGTAGCAGTAGCAGTATCAGGAGCAGTAGCAGTAGCAGTAGCAGTAGCATTAGCAGTAGTAGCAGCAAGAGCAGTAGCAGTAGTAGTAAGAGCGGTAGCAGTAGCAGTATCAGGAGCAGTAGCAGTAGTAGTATCAGGAGCAGGAGTAGTAGCAGTATCAGTAGTAGCAAGAGCAGCAACAGTAGCAGCAAAGTCAGTAGCAGTAGCAGTAAGAGAGCAGTAGCAGTAGTAGTAGCAGTAACAGTAGTAGTGGCAGTAGCAGTAGCAGTAGCAGCAGCAGTAGCAGTAGTAGTAGTAGTAGCAGTAGCAGTAGCAATAGCAGTAGCAGTAGCAGTAGCAGTAGTAGTAGTAGCAGCAGTAGTAACAACAGCCGTAGTAGCAGCAACAGCAGCAACAGTAGCAGTAGCAGTAGCAGTAGGAGTAGCAGCAGCAGTAGCAGCAGCAGCAGTAGCAGTAGCAACCGCATCAGTAGCAGTAGCAGTAGTAGCAGTAGCAGTTGCAGTAGCAGTAGTAGCAAGACTAGCAGCAGCACTAGCAGTAGAAGCAGTAGTAGCAGCAGCAGTAGCAGTAGCAGTAGTTGTAGCAGTAGTAGTAGCAGTAAGAGCAATAGCAGTAGCAGTAGCAGTAGCGGTATCAGGAGCAGGAGCAGGAGCAGTAGCAGTAGTAGTAGCAGTAACAGTGGTAGCAGCAGTAGTAGCAGCACTAGCAACAGCAGCAGCGGTAACAGCAGCAGTAGCAGTAGCAACCGCATCAGTAGCAGTAGCAGTAGTAGCAGTAGCAGTTGCAGTAGCAGTAGTAGCAAGACTAGCAGCAGCACTAGCAGCAGAAGCAGTAGTAGCAGCAGCAGTAGCAGTAGCAGTAGCAGTAGTTGTAGCAGTAGATGTAGCAGTAGTAGTAGCAGTAAGAGCAATAGCAGTAGCAGTATCAGTAGCGGTATCAGGAGCAGGAGCAGGAGCAGTAGCAGTAGTAGTAGCAGTAACAGTGGTAGCAGCAGTAGTAGCAGCACTAGCAACAGCAGCAGCGGTAACAGCAGCAGTAGCAGTAGCAGCAAGAGCACTAGCAGTAAGAGAGCAGTAGCAGTAGCAGTATTAGGAGCAGTAGCTGTAGCAGTAGCAGTAAGAGCAGTTGTAGTAGTTGTAAGAGCAGTAACAATACAAGTCTCAGGAGCAGTAGCAGTAGCAGTAGCAGGAGCAGCAGTAGCAGTAGCAGTTGTAGTAGCAGTAGCAGTAGCAGTAGCAGTAGTAGTAGTAGCAGTAGCAGTAGCAGTAGCAGTAGTAGTAGCAGCAGTAGTAACAACAACAGTAGTAGCAGTAGGAGTAGCAGCAGTAGCAGTAGCAGCAGCACTAACAGCAGCAGCACTAGCAGTAGGAGTAGCAGTAGGAGTAGCAGAAGCAGTAGCAGCAGTAGCAGTAGCAGTAGCAGCAGTAGCAGTAGCAGTAGCAGTAGTAGCAAGACAAGCAGCATCACTAGCAGTAGCAGCAGTAGTAGTAGCAGTAGCAGTAGCAGTAGCAATAGTTGCAGTAGCAGCAGTAGCAGCAGCAGTAGCAATAGCAGTAGAAGTAGCAGCAGTAGCAGTAGTAGTGGCAGTAGCAGTAGCAGTAGCAACAGTAGTAGCTGCAGTAGTATTAGCAGTAGCAGTAGCAGCAGCAGTAGCAGCAGCAGTAGCAGCAGTAGTAGCAGTAGCACTAGCAGTAGTAGCAGCAGTAGCACTAGGAGTAGTAGTAGTAGCAGCAACACTAGTAGCAGTAGCAGTAGCAGTAGCAGCAGCATTAGCAGTAGCAGTAAGAGCAGTAGCAGTAGTAGTCGCAGTAGCAGTAGTAGCAGCAGCAGTAGTAGCAGCAGCAGTAGTGACAACAGCAGTAGTAGCAGCAGGAGTAGCAGCAGTAGGAGCAGCAGCAGTAGCAGTAGCAGCAAGAGCACTTGCAGTAACAGCAGCAGTAGCAGTAGCAGCAAGAGCACTAGCAGTAGTAGTAGCACTAGCAGCAGTAACAGTTGCAGTAGCAGTAGCAGTAGCAGTCGCAGTAGCAGTAGCTGTCGCAGTGGCAGTAACAGCAGCAGCAGTAGCAACAGCAGTAGCAGCGGCAGTAGCAACAACGTAGCAACAGCAGTAGCAGCAGCAGCAGTAGCAGTAGCAGCAGTAGCAGTAGTAGTAGCAGTTGCAATAGCGGCAGCAGCAGCAGTAGTAGCAGTAGTAGTAGTAGTAGTAGCAAGAGCAGGAGCAGTAACAGCAGCATCAGTAGCAGTTGCAGTAGCAGGAGTTGTAGCAGCACTAGTAACAACAGCAGTAGTAGCAGCAGCAGGAGCAGCAGCAGGAGCAGCAGCAGTAGCAGCAGCACTAGCAGCAGCAGCAGTAGCAGCAGCAGTAGCTGCAGCAGCAGTAGCAGCAGCACTAGCTGCAACAGCAGTAGCAGCAGCACTAGCTGCAGCAGCAGTAGCAGCAGCAGCAGCAGTAGCAACAACAGTATCAGCAGCAGTAGAAGCAGCAGTAGCAGTAGCAGTAACAGTAGCTGCAGCAGCATCAGCAGCTGCAGCAGCAGCAGTAGCAGCAGTAGCCGTAGTAGTAGCAGTAGCGGTAGCAGTAGCAGTAGCAGTAGCAAGAGTTGCAGTAGCAGCAGCAGTAGCAGTAGCACTAGCAGTAGCAGTAGCAGCAGTAGCAGTAGCAGTAGCAGTAGCAATAGCAGTATTAGTGGCAGTAGAACCTGCAGCAGCAGTAACAGTTGCAGTAGCAGTAGCAGTCGCAGTAGCAGTAGCAGTCGCAGTGGCAGTAAAAGCAGCAGCAGCAGTAGCAATAGCAGTAGCAGTGGAAGTAGCAGCACAGTAGCAACAGCAGTAGCAGCAGCAGCAGTAGTAGCAGTAGCAGTAGCAGTAGTAGTGGCAGTAGCAGTAGCAATAGCGGCAGCAGCAGCAGTAGTAGCAGTAGTAGTAGCAGTAGCAATAGCAGCACCAGTAGCAATAGCAGCAGTAGCGGTAGCAGTAGCGGTAGCAGCTGCAGCAGTAGTAGCAGTAGCAGTACCAGTACCAGTAGAAGCAGTAGCAGTAGCAGTAGTAGTAGCAGTAGCAGTAGTAGTAGCAGTATCAAGAGCAGTAGCAGTATCAGGAGCAGTAGCAGTAACAATAGTAGCAGCAGTAGTAGTAGCACTAGCTACAGCAGCAGCAGCAGTAACAGCAGCAGTAGCAGTAGCAGCAAGAGCAGTAGCAGTAGCAGTAGCAGTAATAGCAGTAGTAGTAGCAGTAAGAGCAGTAGTTGTACTAGTCTCAGGAGCAGTAGCAGTATCAGTAGCAGTAGCAGTATCAGGAGCAGCAGTAGCAGTAGCAGTAGTAGTAGCAGTGGCAGTATCAGGAGCAGCAGCAGTAGTAGCAGTAGCAGTAGTAGCAGTAACAGTAACAGTTGTAGCAGTAGCAGTATCAGGAGCAGTAGCAGTAGTAGCAGTAACAGTAGCAGTAGCAGTTGTAGCAGTAACAGTATCAGGAGCAGTAGCAGTAGCAGTTGTAGCAGTAGCAGTATCAGGAGCAGTAGCAGTAGCAGTTGTAGCAGTAGCAGTATCAGGAGCAGTATCAGTAGCAGTAGCATTAGCAGTAGTAGCAGTAAGAGCAGTAGCAGTAGTAGTAAGAGCGGTAGCAGTAGCAGTATCAGGAGCAGTAGCAGTAGTAGTATCAGGAGCAGGAGTAGTAGCAGTATCAATAGTACCAAGAGCAGCAACAGTAGCAGCAAGGTCAGTAGCAGTAGCAGTAAAAGAGCAGTAGCAGTAGTAGTAGCAGTAACAGTAGTACTGGCAGTAGCAGTAGCAGTAGCAGTAGCAGCAGTAGCAGCAGTAGTAGTAGTAGCAGTAGCAGTAGCAATAGCAGTAGCTGCAGCAGCAGCAGTAGTAGTAGTAGCAGCAGTAGTAACAACAGCAGTAGTAGCAGCAGCAGCAGCAACAGTAGCAGTAGGAGTAGCAGCAGTAGCAGTAGCAGTAGCAACCGCATCAGTAGTAGCAGTAGCAGTTGCAGTAGCAGTAGTAGCAAGACTAGCAGCAGCACTAGCAGCAGAAGCAGTAGTAGCAGCAGCAGTAGCAGTAGCAGTAGCAGTAGTTGTAGCAGTAGATGTAGCAGTAGTAGTAGCAGTAAGAGCAATAGCAGTAGCAGTAGCAGTAGCGGTATCAGGAGCAGGAGCAGGAGCAGTAGCGGTAGTAGTAGCAGTAACAGTGGTAGCAGCAGTAGTAGCAGCACTAGCAACAGCAGCAGCGGTAACAGCAGCAGTAGCAGTAGCAGCAAGAGCACTAGCAGTAAGAGAGCAGTAGCAGTAGCAGTATCAGGAGCAGTAGCTGTAGCAGTAGCAGTAAGAGCAGTTGTAGTAGTTGTAAGAGCAGTAACAATACAAGTCTCAGGAGCAGTAGCAGTAGCAGTAGCAGGAGCAGCAGTAGCAGTAGCAGTTGTAGTAGCAGTAGCAGTAGCAGTAGCAGTAGCAGTAGTAGTAGTAGTAGTAGCTAATGGTGATTTTCGGTTATTACAAGTAACAAAACGCAGCGGAAAGATTTAATCACCATGAACGGATCTTGATATCAATCATACAATTAAACTATAAGAAAATCAAAGAGAATGGTATAAGAATTCATACCCTAGTTGCCTTTGATTATTGTGTATTCGGGTGGAGTTGGTGATGGATTGAAACCAAGTACTCAATTAGAATACCTCTAAAAGAAAGTCCACACAACACTTCAAGAACACCAAAGGAGGATGCTAGTCCTTGATTCTTGAGAGCAAATGGAAGCAAAAGATTGGATGTATTGTGTGTGTGTGTGCCGTGAATTCACAAGGCAAGGGAGGGACTTTATGGAGTCATTTACACTCCATAATGGTGCCTTAATTCCCATTAATGATTTCCATAAACCATTGACCAGTATTTACACACAAGTCCTTATCTTTTGTTCCTTCTAGTTTGCTCACATTAAGGTTTCAATATTAACATTTAATATTAAACTTATATATATAAGCATGTAGCCTATATTAATATATAATGTAATTACCCTAATTACACTATATATCTTATGGTGCTAAGTGTTTAAGTGTGTGACCCTTTAGGCTCACAAACTACTAGCCATATAACTATATGTTATACGCGTGAAGCATATTCCAACAGCTCCCACTTGCGCACGTGATAACATCAAGTAGTTATACTAGCAAAGGTTAGAGTCTAGCAACCCGCCAATGCCCCTAGAAGTACATGAGGAGTTTCATAAAATCTTTGTTCAAAGTTTTTGAGCAGTTATCCTTTTGTTACTGATACTATGTTGAATTTTAGACAAGGATAAATGTCAATCTAAAATTTCAACGATTCTGTTTCTCGATCTATACATTGAAGTAGATTACCAAAACCAATCAAGATTCATCTTGATTACCTTTTGGGTGTGGCCACACATACATCTATTCAAATCATCGAGGGGCCCAGTAGTATCTAATCCACATGCGTGGAGGAACAAATTCTTTGTTGACTGCACGTGTCTGTCATATGCTTAATGACAAACCCGATAATGGTTGTTATAGTAGCCTTATTCAGGTCAGCGTTTAACCACATCAAAGTTTGCCCCTCTACATACACAAACCAACTTGCATCTCAAGTCAGAGGATAAGTGACAAAGCCTTTGTGAGATTCACTTGTGACATAAATCCAGGAAGTGATTTCTCATAGGTTGGGTCAGTCCAATCGTGCATCGTTATGAACGACATGTGAGTTTGATTTCATCATCCTTAGTCATACTAAGATAATGTCATCAATGCCCTCAGATTTGCCTTAATAATATTCCCATATTATTAATATGACAATGGACAATTTAGAATATAAAACACAGTAAATATTCAAGGATATAAACATGCAAATATAGAACACAGTAGATATTCATATAAAAACGATCATATCAAATATATCAATTTATTCCAATATAAACTGCTCACAGTTCCATTATCCAAATACTAAAACAGATTTACATGAAACTACTAGCTTGTCGAAATCCAACGTTCCATTCATATTCAATATGTTTGGTACAAGACATTGAGTTCGATGAAACGTCAGCTAGCTAGTTATCTGTTTGAACTTTAAGAGTACGAATTTCACATATCTCGATAATATTCGAATGTAGTGAACCTTCGTAAATAGGATCTAGCGTCATCACGACCTATTTCAAACCAACATAAGTATAGCAAGTATACTTAGTTTCAGTTCGGTATCTCCACCATAGCCAAGGAACATATATCTAGTATTTCAAAATACTTCAATGTGTTCTTAACAGCAATCCAGTGACTCTCTCATGGATTCTGTCGGTATTTTCTAGTAAGGTCCCCTAAGGACATTACATTTGGCATAGTGCTCCTTACAGCGTACATGATGAATGAAATAGCCGATTCATAGGGGATTACATTCATTCGCTTCACCACATCAGGTGTGGAAGGTCCTTGAGTCTCACTCAAGTTTACATTGTGTGGCATACGAGGACTTCCTCGTTTGGGAGTACCATTCTAAACCGTTTAGAATTTAATCAATGTAAGCACTTTGACTTAAACCAATTAACCGCTTTGATCTATCATTATAGATCTTTACTCGAAGTATGTATGTCGTATCCCTACAATCCTTCATGTCAAAATATTTTCCAAGCCAAGATTTTCATCTTGTAGCATTGGTATATTGTTTCACATGAGTGACATGTCATCAACATGTATGACTTTGAGAAACGACAATGCTCCCACTAGCTTTCATATATACACATGCTCAGTTTGGGTTTTAGGTGAAACAAACGTTTTGATTTCATTATTAACCAAATCTCATAGTCATAGTACACTACTTTGATTATAAGAATCCTAATGTCTTTAGTAACAGGCGAGAAGGTTTCATCATTGTCAATCCAGTAGGATTGAATGTAACCTTTTGTTACTAGAAGAGCTTTATAGGTGTGTATATTTTCATCCATGTCAACAGTCTTACTGTTTTGAGAAGGATCAACTAAGTTCAAAACTTGATTGTCTCTCATGGATTTCATTTTCGCATTCATAGTTTCAAGTCATTTTTCGAATTCAAAATTCGATAATGCAACTTGATAGTTAGGGGGTTCATTATGATCCTCAAAACTTTACTCCTCGGCATCGACATAAATCTATATCGTTCAGGTGCATGAGGTGTCCTTGCGGACCTACGAATGGGAACAACATCATCCTGTGGTCCAACATCTATGTGTCCAGCCTCAGAATGATATTTGCTAGTGTTACCACAAGGTTGTGTATCTTCACTTTGAATCTTGTCAAAGTCTATAGTGCTCCCACTTGCTTTGTGAAATGAGACTGTTCTCAAGAAACTCAGCATACCGAGTAACAACAATTTGTTCTCAGTTAGGAAGTAAAATAGTAATCGAAGATATACTTGATGGATATGGGCTCAAGTTTGTTCGGCATGTCTCGTTCCACGAGATCCTCACAACCCCAGATCCTCAAGTAAGACAAATTAGGGACTTTCCCACGCCATATCTCATATGGTGTCTTTTTAACCTTTTGGTCGGAACCATATCAAGTATTCGAGCAGCAGACTTCAGTGCATGCCCCTCAAAAGGATAGTGTAAGAGTAGTAGGACTCATCATAGATCGCACCATGTCATACAGGGTCCGATATCTCCTTCCAGACGCACCTTTATCGTGTGGAGTGTATGAAAGAGTAAATTGTGAGACAATCTCACGATGTAAGGGATGATCTAGAAACTCTTGACTCATGTACTTTCATCCTTAATCAGGACTGAAAGCCTTTGTTGTCTTGCTGAGTTGATTTTCTACTTTTACTTTAGAAAGCTTTGAACGTTTCAAAGATTTCATGTTTATGTCTAATCAAGTAAACATAACCATAGCGACTGATATCATTAAAGCTTCCATGTTGATGTTTAATCAAGTAAACATAACCACATCGAATGATATCATCAGTGAAAGTAGGTGGCACCTTCCCTAGTCTTAGTTCTAAAAGGGCCACATACATCAGTATGTATGAGTCCAAGTAGATTTGTAGCTCTTTCGCCAACTTGGGAGAAAAGATTTCTTGTTATCTTTCCATAATATACAAGAGAGGCATTTTAAATGATTCATAATCATTTGTAAAGAAGCCCGTCGAGTTTTAGTATCAAAATGCCTTTCTTGTTTATGTGGAAAAGATGACGATGCTCTAGGTAAGTAGAATCCAAACCAAGTTGGATTCTTGAGTGCTACATTTGTTTATAGAACTATCGTTTGAATTAGGATCATGCATATTAATTTCAAACATACTATTACAAGGAATAGTTATAAAAAATGTTATTTTTCATAAAACAAAATATCATAATCCATTATTCAACAAACGATAAAGCTAAACAATGCATAATTGACAATTGTTCAAAACAATAATTAACGCATTAGGAAGGATAAGATCACAGCTTCCATTTATTTAGCTTTCTACTTCACATTCAATCTTGTACATTTGTGTAAATGTGAGTTCCACAACTAGTGTCATACACTCAAGATTACGAAAAGTATAGAGTTCTATAATGAAGATACCTAATGTGCTAACTAGAACACATTTGTCCTTCATCAACTCTGCCAAGTAGGCAGGACAATTCCTCCTTCAATGGCCAGTATCATCGCAATGATGGCAAGAAATATCCTTTTCAGGGTGCTCCTTTTTAGCAGGTGGGGGAATCGTAGGTTTGGAAAAGTAAACTAGCTTACCTTACCTAGACTCTTGCCTTGTGCTTGCGGTTTTACCTTCCCTGATTCCTAGAAAAGAATTGGGTAACCTTTGCTCAACTAGTTTTACCATAGCATGTTATCAACGATTGTCTTCCCCATGCTATGTACTTTTAAAACTCTTTTCAAACTAGTCATAGTCCTTGGATAGTGAGGTAAGAATCAAGCTCATTCCAAGAACTTGTGGTAAGGGGTAACCAAGACGTTCCATTGGATCAAGATAGCATTGCATATTCAAGATGTAAGTGCTAACTGATTGGCCGTCCTCCTGATTGCAAGCGTGGAATGCTTTAACTGTTTTGAACAGTTCAAGTTATGCCTTTTGTTGAAATATCATTTTCAACTCGCTTATCATGTCATATGCTGTGAGTTCCTCGAAGTACTTTCGAATCTCGGGGTTCATGCTCACAAGCATAGGAGTAGCAACTTCTTGGTGTTCGTTAAACGTTTCGGTAAAGGCTTGACGAACAGCAACAGAAGTATTGACAGGAGGTGCCTCAGGTAAGGCCTCTTATAGGTGTATCAACTTGTTCTCATCTCTAAGGACAATCCTTAGAGTTCGATATGAGTCGATAAAGTTGATATTAGTCAGTTTCAGTAGTTAAGAACTGATTTTAGAGTGGAGATACTTAGGTTTTGATTTGTTGTTATCTGTATAACACACAAAGTTCAAAAAATAGTATTTTCAATAATAATTTCTTTTAATCAATTAACTACCCAATTAATTTTAATTAAAAGCTAAGATCCCATTGAGCTTCTATCACCGCATCAGTTGATCTGCTAGAGGTGATAGATCCAATAGGTAGGTGACGATCAACAATTGCATTACAAGTGCAACTCTTAGAGGTATGGGACTTCATGGCACCTAGTGAACAAGCATCTAGGGTCAAGTGGCATGTTTGTCGCATCGTTGCCTCGAGCCAAGGTCTCACCGTTAACTCGATTAAGTCATCCAATGTGAAATCATGTCAAAATAGCTCTAGGTCTCACGCGTAGAGAATAATGACCTCGGATCTAGATTCAAACCACGTCTCACGTGAATTCAAAAATAGAAGCAAGTGATTTACAACCGATTGGACGGCGTGACTTAAATTTTAGGTATGTTTAAATTTTAATTGATAAAATTTTATTAAGATATGAATGAATCATGTACTTCATTCATACCACTTCATAAGTCTTGTAATAAACGGTAAAAACTTTTAGCGATTATTAAGTGATAAGTTACAAATCATATGTAAACTTAGTTTAATCTCAAAACGATTTTAGATTAAAGGTTTAATCATCTATGATTAACTAGTAATCATCGATGATTAAGGGTTTGAATGTTTTAATGTTTGTGTCTAAAAACCATTTTTAATTGTTTTACTACTTGTATCTAATAGAAAAGAAAAACAACCACAAACAAAGAATAAATTTTGTGCAAACCTCGACCGATGAAATCCTAGGTTCGGTCACGTGAGTCATCACGACGGACCGAAGGGTCAAACTAGGGGACGGGCCAACATGAACCAAACGGGCCTACATAAACCCAATGGGCTCCCACTTGCTCCAAGACATTCTTGAGCAAGTAGAACCAAAAATTGTGAAAAAGTGTAATCTGCCAGAAAATTCCAGCAGACTTTGAAGCCCGAAAAGTCACTGAAGGAGTCTTCGTTAGTTCTTACGGCCTTCTGGAAAGTTGTAGCCCACGACTTTGCAAGCATTTTAGGCTTTTGAATCGCCCAAAACGGAGTCCGTATGCCTCTAGAAAACCTGTTTTCGTACAGCCCTCGCTTTTGTGACGGAAATTTGTTGTTTTCTTCATTAGTCTTCAATATTTTTTGTTAACAATTTACAATAAAAAGATAAAATAAATACAATCTATTCTATTACTTTTACATTACAAATTGCCCCAAAAATGGCACCAAAAATAAAAGAAAAATAAATGAAACAAATTACAACAATTAAGCCAAAAAAAAACAAGGCTTTTCCCAAACAACCAAACAACCAAACATTAACCACATTCATTCACAAATGGTCTAGGCTTTCATCGGTTTGCACAAACAAGCAACAATTGACAAGGTTTTGGCTTGGGATATGGCAAAAATACATGTTTTGCCATATCAACAACATGGAATTAAAAAATAAATTCCAAGCCAAATAATCAAAAAAATACAATAACAAGATTAATTTTTTGATATGATTTTGTAACAAATGACAATAGGGTTCCAAAAATACCATATTTTAACCCATGTAGTTAATTTAAAAATCGAAAAAAAAACAAAACCCGTGAGGTTTTTTTTTTTTTTTTCTTTCTTCCGATCGGGTTCAAAAAACTACCAAAAAAACTTGGTTTTTGCCACTTTTTACAAAATCTAGCTAATTATATGATTAATATAATGACTCGTGATACCACTAATGGTGATTTTCGGTTATTACAAGTAACAAAACGCAGCGGAAAGATTTAATCACCATGAACGGATCTTGATATCAATCATACAATTAAACTATAAGAAAATCAAAGAGAATGGTATAAGAATTCATACCCTAGTTGCCTTTGATTATTGTGTATTCGGGTGGAGTTGGTGATGGATTGAAACCAAGTACTCAATTAGAATACCTCTAAAAGAAAGTCCACACAACACTTCAAGAACACCAAAGGAGGATGCTAGTCCTTGATTCTTGAGAGCAAATGGAAGCAAAAGATTGGATGTATTGTGTGTGTGTGTGCCGTGAATTCACAAGGCAAGGGAGGGACTTTATGGAGTCATTTACACTCCATAATGGTGCCTTAATTCCCATTAATGATTTCCATAAACCATTGACCAGTATTTACACACAAGTCCTTATCTTTTGTTCCTTCTAGTTTGCTCACATTAAGGTTTCAATATTAACATTTAATATTAAACTTATATATATAAGCATGTAGCCTATATTAATATATAATGTAATTACCCTAATTACACTATATATCTTATGGTGCTAAGTGTTTAAGTGTGTGACCCTTTAGGCTCACAAACTACTAGCCATATAACTATATGTTATACGCGTGAAGCATATTCCAACAGTAGCAGTAGCAGTAGCAGTAGCAGTAGTAGTAGTAGCAGCAGTAGTAGTAGCAGCAGTAGTAACAACAACAGTAGTAGCAGTAGGAGTAGCAGCAGTAGCAGTAGCAGCAGCACTAACAGCAGCAGCACTAGCAGTAGGAGTAGCAGTAGGAGTAGCAGAAGCAGTAGCAGCAGTAGCAGTAGCAGTAGCAGCAGTAGCAGTAGCAGTAGCAGCAGTAGCAGTAGCAGTAGCAGTAGTAGCAAGACAAGCAGCAGCACTAGCAGTAGCAGCAGTAGTAGTAGCAGTAGCAGTAGCAGTAGCAATAGTTGCAGTAGCAGCAGTAGCAGCAACAGTAGCAATAGCAGTAGCAGTAGCAGCAGTAGCAGTAGTAGTGGCAGTAGCAGTAGCAGTAGCAGTAGCAACAGTAGTAGCTGCAGTAGTATTAGCAGTAGCAGTAGCAGAAGCAGTAGCAGCAGCAGTAGCAGCAGTAGTAGCAGTAGCAGTAGCAGTAGTAGCAGCAGTAGCACTAGGAGTAGTAGTAGCAGCAACAATAGTAGCAGTAGCAGTAGCAGTAGCAGCAGCATTAGCAGTAGCAGTAAGAGCAGTAGCAGTAGTAGTCGCAGTAGCAGTAGTAGCAGTAGCAGTAGTAGTAGCAGCAGTAGTAGCAGCAGCAGTAGTGACAACAGCAGTAGTAGCAGCAGGAGTAGCAGCAGTAGGAGCAGCAGCAGTAGCAGTAGCAGCAAGAGCACTAGCAGTAACAGCAGCAGTAGCAGTAGCAGCAAGAGCACTAGCAGTAGTAGTAGCACTAGCAGTCGCAGTAGTAGCAGTAGTAGTAGCAGTAGTAGTGGCAGTAGCACCTGCAGCAGCAGTAACAGTTGTAGCAGTAGCAGTAGCAGTAGCAACAGCAGTAGCTGCAGTAGCAGCAGCACTAGCTGCAACAGCAGTAGCAGCAGCACTAGCTGCAGCAGTAGCTGCAGCAGCAGCAGTAGCAACAACAGTATCAGCAGCAGTAGCTGCAGCAGCAGTAGCAGTAGCAGTAACAGTAGCTGCAGCAGCATTAGCAGCTGCAGCAGCCGTAGTAGTAGCAGTAGCAGTAGCAATAGTTGCAGTAGCAGTAGCAGTAGCAGTAGTAGTGGTAGCAGTAACAGTAGATGCAGCAGCATTAGCAGCTGCAGCAGTAGCAGTAGCAGCAGTAGCCGTAGTAGTAGCAGTAGCATTAGCAGTAGCAGTAGCAATAGTTGCAGTAGCAGCAGCAGTAGCAGTAGCACTAGCAGTAGCAGTAGCAGCAGTAGCAGTAGCAGTAGCAGTAGCAATAGCAGTAGTAGTGGCAGTAGCACCTGCAGCAGCAGTAACAGTTGCAGTAGCAGTCGCAGTAGCAGTAGGGGTAGCAGTCGCAGTGGCAGTAACAGCAGCAGCAGCAGTAGCAATAGCAGTAGCAGTGGGAGTAGCAGCACAGTAGCAACATCACTAGCAACAGCAGCAGTAGTAGCAATAGCAGTAGCAGTAGCAGTAGTAGTGGCAGTAGCAGTAGCAATAGCGGCAGCAGCAGCAGCAGTAGTAGCAGTAGTAGTAGTAGTAGCAGTAGCAATAGCAGCACCAGTAGCAGTAGCAGCAGTAGCAGTAGCAGTAGCGGTAGCAGCTGCAGCAGCAGTAATAGCAGTAGCAGTACCAGTACCAGTAGCAGCAGTAGCAGTAGCAGTAGTAGTAGCAGTAGCAGTAGTAGTAGCAGTATTAAGAGCAGTAGCAGTAGCAGTATCAGGAGCAGTAGCAGTAGCAGTAGTAGTAACAGTAGTAGCAGCAGTAGTAGTAGCACTAGTTACAGCAGCAGCAGTAACAGCAGCAGTAGCAGTAGCAGTAGGAGCAAGAGCAGTAGCAGTAGCAGTAGCAGTAATAGCAGTAGCAGTATCAGTAAGAGCAGTAGTTGTACTAGTCTCAGGAGCAGTAGCAGTATCAGTAGCAGTAGCAGTATCAGGAGCAACAGTAGCAGTAGCAGTAGCAGTAGCAGTAGTAGTAGCAGTAGCAGTATCAGGAGCAGTAGCAGCAGTAGTAGCAGTAGCAGTAGTAGCAGTAGCAGTTGTAGCAGTAGCAGTATCAGGAGCAGTAGCAGTAGCAGTAGTAGCAGTAGCAGTAGCAGTAGTAGTTGTAGCAGTAGCAGTATCAGGAGCAGTAGCAGTAGCAGTAGTAGCAGTAGCAGTTGTAGCAGTAGCAGTATTAGGAGCAGTAGCAGTAGCAGTAGTAGCAGTAGCAGTTGTAGCAGTAACAGTATCAGGAGCAGTAGCAGTAGCAGTAGTAGCAGTAGCAGCAGCAGTAGCGGTAGCAGCTGCAGCAGCAGTAATAGCAGTAGCAGTAGCAGTACCAGTACCAGTAGCAGCAGTAGCAGTAGCAGTAGTAGTAGCAGTAGTAGTAGCAGTATTAAGAGCAGTAGCAGTAGCAGTATCAGGAGCAGTAGCAGTAGCAGTAGTAGTAACAGTAGCAGCAGCAGTAGTAGTAGCACTAGTTACAGCAGCGGCAGCAATAACAGCAGCAGTAGCAGTAGCAGTAGGAGCAAGAGCAGTAGCAGTAGCAGTAATAGCAGTAGCAGTAGCAGTAAGAGCAGTAGTTTTACTAGTCTCAGGAGCAGTAGCAGTATCAGTAGCAGTAGCAGTAGCAGTATCAGGAGCAGCAGTAGCAGTAGCAGTAGTAGTAGTAGTAGTAGCAGTATCAGGAGCAGTAGCAGCAGCAGTAGCAGTAGCAGTAGTAGCAGTAGCAGTTGTAGCAGTAGCAGTATCAGGAGCTGTAGCAGTAGCAGTATCAGGAGCAGTAGCAGTAGTAGCAGTAGCAGTTGTAGCAGTAG
>OY970825.1:83689941-83694941 GCA_963853835.1 Calendula officinalis | reverse complement strand
TTAGCAGCTGCAGCAGCCGTAGTAGTAGCAGTAGCAGTAGCAATAGTTGCAGTAGCAGTAGCAGTAGCAGTAGCAGTAGTAGTGGTAGCAGTAACAGTAGATGCAGCAGCATTAGCAGCTGCAGCAGTAGCAGTAGCAGCAGTAGCCGTAGTAGTAGCAGTAGCATTAGCAGTAGCAGTAGCAATAGTTGCAGTAGCAGCAGCAGTAGCAGTAGCACTAGCAGTAGCAGTAGCAGCAGTAGCAGTAGCAGTAGCAATAGCAGTAGTAGTGGCAGTAGCACCTGCAGCAGCAGTAACAGTTGTAGCAGTAGCAGTAGCAGTAGCAACAGCAGTAGCTGCAGTAGTAGTAGCAGCAGCATTAGCAGTAGCAGTAGCAGTAGCAGCAGCATTAGCAGTAGCAGTAGTAGTCGCAGCAACAATAGTAGCAGTAGCAGTAGCAGTAGCAGCAGCATTAGCAGTAGCAGTAAGAGCAGTAGCAGTAGTAGTCGCAGTAGCAGTAGTAGCAGTAGCTGCAGTAGTAGTAGCAGCAGTAGTAGCAGCAGCAGTAGTGACAACAGCAGTAGTAGCAGCAGGAGTAGCAGCAGTAGGAGCAGCAGCAGTAGCAGTAGCAGCAAGAGCACTAGCAGTAACAGCAGTAGCAGCAGCAGTAGGAAGAGCACTAGCAGTAGTAGTAGCACTAGCAGTCGCAGCAGTAGCAGTAGTAGTAGCAGTAGTAGTAGCAGTAGTAGTGGCAGTAGCACCTGCAACAGCAGTAACAGTTGTAGCAGTAGCAGTAGCAGTAGCAACAGCAGTAGCTGCAGTAGCAGTAACAGTTGTAGCAGTAACAGTTGTAGCAGCAGCACTAGCTGCAGCAGTAGCAGCAGCAGCAGCAGTAGCAACAAGAGTATCAGCAACAGTAGCAGCGGCAGCAGTAGCAGTAGCAGTAACAGTAGCTGCAGCAGCATTAGCAGCTGCAGCAGCCGTAGTAGTAGCAGTAGCAGTAGCAATAGTTGCAGTAGCAGTAGCAGTAGCAGTAGCAGTAGCAGTAGTAGTGGTAGCAGTAACAGTAGATGCAGCAGCATTAGCAGCTGCAGCAGTAGCAGTAGCAGCAGTAGCCGTAGTAGTAGCAGTAGCTTTAGCAGTAGCAGTAGCAATAGTTGCAGTAGCAGCAGCAGTAGCAGTAGCACTAGCAGTAGCAGTAGCAGCAGTATCAGGAGCAGCAGTAGCAGTAGCAGTAGTAGTAGCAGTGGCAGTATCAGGAGCAGCAGCAGCAGTAGTAGCAGTAGCAGTAGTAGCAGTAACAGTAACAGTTGTAGCAGTAGCAGTATCAGGAGCAGTAGCAGTAGTAGCAGTAACAGTAGCAGTAGCAGTTGTAGCAGTAACAGTATCAGGAGCAGTAGCAGTAGCAGTAGCAGTTGTAGCAGTAGCAGTATCAGGAGCAGTAGCAGTAGCAGTAGCAGTTGTAGCAGTAGCAGTATCAGGAGCAGTATCAGTAGCAGTAGCATTAGCAGTAGTAGCAGTAAGAGCAGTAGCAGTAGTAGTAAGAGCGGTAGCAGTAGCAGTATCAGGAGCAGTAGCAGTAGTAGTATCAGGAGCAGGAGTAGTAGCAGTATCAATAGTACCAAGAGCAGCAACAGTAGCGGCAAGGTCAGTAGCAGTATCAGTAAGAGAGCAGTAGCAGTAGTAGTAGCAGTAACAGTAGTACTGGCAGTAGCAGTAGCAGTAGCAGCAGCAGTAGCAGCAGTAGTAGTAGTAGCAGTAGCAGTAGCAATAGCAGTAGCTGCAGCAGCAGCAGTAGTAGCAGCAGCAGCAGCAACAGTAGCAGTAGCAGTAGCAGTAGGAGTAGCAGCAGTAGCAGCAGCAGCAGTAGCAGTAGCAGTAGCAACCGCATCAGTAGCAGTAGCAGTAGTAGCAGTAGCAGTTGCAGTAGCAGTAGTAGCAAGACTAGCAGCAGCACTAGCAGCAGAAGCAGTAGTAGCAGCAGCAGTAGCAGTAGCAGTAGCAGTAGTTGTAGCAGTAGATGTAGCAGTAGTAGTAGCAGTAAGAGCAATAGCAGTAGCAGTAGCAGTAGCGGTATCAGGAGCAGGAGCAGGAGCAGTAGCAGTAGTAGTAGCAGTAACAGTGGTAGCAGCAGTAGTAGCAGCACTAGCAACAGCAGCAGCGGTAACAGCAGCAGTAGCAGTAGCAGCAAGAGCACTAGCAGTAAGAGAGCAGTAGCAGTAGCAGTATCAGGAGCAGTAGCTGTAGCAGTAGCAGTAAGAGCAGTTGTAGTAGTTGTAAGAGCAGTAACAATACAAGTCTCAGGAGCAGTAGCAGTAGCAGTAGCAGGAGCAGCAGTAGCAGTAGCAGTTGTAGTAGCAGTAGCAGTAGCAGTAGCAGTAGCAGTAGTAGTAGTAGTAGTAGCAGTAGCAGTAGCAGTAGTAGTAGTAGCAGCAGTAGTAGTAGCAGCAGTAGTAACAACAACAGTAGTAGCAGTAGGAGTAGCAGCAGTAGCAGTAGCAGCAGCACTAACAGCAGCAGCACTAGCAGTAGGAGTAGCAGTAGGAGTAGCAGAAGCAGTAGCAGCAGTAGCAGTAGCAGTAGCAGCAGTAGCAGTAGCAGTAGCAGCAGTAGCAGTAGCAGTAGTAGCAAGACAAGCAGCAGCACTAGCAGTAGCAGCAGTAGTAGTAGCAGTAGCAGTAGCAGTAGCAATAGTTGCAGTAGCAGCAGTAGCAGCAGCAGTAGCAATAGCAGTAGCAGTAGCAGCAGTAGCAGTAGTAGTGGCAGTAGCAGTAGCAGTAGCAGTAGCAACAGTAGTAGCTGCAGTAGTATTAGCAGTAGCAGTAGCAGAAGTAGTAGCAGCAGCAGTAGCAGCAGTAGTAGCAGTAGCAGTAGCAGTAGTAGCAGCAGTAGCACTAGGAGTAGTAGTAGCAGCAACAATAGTAGCAGTAGCAGTAGCAGTAGCAGCAGCATTAGCAGTAGCAGTAAGAGCAGTAGCAGTAGTAGCAGTAGCAATAGTTGCAGTAGCAGTAGCAGTAGTAGTGGTAGCAGTAACAGTAGATGCAGCAGCATTAGCAGCTGCAGCAGTAGCAGTAGCAGCAGTAGCCGTAGTAGTAGCAGTAGCATTAGCAGTAGCAGTAGCAATAGTTGCAGTAGCAGCAGCAGTAGCAGTAGCACTAGCAGTAGCAGTAGCAGCAGTAGCAGTAGCAGTAGCAGTAGCAATAGCAGTAGTAGTGGCAGTAGCACCTGCAGCAGCAGTAACAGTTGCAGTAGCAGTCGCAGTAGCAGTAGGGGTAGCAGTCGCAGTGGCAGTAACAGCAGCAGCAGCAGTAGCAATAGCAGTAGCAGTGGGAGTAGCAGCACAGTAGCAACAGCACTAGCAACAGCAGCAGTAGTAGCAATAGCAGTAGCAGTAGCAGTAGTAGTGGCAGTAGCAGTAGCAATAGCGGCAGCAGCAGCAGCAGTAGTAGCAGTAGTAGTAGTAGTAGCAGTAGCAATAGCAGCACCAGTAGCAGTAGCAGTAGCGGTAGCAGCTGCAGCAGCAGTAATAGCAGTAGCAGTACCAGTAGCAGCAGTAGCAGTAGCAGTAGTAGTAGCAGTAGCAGTAGTAGTAGCAGTATTAAGAGCAGTAGCAGTAGCAGTATCAGGAGCAGTAGCAGTAGCAGTAGTAGTAACAGTAGTAGCAGCAGTAGTAGTAGCACTAGTTACAGCAGCAGCAGTAACAGCAGCAGTAGCAGTAGCAGTAGGAGCAAGAGCAGTAGCAGTAGCAGTAGCAGTAATAGCAGTAGCAGTATCAGTAAGAGCAGTAGTTGTACTAGTCTCAGGAGCAGTAGCAGTATCAGTAGCAGTAGCAGTATCAGGAGCAGCAGTAGCAGTAGCAGTAGCAGTAGCAGTAGTAGTAGCAGTAGCAGTATCAGGAGCAGTAGCAGCAGCAGTAGCAGTAGCAGTAGTAGCAGTAGCAGTTGTAGCAGTAGCAGTATCAGGAGCAGTAGCAGTAGCAGTAGTAGCAGTAGCAGTAGCAGTAGTAGTTGTAGCAGTAGCAGTATCAGGAGCAGTAGCAGTAGCAGTAGTAGCAGTAGCAGTTGTAGCAGTAGCAGTATTAGGAGCAGTAGCAGTAGCAGTAGTAGCAGTAGCAGTTGTAGCAGTAACAGTATCAGGAGCAGTAGCAGTAGCAGTAGTAGCAGTAGCAGCAGCAGTAGCGGTAGCAGCTGCAGCAGCAGTAATAGCAGTAGCAGTAGCAGTACCAGTACCAGTAGCAGCAGTAGCAGTAGCAGTAGTAGTAGCAGTAGCAGTAGTAGTAGCAGTATTAAGAGCAGTAGCAGTAGCAGTATCAGGAGCAGTAGCAGTAGCAGTAGTAGTAACAGTAGCAGCAGCAGTAGTAGTAGCACTAGTTACAGCAGCGGCAGCAGTAACAGCAGCAGTAGCAGTAGCAGTAGGAGCAAGAGCAGTAGCAGTAGCAGTAATAGCAGTAGCAGTAGCAGTAAGAGCAGTAGTTTTACTAGTCTCAGGAGCAGTAGCAGTATCAGTAGCAGTAGCAGTAGCAGTATCAGGAGCAGCAGTAGCAGTAGCAGTAGTAGTAGTAGTAGTAGCAGTATCAGGAGCAGTAGCAGCAGCAGTAGCAGTAGCAGTAGTAGCAGTAGCAGTATCAGGAGCAGTAGCAGTAGTAGCAGTAGCAGTAGCAGTTGTAGCAGTAGCAATATCAGGAGCAGTAGCAGTAGCAGTAGTAGCAGTAGCAGTTGTAGCAATAGCAGTATTAGGAGCAGTAGCAGTAGCAGTAGTAGCAGTAGCAGTAGCAGTTGTAGCAGTAACAGTATCAGGAGCATTAGCAGTAGAAGTAGCAGTTGTAGCAGTAGCAGTATCAGGAGCAGTAGCAGTAACAGTATCAGTAACAGTAGCATTAGCAGTAGTAGCAGTAAGAGCAGTAGCAGTAGTAGTAAGAGCGGTAGCAGTAGCAGTATCAGTATCAGGAGCAGTAGCAGTAGTAGTATCAGGAGCAGGAGTAGTAGCAGTATCAGTAGTAGCAAGAGCAGCAGCAGTAGCAGC
>OY970825.1:83659941-83684941 GCA_963853835.1 Calendula officinalis | reverse complement strand
TTGTAGTAGCAGTCGCAGTAGCAGTAGGGGTAGCAGTCGCAGTGGCAGTAACAGCAGCAGCAGCAGTAGCAATAGCAGTAGCAGTGGGAGTAGCAGCACAGTAGCAACAGCACTAGCAACAGCAGCAGTAGTTGCAATAGCAGTAGCAGTAGCAGTAGTAGTGGCAGTAGCAGTAGCAATAGCGGCAGCAGCAGCAGCAGTAGTAGCAGTAGTAGTAGTAGTAGCAGTAGCAATAGCAGCACCAGTAGCAGCAGTAGCAGTAGCAGTAGCGGTAGCAGCTGCAGCAGCAGTAATAGCAGTAGCAGTACCAGTACCAGTAGCAGCAGTAGCAGTAGCAGTAGTAGTAGCAGTAGCAGTAGTAGTAGCAGTATTAAGAGCAGTAGCAGTAGCAGTATCAGGAGCAGTAGCAGTAGCAGTAGTAGTAACAGTAGTAGCAGCAGTAGTAGTAGCACTAGTTACAGCAGCAGCAGTAACAGCAGCAGTAGCAGTAGCAGTAGGAGCAAGAGCAGTAGCAGTAGCAGTAGCAGTAATAGCAGTAGTAGTAGCAGTAAGAGCAGTAGTTGTACTAGTCTCAGGAGCAGTAGCAGTATCAGTAGCAGTAGCAGTATCAGGAGCAGCAGTAGCAGTAGCAGTAGCAGTAGTAGTAGCAGTAGCAGTATCAGGAGCAGTAGCAGCAGCAGTAGCAGTAGCAGTAGTAGCAGTAGCAGTTGTAGCAGTAGCAGTATCAGGAGCAGTAGCAGTAGCAGTAGTAGCAGTAGCAGTAGCAGTAGTAGTTGTAGCAGTAGCAGTATCAGGAGCAGTAGCAGTAGTAGCAGTAGCAGTTGTAGCAGTAGCAGTATTAGGAGCAGTAGCAGTAGCAGTAGTAGTAGTAGCAGTTGTAGCAGTAACAGTATCAGGAGCAGTAGCAGTAGCAGTAGTAGCAGTAGCAGTAGCAGTAGCGGTAGCAGCTGCAGCAGCAGTAGCAGTAGCAGTAGTAGTAGCAGTAGCGGTAGCAGTAACAGTAGTAGCAGCAGTAGTAGTAGCACTAGTTACAGCAGCAGCAGCAGTAACAGCAGCAGTAGTAGCAGCAGCAAGAGCAGTAGCAGTAGCAGTTGCTGTAATAGCAGTAGCAGTAAGAGCAGTAGTTGTACTAGTCTCAGGAGCAGTAGCAGTATCAGTAGCAGTAGCAGTAGCAGTATCAGGAGCAGCAGTAGCAGTAGCAGTAGTAGTAGCAGTGGCAGTATCAGGAGCAGTGGCAGCAGCAGCAGTAGCAGTAGCAGTAGTAGCAGTAGCAGTAGCAGTTGTAGCAGTAGCAGTATCAGGAGCAGTAGCAGTAGTAGCAGTAACAGTAGCAGTTGTTGCAGTAGCAGCATCAGAAGCAGTAGCAGTAGCAGCAGCAGTAGTAGCAGTAGCAGTACCAGTACCAGTAGCAGCAGTAGCAGTAGCAGTAGTAGTAGCAGTAGCAGTAGTAGTAGCAGTATCAAGAGCAGTAGCAGTATCAGGAGCAGTAGCAGTAACAGTAGTTGCAGCAGTAGTAGTAGCACTAGTTACAGCAGCAGCAGTAACAGCAGCAGTAGCAGTAGCAGCAAGAGCAGTAGCAGTAGCAGTAGCAGTAATAGCAGTAGCAGTAGCAGTAAGAGCAGTAGTTGTACTAGTCTCAGGAGCAGTAGCAGTATCAGTAGCAGTAGCAATATCAGGAGCAGCAGTAGCAGTAGCAGTAGTAGTAGCAGTGGCAGTATCAGGAGCAGCAGCAGCAGTAGTAGCAGTAGCAATAGTAGCAGTAGCAGTAGCAGTTGTAGCAGTAGCAGTATCAGGAGCAGTAGCAGTAGTAGCTGTAATAGTAGCAGTTGTAGCAGTAGCAGTATCAGGAGCAGTAGCAGTAGCAGTAGTAGCAGTAGCAGTTGTAGCAGTAGCAGTATTAGGAGCAGTAGCAGTAGCAGTAGTAGCAGTAGCAGTAGCAGTAACAGTTGTAGCAGTAACAGTATCAGGAGCAGTAGCAGTAGCAGTAGCAGTTGTAGCAGTAGCACTATCAGGAGCAGTAGCAGTATCAGTAGCAGTAGCATTAGCAGTAGTAGCAGTAAGAGCAGTAGCAGTAGTAGTAAGAGCGGTAGCAGTAGCAGTATCAGTATCAGGAGCAGTAGCAGTAGTAGTATCAGGAGCAGGAGTAGTAGCAGTATCAATAGTAGCAAGAGCAGCAACAGTAGCAGCAAGGTCAGTAGCAGTAGCAGTAAGAGAGCAGTAGCAGTAGTAGTAGCAGTAACAGTAGTAGTAGTAGTAGCAGTAGCAGTAGCAGCAGCAGTAGCAGCAGTAGTAGTAGTAGCAGTAGCAGTAGCAATAGCAGTAGCAGTAGCAGTAGTAGTAGTAGCAGCAGTAGTAACAACAGCAGTAGTAGCAGCAGGAGTAGCAGCAGCAGCAACAGTAGCAGTAGGAGTAGCAGCAGCAGTAGCAGTAGCAGCAGCAACAGTAGCAGTAGCAATAGCAGCAGCAGCAGCAGTAGCAGTAGTAGCAGTAGCAGTAGTTGTAGCAGTAGCAGTAGTAGCAAGACTAGCAGCAGCACTAGCAATAGCAGCAGTAGAGGTAGCAGTAGCAGCAGTAGCAGTAGCAGTAGCAGCAGTAGCAGTAGCAGTAGCAGTAGTAGCAAGACTTGCAGCAGCACTAGCAGCAGAAGCAGTAGTAGCAGCAGCAGTAGGAGTAGCAGTAGTAGTAGCAGTAGATGTAGCAGTAGCAGTAGTAGTATCAGGAGCAGGAGTAGTAGCAGTATCAGTAGTAGCAAGAGCAGCAGCATTAGCAGCAAGGTCAGTAGCAGTAGCAGTAAGAGAGCAGTAGCAGTAGTAGTAGCAGTAACAGTAGCAGTAGTAGTAGCAGCAGCAGTAGCAGACGTAGTAGCAGTAGCAGTAGCAATAGCAGTAGCAGTAGCAGTAGTAGTAGTAGCAGCAGTAGTAACAACAGCAGTAGTAGCAGCAGGAGTAGCAGCAGCAGCAATAGTAGCAGTAGCAGTAGCAGTAGGAGTAGCAGCAGTAGTAGCAGCAGCAGCAGTAGCAGTAGCAGTAGCAGTAGCAGCAGTAGCAGTAGTAGTAGCAGTAGCAATAGCAGCACCAGTAGCAGTAGCAGCAGTAGCAGTAGCGGTAGCAGCTGCAGCAGCAGTAGTAGCAGTAGCAGTACCAGTACCAGTAGCAGCAGTAGCAGTAGTAGTAGCAGTAGCAGTAGTAGTAGTAGTATCAAGAGCAGTAGCAGTAGCAGTATCAGGAGCAGTAGCAGTAGCAGTAGCAGTAACAGTAGTAGCAGCAGTAGTAGTAGCACTAGTTACAGCAGCAGCAGCAGTAACAGCAGCAGTAGCAGCAGCAGCAAGAGCAGTAGCAGTAGCAGTTGCAGTAATAGCAGTAGCAGTAGCAGTAAGAGCAGTAGTTGTACTAGTCTCAGGAGCAGTAGCAGTATCAGTAGCAGTAGCAGTAGCAGTATCAGGAGCAGCAGTAGCAGTAGCAGTAGTAGTAGCAGTGGCAGTATCAGGAGCAGTGGCAGCAGCAGCAGTAGCAGTAGCAGTAGTAGCAGTAGCAGTAGCAGTTGTAGCAGTAGCAGTATCAGGAGCAGTAGCAGTAGTAGCAGTAACAGTAGCAGTTGTTGCAGTAGCAGTATCAGAAGCAGTAGCAGTAACAGTAGCAGTAGCAGTACCAGTACCAGTAGCAGCAGTAGCAGTAGCAGTAGTAGTAGCAGTAGCAGTAGTAGTAGCAGTATCAAGAGCAGTAGCAGTATCAGGAGCAGTAGCAGTAACAGTAGTAGCAGCAGTAGTAGTAGCACTAGTTACAGCAGCAGCAGTAACAGCAGCAGTAGCAGTAGCAGTAGCAGCAAGAGCAGTAGCAGTAGCAGTAGCAGTAATAGTAGTAGCAGTAGCAGTAAGAGCAGTAGTTGTACTAGTCTCAGGAGCAGTAGCAGTATCAGTAGCAGTAGCAATATCAGGAGCAGCAGTAGCAGTAGCAGTAGTAGTAGCAGTGGCAGTATCAGGAGCAGCAGCAGCAGTAGTAGCAGTAGTAGCAGTAGCAGTAGCAGTTGTAGCAGTAGCAGTATCAGGAGCAGTAGCAGTAGTAGCTGTAACAGTAGCAGTTGTAGCAGTAGCAGTATCAGGAGCAGTAGCAGTAGCAGTAGTAGCAGTAGCAGTTGTAGCAGTAGCAGTAGTAGTAGTAGCAGTAGTAGCAGTAGCAGTAGTAGTAGTAGTAGTAGCAGTAGCAGTAGCAGTAGCAGTAGCAGTAGTAGTAGTAGCAGCAGTAGTAGTAGCAGCAGTAGTAACAACAACAGTAGTAGCAGTAGGAGTAGCAGCAGTAGCAGTAGCAGCAGCACTAACAGCAGCAGCACTAGCAGTAGGAGTAGCAGTAGGAGTAGCAGAAGCAGTAGCAGCAGTAGCAGTAGCAGTAGCAGCAGTAGCAGTAGCAGTAGTAGCAAGACAAGCAGCAGCACTAGCAGTAGCAGCAGTAGTAGTAGCAGTAGCAGTAGCAATAGTTGCAGTAGCAGCAGTAGCAGCAGCAGTAGCAATAGCAGTAGCAGTAGCAGCAGTAGCAGTAGTAGTGGCAGTAGCAGTAGCAGTAGCAGTAGCAACAGTAGTAGCTGCAGTAGTATTAGCAGTAGCAGTAGCAGCAGCAGTAGCAGCAGCAGTAGCAGCAGTAGTAGCAGTAGCAGTAGTAGCAGCAGTAGCATTAGGAGTAGTAGTAGCAGCAACAATAGTAGCAGTAGCAGTAGCAGTATTAGGAGCAGTAGCAGTAGCAGTAGTAGCAGTAGCAGTAGCAGTTGTAGCAGTAATAGTATCAGGAGCATTAGCAGTAGAAGTAGCAGTTGTAGCAGTAGCAGTATCAGGAGCAGTAGCAGTAACAGTATCAGTAACAATAGCATTAGCAGTAGTAGCAGTAAGAGCAGTAGCAGTAGTAGTAAGAGCGGTAGCAGTAGCAGTATCAGTATCAGGAGCAGTAGCAGTAGCATTAGCAGTAGTAGCAGTAAGAGCAGTAGCAGTAGTAGTAAGAGCGGTAGCAGTAGCAGTATCAGTATCAGGAGCAGTAGCAGTAGTAGTATCAGGAGCAGGAGTAGTAGCAGTATCAGTAGTAGCAAGAGCAGCAGCAGTAGCAGCAAGGTCAGTAGCAGTAGCAGTAAGAGAGCAGTAGCAATAGTAGTAGCAGTAACAGTAGCAGTAGTAGTAGCAGCAGCAGTAGCAGCAGTAGTAGTAGTAGCAGTAGCAGTAGCAATAGCAGTAGCAGTAGCAGTAGTAGTAGTAGCAGCAGTAGTAACAACAGCAGTAGTAGCAGCAGGAGTAGCAGCAGCAGCAACAGTAGCAGTAGCAGTAGCAGTAGGAGTAGCAGCAGTAGTAGCAGTAGCAGCAGTAGCAGTAGCAGTAGCAGCAGTAGCAGTAGTAGTAGCAGTAGCAATAGCAGCACCAGTAGCAGTAGCAGCAGTAGCAGTAGCGGTAGCAGCTGCAGCAGCAGTAGTAGCAGTAGCAGTACCAGTACCAGTAGCAGCAGTAGCAGTAGTAGTAGCAGTAGCAGTAGTAGTAGTAGTATCAAGAGCAGTAGCAGTATCAGGAGCAGTAGCAGTAACAGTAGTAGCAGCAGTAGT
Source organism: Calendula officinalis (assembly GCA_963853835.1). Taxonomy (NCBI): domain Eukaryota; kingdom Viridiplantae; phylum Streptophyta; class Magnoliopsida; order Asterales; family Asteraceae; genus Calendula; species Calendula officinalis. The sequence continues at coordinate 83,679,370 of OY970825.1, read as the reverse complement.
AGTAGCACTAGTTACAGCAGCAGCAGCAGTAACAGCAGCAGTTGCAGCAGCAGCAAGAGCAGTAGCAGTAGCAGTTGCAGTAATAGCAGTAGCAGTAGCAGTAAGAGCAGTAGTTGTACTAGTCTCAGGAGCAGTAACAGTATCAGTAGCAGTAGCAGTAGCAGTATCAGGAGCAGCAGTAGCAGTAGCAGTAGTAGTAGCAGTGGCAGTATCAGGAGCAGTGGCAGCAGCAGCAGTAGCAGTAGCAGTAGTAGCAGTAGCAGTAGCAGTTGTAGCAGTAGCAGTATCAGGAGCAGTAGCAGTAGTAGCAGTAACAGTAGCAGTTGTTGCAGTAGCAGTATCAGAAGCAGTAGCAGTAGCAGCAGCAGTAGTAGCAGTAGCAGTACCAGTACCAGTAGCAGCAGTAGCAGTAGCAGTAGTAGTAGCAGTAGCAGTAGTAGTAGCAGTATCAAGAGCAGTAGCAGTATCAGGAGTAGTATCAGTAACAGTGGTAGCAGCAGTAGTAGTAGCACTAGTTACAGCAGCAGCAGTAACAGCAGCAGTAGCAGTAGCAGCAAGAGCAGTAGCAGTAGCAGTAGCAGTAATAGCAGTAGCAGTAAGAGCAGTAGTTGTACTAGTCTCAGGAGCAGTAGCAGTATCAGTAGCAGTAGCAATATCAGGAGCAGCAGTAGCAGTAGCAGTAGTAGTAGCAGTGGCAGTATCAGGAGCAGCAGCAGCAGTAGTAGCAGTAGCAGTAGTAGCAGTAGCAGTAGCAGTTGTAGCAGTAGCAGTATCAGGAGCAGTAGCAGTAGTAGCTGTAACAGTAGCAGTTGTAGCAGTAGCAGTATCAGGAGCAGTATGTTGGAATATGCTTCACGTGAATAACATATAGTTATATGGCTAGTTGTTTGTGAGCCTAAAGGGTCACACACTTAAACACTAAACACCATTATATAATTAGTGTAATTAGTGTAATTACATTAATTATTAATATATATATAAGCTATAAGCTTGTCTATCATAAGTTTAATATTAAAAGTTAATATTGAAACTTTCTTGTGGGCAAACTAGAAGAAACAAAAGATAGGGACTTGTGGGCAAATAAGACTAATGATTTATGGAAATCATTAAAGGATTGTAATGGCACCATTAAGAGATATAATGGTCCATAAACTCCCTCTTGACCACCACCTTGGCCGTCCTCTCTCTCACACTTGGTAGGTGTTTTGTTTTCTTTCTTTTGCTCTCAAGACTCTAGGACTAGCATCCATTACATTGGTGTTCTTGCAAGTGTTGTGTGGACTTGCTTTAGAGGTATTCCCCATTGGAATCCTTGGTTTCGGTTGCTCACAATATCCATCCGAATTCATCATTGATCAAAGGCAACTAGGGTATGATTCTTATACCATTCTCTTTGATTTTTATTTTAGTTTAATTGTATGATTAATATCAAGATCCTTTCATGGTGATAAATATTTTCCGCTGCGTTTTGTTAATTGTTTTAACCGAAAATCACCATTAGTGGTATCACGAGTCATTATATTAATCATATAATTAGCTAGATTTTGTGAAAAGTGGCAAAAATCAACCGGTTTTGTGTTGTTAAAATTCCGATCGGACAAAAACAAAACCCTACGGGTTTTTTATTTTAATTTTCGGATTTTTATAAAAATGTGGGTTAAAATATGGTATTTTTGGAACCCCATTGTCACTTGTTACAAAATCATATCAAAAAATTAATCTTGTTATTGTATTTTTTTGATTATTTGGCTTGGAATTTAATTTTTAATTCCATTTTGTTGATATGGCAAAACATGTATTTTTGCCATATCCCAAGCCAAAGCCTTGTCAATTGTTGCTTGTTTGTGCAAACCAATGAAAGCCTAGACCATTTGTGAATGAATGTGTTTGATGTTTGGTTGTTTGGGAAAAGCCTTGTTGTTTTTTTTTTTGGCTTAATTGTTGTAATTTGTTTCATTTATTTTTATTTTATTTTTGGTGCCATTTTTGGGGCAATTTGTAATGTAAAAGTAATAGAATAGATTGTATTTATTTTATCTTTTTATTGTAAATTGTTGACAACAAATATTGAAGACTAATGAAGAAAACAACAAATTTACGTCACAAAAGCGAGGGCTGTACGAAAACAGGTTTTCCAGAGGCATACAGACTCCTTTTTGGGCGATTCAAAAGCCTAAAATGCTTGCAAAGTCGTGGGCTACAACTTTCCAGAAGGCCGGGAAGACCAACGAAGACTCCTTCAGTGACTTTTCGGGCTTCAAAGTCTGCTGGAATTTTCTGGCAGATTACACTTTTTCACAATTTTGGGTTCTACTTGCTCAAGAATGTCTTGGAGCAAGTGGGAGCCCATTGGGTTTATGTAGGCCCGTTTGGGTTCATGTTGGCCCGTCCCCTAGTTTGACCCTTCGGTCCGTCGTGATGACTCACGTGACCGAACCTAGGATTTCATTGGTCGAGGTTTGCACAAAATTTTGTTGCATGTTTTATTCTTATGTTTGTGGTTGTTTTTCTTTTCTATTAGATACAAATAGTAAAACAAATTAAAAATGGTTTTTAGACACAAACATTAAAACATTCAAAACCTTAATCATCGATGATTACTAGTTAATCATTGATGATTAAACCTTTAATCTAACAATAGTTTTGAGATTAAACTAAGTTTAAATATAATTTGAAACTTATCACTTAATAATCGCTAAAAGTTTTTACCGTTTATTACAAGACTTATGAAGTGGTATGAATGAAGTACATGATTCATTCATATCTTAAATAAAATTTTATTAAATTAAAATTTAAAATACCTAAAATTTAAGTCACGCCGTCCAATCGGTTGTAAATCACTTGCTTCTATTTTTGAATTCACGTGAGACGTGGTTTGAATCTAGATCCGAGGTCATTATTCTCTACGCGTGAGACCTAGAGCTATTTTGACATGATTTCACATTGGATGACTTAATCGAGTTAACGGTGAGACCTTGACTCGAGGCGACGATGCGACAAACATGCCACTTGACCCTAGATGCTTGTTCACTAGGTGCCATGAAGTCCCATACCTCTAAGAGTTGCACTTGTAATGCAATTGCTGATCGTCACCTACCTATTGGATCTATCACCTCTAGCAGATCAACTGATGCGGTGATAGAAGCTCAATGGGATCTTAGCTTTTAATTAAAATTAATTGGGTAGTTAATTGATTAAAAGAAATTATTATTGAAAATACTATTTTTTGAACTTTGGTTGTTATACAGATAACAACAACATCAAAACCTAAGTATCTCCACTCAAAAATCAGTTCTTGAAAACTGAACCTTACTAATATCAACTTTATCTACTGATATCGAATTCTAAGGATTGTCCTTAGAGATGAGAAAGTTGATACACCTATAAGAGGCCTTACCTGAGGCACCTCCTGTCAGTGATTCTGCTACTGTTCGTCAAGCCTTTACCGAAACGTTTAACGAACACCAAGAAGTTGCTACTCCTATGCTTGTGAGCATGAACCCCGAGATTCGAAAGTACTTCGAAGAACTCACAGCATATGACATGATAAGCGAGTTGAAAATGATATTTCAGCAAAAGGCAGAACTTGAACTGTTCAAAACAGTTAAAGCATTCCACGCTTGCAATCAGGAGGACGGCCAATCAGTTAGCACTTACATCTTGAATATGCAATGCTATCTTGATACAATGGAACGTCTTGGTTACCCCTTACCACAAGTTCTTGGAATGAGCTTGATTCTTACCTCACTATCCAAGGACTATGACCAGTTTGAAAAGTGTTTTAAAAGTACATAGCATGGGGAAGACAATCGTTGAACATGCTATGGTAAAACTGGTTGAGCAAGGGTTACCCAATACTTTTCTTGCAATCAGGGAAGGTAAAACCGCAAGCACAAGGCAAGAGTCTAGGTAAGGGTAAGCTAGTTTACTTTTCCAAACCTACGATTCCCCCACCTGCTAAAAAGGAGCACCCTGAAAAGGATATTTCTTGCCATCATTGCGATGATACTGGCCATTGAAGGAGGAATTGTCCTGCCTACTTGGCAGAGTTGATGAAGGACAAATGTGTTCTAGTTAGCACATTAGGTATCTTCATTATAGAACTCTATACTTTTCGTAATAAATCTTGAGTGTATGACACTAGTTGTGGAACTCACATTTACACAGATGTGCAAGATTGAATGTGAAGTAGAAAGCTAAATGAATGGAAGCTGTGATCTTATCCTTCCTAATGCGTTAATTATTGTTTTGAACAATTGTAAATTATGCATTGTTTAGCTTTATCGTTTGTTGAATAATGGATTATGATATTTTGTTTTATGAAAAATAACATTTTTTTATAACTATTCCTTGTAATAGTATGTTTGAAATTAATATGCATGATCCTAATTCAAACGATAGTTCTATATACAAATGTAGCACTCAAGAATCCAAATTGGTTTGGATTCTACTTACCTAGAGCATCGTCATCTTTTCCACATAAACAAGAAACGCATTTTGATACTAAAACTCGACGGGCTTCTTTACAAATGATTATGAATCATTTAAAATGCCTCTCTTGTATATTATGGAAAGATAACAAGAAAGCTTTTCTCCCAAGTTGGCGAAAGAGCTACAAATCTACTTGGACTCATACATACTGATGTATGTGGCCCTTTTAGAACTAAGACTAGGGAAGGTGCCACCTACTTTCACTGATGATATCATTCGATGTGGTTATGTTTACTTGATTAAACATCAACATGGAAGCTTTAATGATATCAGTCGCTATGGTTATGTTTACTTGATTAGACATAAACATGAAATCTTTGAAACGTTCAAAGCTTTCTAAAGTAAAAGTAGAAAATCAACTCAGCAAGACAACAAAGGCTTTCAGTCCTGATTAAGGATGAAAGTACATGAGTCAAGAGTTTCTGGATCATCCCTCACATCGTGAGATTGTCTCACAATTCACTCTTTCATACACTCCACACGATAAAGGTGCGTCTGGAAGGAGATATCGGACCCTGTATGACATGGTGCGATCTATGATGAGTCCTACTACTCTTACACTATCCTTTTGAGGGGCATGCACTGAAGTCTGCTGCTCGAATACTTGATATGGTTCCGACCAAAAGGTTAAAAAGACACCATATGAGATATGGCGTGGGAAAGTCCCTAATTTGTCTTACTTGAGGATCTGGGGTTGTGAGGATCTCGTGGAACGAGACATGCCAAATAAACTTGAGCCCATATCCATCAAGTATATCTTCGATTACTATTTTACTTCCCAACTGAGAACAAATTGTTGTTACTCGGTATGCTGAGTTTCTTGAGAACTATCTCATTTCACAAAGCAAGTGGGAGCACTATAGACTTTGACAAGATTCAAAGTGAAGATACACAACCTTCTGGTAACACTAGCAAATATCATTCTGAGGCTGGACATATAGATGTTGGACCACAGGATGATGTTGTTCCCATTCGTAGGTCCGCAAGGACACCTCATGCACCTGAACGATATAGATTTATGTCGATGCCGAGGAGTAAAGTTTTGAGGATCATAATGAACCCCCTAACTATCAAGTTGCATTATCGAATTTTGAATTCGAAAAATGACTTGAAACTATGAATGCGAAAATGAAATCCATGAGAGACAATCAAGTTTTGAACTTAGTTGATCCTTCTCAAAACAGTAAGACTGTTGACATGGATGAAAATATACACACCTATAAAGCTCTTCTAGTAACAAAAGGTTACACTCAATCATACTGGATTGACAATGATGAAACCTTCTCGCCTGTTACTAAAGACATTAGGATTCTTATAGTCAAAGTAGTGTACTATGACTATGAGATTTGGTTAATAATGAAATCAAAACGTTTGTTTCACCTAAAACCCAATCTGAGCATGTGTATATATGAAAGCTAGTGGGAGCATTGTCGTTTCTCAAAGTCATACATGTTGATGACATGTCACTCATGTGAAACAATATACCAATGCTACAAGATGAAAATCTTGGCATGGAAAATGTTTTGACACGAAGGATTGTAGGGATACGACATACATACTTGGAGTAAAAATCTATAATGATAGATCAAAGCGGTTAATTGGTTTAAGTCAAAGTGCTTACATTGATAAAATTCTAAACGGTTTAGAATGGTACTCCCAAACGAGGAAGTCCTCGTATGCCACACAATGTAAACTTGAGTGAGACTCAAGGACCTTGCACACCTGATGTGGTGAAGCGAATGAATGTAATCCCCTATGAATCGGCTACTTCATTCATCATGTACGCTGTAAGGAGCACTAGGCCAAATGTAACGTCCTTAGGGGACCTTACTAGAAAATACCGACAGAATCCATGAGAGAGTCACTGGATTGCTGTTAAGAACACATTGAAGTATTTTGAAATACTAGATATATGTTCCTTGGCTATGGTGGAGATATCGAACTGAAACTAAGTATACTTGCTATACTTATGTTGGTTTGAAATAGGTCGTGATGACGCTAGATCCTATTTACGAAGGTTCACTACATTCGAATATTATCAAGATATGTGAAATTCGTACTCTTAAAGTTCAAACAGATAACTAGCTAGCTGACGTTTCATCGAACTCAATGTCTTGTACCAAACATATTGAATATGAATGGAACGTTGGATTTCGACAAGCTAGTAGTTTCATGTAAATCTGTTTTAGTATTTGGATAATGGAACTGTGAGCAGTTTATATTGGAATAAATTGATATATTTGATATGATCATTTTTATATGAATATCTACTGTGTTCTATATTTGCATGTTTATATCCTTGAATATTTACTGCGTTTTATATTCTAAATTGTCCATTGTCATATTAATAATATGGGAATATTATTAAGACAAATCTGAGGGCATTGATGACATTATCTTAGTATGACTAAGGATGATGAAATCAAACTCACATGTTGTTCATATTGATGCACAATTGGACTGACCCAACCTATGAGAAATCACTTCATGGATTTATGTCACAAGTGAATCTCACAAAGGCTTTGTCACTTATCCTCTGACTTGAGATGCAAGTTGGTTTGTGTATGTAGAGGGGCAAACTTTGATATGGCTAAACGCTGACCTGAATAAGGCTGCTATAACAACCATTATCGGGTTTGTCATTAAGCATATGACGGACACGTGCAGTCAATAAAGAATTTGTTCCTCCACACATGTGGATTAGATACTACTGGGCCCCTCGATGATTTGAATAGATGTATGTGTGGCCACACCCAAAAGGTATTCAAGATGAATCTTGATTGATTTTGGTAATCTACTTCAATGTATAGATCGAGAAACAGAATCGTTGAAATTTTAGATTGACATTTATCCTTGTCTAAAATTCAACATAGTATCAGTAACAAAAGGATAACTGCTCGAAAACTTTGAACAAAGATTTTATGAAACTCCTCATGTACTTCTAGGGGCATTGGCGGGTTGCTAGACTCTAACCTTTGCTTGTATAACTACTTGATGTTATCACGTGCGCAAGTGGGAGCTGTTGGAATATGCTTCACGTGAATAACATATAGTTATATGGCTAGTTGTTTGTGAGCCTAAAGGGTCACACACTTAAACACTAAACACCATTATATAATTAGTGTAATTAGTGTAATTACATTAATTATTAATATATATATAAGCTATAAGCTTGTCTATCATAAGTTTAATATTAAAAGTTAATATTGAAACTTTCTTGTGGGCAAACTAGAAGAAACAAAAGATAGGGACTTGTGGGCAAATAAGACTAATGATTTATGGAAATCATTAAAGGATTGTAATGGCACCATTAAGAGATATAATGGTCCATAAACTCCCTCTTGACCACCACCTTGGCCGTCCTCTCTCTCACACTTGGTAGGTGTTTTGTTTTCTTTCTTTTGCTCTCAAGACTCTAGGACTAGCATCCATTACATTGGTGTTCTTGCAAGTGTTGTGTGGACTTGCTTTAGAGGTATTCCCCATTGGAATCCTTGGTTTCGGTTGCTCACAATATCCATCCGAATTCATCATTGATCAAAGGCAACTAGGGTATGATTCTTATACCATTCTCTTTGATTTTTATTTTAGTTTAATTGTATGATTAATATCAAGATCCTTTCATGGTGATAAATATTTTCCGCTGCGTTTTGTTAATTGTTTTAACCGAAAATCACCATTACAGTAGCAGTAGCAGTAGTAGCAGTAGCAGTTGTAGCAGTAGCAGTATTAGGAGCAGTAGCAATAGCAGTAGTAGCAGTAGCAGTAGCAGTAACAGTTGTAGCAGTAACAGTATCAGGAGCAGTAGCAGTAGCAGTAGCAGTTGTAGCAGTAGCACTATCAGGAGCAGTAGCAGTAGCAGTATCAGTAGCAGTAGCATTAGCAGTAGTAGCAGTAAGAGCAGTAGCAGTAGTAGTAAGAGCGGTAGCAGTAGCAGTATCAGTATCAGGAGCAGTAGCAGTAGCAGTATCAATAGTAGCAAGAGCAGCAACAGTAGCAGCAAGGTCAGTAGCAGTAGCAGTAAGAGAGCAGTAGCAGTAGTAGTAGCAGTAACAGTAGTAGTAGTAGTAGCAGTAGCAGTAGCAGCAGCAGTAGCAGCAGTAGTAGTAGTAGCAGTAGCAGTAGCAATAGCAGTAGCAGTAGCAGTAGTAGTAGCAGCAGCAGTAGTAACAACAGCAGTAGTAGCAGCAGGAGTAGCAGCAGCAGCAACAGTAGCAGTAGGAGTAGCAGCAGCAGTAGCAGTAGCAGCAGCAACAGTAGCAGTAGCAATAGCAGCAGCAGCAGCAGTAGCAGTAGTAGCAGTAGCAGTAGTTGTAGCAGTAGCAGTAGTAGCAAGACTAGCAGCAGCACTAGCAATAGCAGCAGTAGCAGTAGCAGTAGCAGCAGTAGCAGTAGTAGTAGCAGCAGTAGCAGTAGCAGTAGCAGTAGTAGCAAGACTTGCAGCAGCACTAGCAGCAGAAGCAGTAGTAGCAGCAGCAGTAGGAGTAGCAGTAGTAGTAGCAGTAGATGTAGCAGTAGCAGTAGTAGTATCAGGAGCAGGAGTAGTAGCAGTATCAGTAGTAGCAAGAGCAGCAGCAGTAGCAGCAAGGTCAGTAGCAGTAGCAGTAAGAGAGCAGTAGCAGTAGTAGTAGCAGTAACAGTAGCAGTAGTAGTAGCAGCAGCAGTAGCAGACGTAGTAGTAGTAGCAGTAGCAGTAGCAATAGCAGTAGCAGTAGCAGTAGTAGTAGTAGCAGCAGTAGTAACAACAGCAGTAGTAGCAGCAGGAGTAGCAGCAGCAGCAACAGTAGCAGTAGCAGTAGCAGTAGGAGTAGCAGCAATAGTAGCAGCAGCAGCAGTAGCAGTAGCAGTAGCAGTAGCAGCAGTAGCAGTAGTAGTAGCAGTAGCAATAGCAGCACCAGTAGCAGTAGCAGCAGTAGCAGTAGCGGTAGCAGCTGCAGCAGCAGTAGTAGCAGTAGCAGTACCAGTACCAGTAGCAGTAGTAGCAGTAGTAGTAGCAGTAGCAGTAGTAGTAGTAGTATCAAGAGCAGTAGCAGTAGCAGTATCAGGAGCAGTAGCAGTAGCAGTAGCAGTAACAGTAGTAGCAGCAGTAGTAGTAGCACTAGTTACAGCAGCAGCAGCAGTAACAGCAGCAGTAGCAGCAGCAGCAAGAGCAGTAGCAGTAGCAGTTGCAGTAATAGCAGTAGCAGTAGCAGTAAGAGCAGTAGTTGTACTAGTCTCAGGAGCAGTAGCAGTATCAGTAGCAGTAGCAGTAGCAGTATCAGGAGCAGCAGTAGCAGTAGCAGTAGTAGTAGCAGGGGCAGTATCAGGAGCAGTGGCAGCAGCAGCAGTAGCAGTAGCAGTAGTAGCAGTAGCAGTAGCAGTTGTAGCAGTAGCAGTATCAGGAGCAGTATCAGGAGCAGTAGTAGCAGTAACAGTAGCAGTTGTTGCAGTAGCAGTATCAGAAGCAGTAGCAGTAGTAGCAGTAGCAGTACCAGTACCAGTAGCAGCAGCAGCAGTAGCAGTAGTAGTAGCAGTAGCAGTAGTAGTAGCAGTATCAAGAGCAGTAGCAGTATCGGGAGCAGTAGCAGTAACAGTAGTAGCAGCAGTAGTAGTAGCACTAGTTACAGCAGCAGCAGTAACAGCAGCAGTAGCAGTAGCAGCAAGAGCAGTAGCAGTAGCAGTAGCAGTAATAGCAGTAGCAGTAGCAGTAAGAGCAGTAGTTGTACTAGTCTCAGGAGCAGTAGCAGTATCAGTAGCAGTAGCAATATCAGGAGCAGCAGTAGCAGTAGCAGTAGTAGTAGCAGTGGCAGTATCAGGAGCAGCAGCAGCAGTAGTAGCAGTAGCAGTAGCAGTAGCAGTTGTAGCAGTAGCAGTATCAGGAGCAGTAGCAGTAGTAGCTGTAACAGTAGCAGTTGTAGCAGTAGCAGTATCAGGAGCAGTAGCAGTAGCAGTAGTAGCAGTAGCAGTTGTAGCAGTAGCAGTATTAGGAGCAGTAGCAGTAGCAGTAGTAGCAGTAGCAGTAACAGTTGTAGCAGTAACAGTATCAGGAGCAGTAGCAGTTGTAGCAGTAGCACTATCAGGAGCAGTAGCAGTAGCAGTATCAGTAGCAGTAGCATTAGCAGTAGTAGCAGTAAGAGTAGTAGCAGTAGTAGTAAGAGCGGTAGCAGTAGCAGTGTCAGTATCAGGAGCAGTAGCAGTAGTAGTATCAGGAGCAGGAGTAGTAGCAGTATCAATAGTAGCAAGAGCAGCAACAGTAGCAGCAAGGTCAGTAGCAGTAGCAGTAAGAGAGCAGTAGCAGTAGTAGTAGCAGTAACAGTAGTAGTAGTAGTAGCAGTAGCAGTAGCAGCAGCAGTAGCAGCAGTAGTAGCAGTAGCAGTAGCAATAGCAGTAGCAGTAGCAGTAGCAGTAGCAGTAGTAGCAGCAGTAGTAACAACAGCAGTAGTAGCAGCAGGAGTAGCAGCAGCAGCAACAGTAGCAGTAGGAGTAGCAGCAGCAGTAGCAGTAGCAGCAGCAACAGTAGCAGTAGCAATAGCAGCAGCAGCAGCAGTAGCAGTAGTAGCAGTAGCAGTAGTTGTAGCAGTAGCAGTAGTAGCAAGACTAGCAGCAGCACTAGCAATAGCAGCAGTAGCAGTAGCAGTAGCAGCAGTAGCAGTAGCAGTAGCAGTAGTAGCAAGACTTGCAGCAGCACTAGCAGCAGAAGCAGTAGTAGCAGCAGCAGTAGGAGTAGCAGTAGTAGTAGCAGTAGATGTAGCAGTAGTAGTAGTAGCAGTAAGAGCAGTAGTAGTAGCAGTAGCAGTATCAGGAGCAGTGGCAGTAGCAACACAGTAGCAACAACAGTAGCAGCAGCAGCAGTAGCAGTAGCAGCAGTAGCAGTAGTAGTGGAAGTAGAAGTAGCAATAGCGGCAGCAGCAGCAGTAGTAGCAGTAGCAGCTGCAGCAGCAGTAGTAGCAGTAGCAGTACCAATAGCAGTAGCATTAGCAGTATCAGGAGCAGCAGTAGCAGTATCAGGAGCAGCAGTAGCAGTAGCTGCAGGAGCAGTAGCTGCAGGAACAGTAGCTGCAGGAGCAGCAGTAGCAGCAGCAGCAGCAGTAGCTGCAGTAGCAGCAACAGCAGTAGCAGCAACACCAGTAGCAGTAGGAGTTGCAGTAGCAGTAGCAGTAGTATTAGTAGCAATAGTAGTAATAGCGGCAGTAGCAGTAGCAGTAGCAGCAGCAGCAGTAGCAGTAGTAGTAGCAGCAAGAGCAATAACCGTAGCAGTAGCAGTATTAGGAGCAGCAGTAGCAGTAGTAGTAGCAGTAAGAGCAATAACAGTAGCAATAGCAGTAGCAGTAGCAGCAGGAGCAGTAGTAGCAGCAGTAGCAGCAGTAGCAGCAACACCAGTAGCAGTAGCAGTAACAGTAGCATTAGCAGTAGCCATAGGAGTTGCAGTAGCAGTAGCAGTAGCAGTAGTAGTAGTAGCAATAGTAGTAATAGCGGCAGTAGCAGTAGCAGTAGCAGCAGCAGCAGTAGCAGTAGTAGTAGTAGTAGTAGTAGCAGTAAGAGCAATAACAGTAGCAGTAGCAGTATCTGCAGCACCAGTAGCAGTAGCAGGAGTTGTAGCAGCACTAGTAACAACAGCAGTAGTAGCAGCAGGAGTAGCAGCAGCAGGAGCAGCAGCAGTAGCAGCAGCACTAGCAGCAGCAGCAGTAGCAGTAGCAGTAGCAGTAGCAGTAGCAACAGCAGTAGCTGCAGTAGCAGTAGCTGCAGCAGCAGTAGCAGCAGCACTAGTTGCAACAGCAGTAACAGCAGCACTAGCAGCAGCAGTAGCAGCAGCAGCAGTAGCAACAACAGTATCAGCAGCAGTAGCAGCAGCAGCAGTAGTAGTAGCAGTAACAGTAGCTGCAGCAGCATTAGCAGCTGCAGCAGCCGTAGTAGTAGCAGTAGCAGTAGCAATAGTTGCAGTAGCAGTAGCAGTAGCAGTAGCAGTAGCATTAGTAGTGGTAGCAGTAACAGTAGCTGCAGCAGCATTAGCAGCTGCAGCAGTAGCAGTAGCAGCAGTAGCTGTAGTAGTAGCAGTAGCATTAGCAGTAGCAGTAGCAGTAGCAGTAGCAATAGTTGCAGTAGCAGCAGCAGTAGCAGTAGCACTAGCAGTAGCAGTAGCAGCAGTAGCAGTAGCAGTAGCAGTAGCAGTAGCACTAGCAGTAGTAGTGGCAGTAGCACCTGCAGCAGCAGTAACAGTTGCAGTAGCAGTAGCAGTAGCAGTAGCAGTAGGAGTAGCAGTCGCAGTGGCAGTAACAGCAGCAGCAGCAGTAGCAATAGCAGTAGCGGTGGGAGTAGCAGCACAGTAGCAACAGCAGTAGCAATAGCAGCAGTAGTAGCAATAGCAGTAGCAGTAGCAGTAGTAGTGGCAGTAGCAGTAGCAATAGCGGCAGCAGCAGCAGCAGTAGTAGCAGTAGTAGTAGCAGTAGCAGTAGCAATAGCAGCACCAGTAGCAGTAGCAGCACTAGCAGTAGTAGTAGCGGTAGCAGCTGCAGCAGCAGTAATAGCAGTAGCAGTACCAGTACCAGTAGCAGCAGTAGCAGTAGCAGTAGTAGTAGCAGTAGCAGTAGTAGTAGCAGTATTAAGAGCAGTAGCAGTAGCAGTATCAGGAGCAGTAGCAGTAGCAGTAGTAGTAACAGTAGTAGCAGCAGTAGTAGTAGCACTAGTTACAGCAGCGGTAGCAGTAACAGCAGCAGTAGCAGTAGGAGCAAGAGCAGTAGCAGTAGCAGTAGCAGAAATAGCAGTAGCAGTAGCAGTAAGAGCAGTAGTTTTACTAGTCTCAGGAGCAGTAGCAGTATCAGTAGCAGTAGCAGTAGCAGTATCAGGAGCAGAAGTAGCAGTAGCAGTAGTAGTAGTAGCAGTATCAGGAGCAGTAGCAGCAGCAGTAGCAGTAGCAGTAGTAGCAGTAGCAGTTGTAGCAGTAGCAGTATCAGGAGCAGTAGCTGTAGCAGTAGTAGCAGTAGCAGTAGCAGTTGTAGCAGTAGCAGTATCAGGAGCAGTAGCAGTAGTAGCAGTAGCAGTTGTAGCAGTAGCAGTATTAGGAGCAGTAGCAGTTGTAGCAGTAGTAGCAGTAGCAGTAGCAGTTGTAGCAGCAACAGTATCAGGAGCAGTAGCAGTAGCAGTTGTAGCAGTAGCAGTATCAGGAGCAGTAGCAGTAACAGTATCAGTAACAGTAGCATTAGCAGTAGAAGCAGTAAGAGCAGTAGCAGTAGTAGTAAGAGCGTTAGCAGTAGCAGTATCAGTATCAGGAGCAGTAGCAGTAGTAGTATCAGGAGCAGGAGTAGTAGCAGTATCAGTAGTAGCAAGAGCAGCAGCAGTAGCAGCAAGGTCATTAGCAGTAGCAGTAAGAGAGCAGTAGCAGTAGTAGTAGCAGTAATAGTAGCAGTAGTAGTAGCAGCAGCAGTAGCAGCAGTAGTAGTAGTAGCAGTAGCAGTAGCAATAGCAGTAGCAGTAGTAGTAGCAGCAGTAGTAACAACAGCAGTAGTAGCAGCAGGAGTAGCAGCAGCAGCAACAGTAGCAGTAGCAGTAGCAGCAGCAGTAGCGGTAGCAGTAGTAGCAGTAGCAGTAGCAGCAGCAGCAGTAGCAGTAGCAGTAGTAGCAGTAGCAATAGCAGCACCAGTAGCAGTAGCAGCAGTAGCAATAGCGGTAGCAACTGCAGCAGCAGTAGTAGCAGTAGCAGTACCAGTACCAGTAGCAGCAGTAGCAGTAGTAGTAGCAGTAGCAGTAGTAGTAGCAGTATCAAGAGCAGTAACAGTAGCAGTATCAGGAGCAGTAGCAGTAGCAGTAGCAGTAACAGTAGTAGCAGCAGTAGTAGTAGCACTAGTTACAGCAGCAGCAGCAGTAACAGCAGCAGTAGCAGCAGCAGCAAGAGCAGTAGCAGTAGCAGTTGCAGTAATAGCAGTAGCAGTAGCAGTAAGAGCAGTAGTTGTACTAGTCTCAGGAGCAGTAGCAGTATCAGTAGCAGTAGCAGTAGCAGTATCAGGAGCAGCAGTAGCAGTAGCAGTAGCAGTAGTAGTAAGAGAGCAGTAGCATTAGGAGTAGCAGTAACAGTAGTAGTGGCAGTAGCAGTAGCAGTAGCAGTAGCAGCAGCAGTAGCAGCAGTAGTAGTAGTAGCAGTAGCAGTAGCAATAGCAGTAGCAGTAGCAGTAGCAGTAGCAGTAGTAGTAGTAGCAGCAGTAGTAACAACAGCAGTAGTAGTAGCAGCAGCAGCAACAGTAGCAGTAGCAGTAGCAGTAGGAGTAGCAGCAGCAGTAGCAGTAGCAGCAGCAGTAGCAGTAGCAGCAGCAGTAGCAGTAGCAGTAGCAACAGCAGCAGTAGCAGTAGCAGTAGCAGTAGTAGCAGTAGCAGTAGTAGTAGCAGTAGCAGTAGTAGCAGTAGCAGTAGCAGCAGTAGCAGTAGCAGTAGCAGTAGCAGTAGTAGCAAGACTAGCAGCAGCACTAGCAGCAGAAGCAGTAGTAGCAGCAGCAATAGGAGTAGCAGTAGTAGTAGCAGTAGATGTAGCAGTAGTAGTAGTAGCAGTAGCAGTATCAGGAGCAGTGGCAGTAGAAACACAGTAGCAACAGCAGTAGTAGTAGCAGCAGTAGCAGTAGTAGTGGAAGTAGAAGTAGTGGTAGCAGTAGCAGTAGCAACACCAGTAACAGTAGCAGCAGCAGTAGTAGCAGTAGCAGCTGCAGCAGCAGTAGTAGCAGTAGCAGCTGCAGCAGCAGTAGTAGCAGTAGCAGTAGCAGTAGCAATAGTTGCAGTAGCAGCAGTAGCAGCAGCAGTAGCAATAGCAGTAGCAGTAGCAGCAGTAGCAGTAGTAGTGGCAGTAGCAGTAGCAGTAGCAGTAGCAACAGTAGTAGCTGCAGTAGTATTAGCAGTAGCAGTAGCAGAAGTAGTAGCAGCAGCAGTAGCAGCAGTAGTAGCAGTAGCAGTAGCAGTAGTAGCAGCAGTAGCACTAGGAGTAGTAGTAGCAGCAACAATAGTAGCAGTAGCAGTAGCAGTAGCAGCAGCATTAGCAGTAGCAGTAAGAGCAGTAGCAGTAGTAGCAGTAGCAATAGTTGCAGTAGCAGTAGCAGTAGTAGTGGTAGCAGTAACAGTAGATGCAGCAGCATTAGCAGCTGCAGCAGTAGCAGTAGCAGCAGTAGCCGTAGTAGTAGCAGTAGCATTAGCAGTAGCAGTAGCAATAGTTGCAGTAGCAGCAGCAGTAGCAGTAGCACTAGCAGTAGCAGTAGCAGCAGTAGCAGTAGCAGTAGCAGTAGCAATAGCAGTAGTAGTGGCAGTAGCACCTGCAGCAGCAGTAACAGTTGCAGTAGCAGTCGCAGTAGCAGTAGGGGTAGCAGTCGCAGTGGCAGTAACAGCAGCAGCAGCAGTAGCAATAGCAGTAGCAGTGGGAGTAGCAGCACAGTAGCAACAGCACTAGCAACAGCAGCAGTAGTAGCAATAGCAGTAGCAGTAGCAGTAGTAGTGGCAGTAGCAGTAGCAATAGCGGCAGCAGCAGCAGCAGTAGTAGCAGTAGTAGTAGTAGTAGCAGTAGCAATAGCAGCACCAGTAGCAGTAGCAGTAGCGGTAGCAGCTGCAGCAGCAGTAATAGCAGTAGCAGTACCAGTAGCAGCAGTAGCAGTAGCAGTAGTAGTAGCAGTAGCAGTAGTAGTAGCAGTATTAAGAGCAGTAGCAGTAGCAGTATCAGGAGCAGTAGCAGTAGCAGTAGTAGTAACAGTAGTAGCAGCAGTAGTAGTAGCACTAGTTACAGCAGCAGCAGTAACAGCAGCAGTAGCAGTAGCAGTAGGAGCAAGAGCAGTAGCAGTAGCAGTAGCAGTAATAGCAGTAGCAGTATCAGTAAGAGCAGTAGTTGTACTAGTCTCAGGAGCAGTAGCAGTATCAGTAGCAGTAGCAGTATCAGGAGCAGCAGTAGCAGTAGCAGTAGCAGTAGCAGTAGTAGTAGCAGTAGCAGTATCAGGAGCAGTAGCAGCAGCAGTAGCAGTAGCAGTAGTAGCAGTAGCAGTTGTAGCAGTAGCAGTATCAGGAGCAGTAGCAGTAGCAGTAGTAGCAGTAGCAGTAGCAGTAGTAGTTGTAGCAGTAGCAGTATCAGGAGCAGTAGCAGTAGCAGTAGTAGCAGTAGCAGTTGTAGCAGTAGCAGTATTAGGAGCAGTAGCAGTAGCAGTAGTAGCAGTAGCAGTTGTAGCAGTAACAGTATCAGGAGCAGTAGCAGTAGCAGTAGTAGCAGTAGCAGCAGCAGTAGCGGTAGCAGCTGCAGCAGCAGTAATAGCAGTAGCAGTAGCAGTACCAGTACCAGTAGCAGCAGTAGCAGTAGCAGTAGTAGTAGCAGTAGCAGTAGTAGTAGCAGTATTAAGAGCAGTAGCAGTAGCAGTATCAGGAGCAGTAGCAGTAGCAGTAGTAGTAACAGTAGCAGCAGCAGTAGTAGTAGCACTAGTTACAGCAGCGGCAGCAGTAACAGCAGCAGTAGCAGTAGCAGTAGGAGCAAGAGCAGTAGCAGTAGCAGTAATAGCAGTAGCAGTAGCAGTAAGAGCAGTAGTTTTACTAGTCTCAGGAGCAGTAGCAGTATCAGTAGCAGTAGCAGTAGCAGTATCAGGAGCAGCAGTAGCAGTAGCAGTAGTAGTAGTAGTAGTAGCAGTATCAGGAGCAGTAGCAGCAGCAGTAGCAGTAGCAGTAGTAGCAGTAGCAGTATCAGGAGCAGTAGCAGTAGTAGCAGTAGCAGTAGCAGTTGTAGCAGTAGCAATATCAGGAGCAGTAGCAGTAGCAGTAGTAGCAGTAGCAGTTGTAGCAATAGCAGTATTAGGAGCAGTAGCAGTAGCAGTAGTAGCAGTAGCAGTAGCAGTTGTAGCAGTAACAGTATCAGGAGCATTAGCAGTAGAAGTAGCAGTTGTAGCAGTAGCAGTATCAGGAGCAGTAGCAGTAACAGTATCAGTAACAGTAGCATTAGCAGTAGTAGCAGTAAGAGCAGTAGCAGTAGTAGTAAGAGCGGTAGCAGTAGCAGTATCAGTATCAGGAGCAGTAGCAGTAGTAGTATCAGGAGCAGGAGTAGTAGCAGTATCAGTAGTAGCAAGAGCAGCAGCAGTAGCAGCAAGGTCAGTAGCAGTAGCAGTAAGAGAGCAGTAGCAGTAGTAGTAGCAGTAACAGTAGCAGTAGTAGTAGCAGCAGCAGTAGCAGCAGTAGTAGTAGTAGCAGTAGCAGTAGCAGTAGCAGTAGCAGTAGTAGTAGTAGCAGCAGTAGTAACAACAGCAGTAGTAGCAGCAGGAGTAGCAGCAGCAGCAACAGTAGCAGTAGCAGTAGCAGTAGGAGTAGCAGCAGTAGTAGCAGTAGCAGCAGTAGCAGTAGCAGTAGCAGTAGCAGCATTAGCAGTAGTAGTAGCAGTAGCAATAGCAGCACCAGTAGCAGTAGCAGCAGTAGCAGTAGCGGTAGCAGCTGCAGCAGCAGTAGTAGCAGTAGCAGTACCAATACCAGTAGCAGCAGTAGCAGTAGTAGTTGCAGTAGCAGTAGTAGTAGTATCAAGAGCAGTAGCAGTATCAGGAGCAGTAGCAGTAGCAGTAGCAGTAGCAGTAACAGTAGTAGCAGCAGTAGTAGTAGCACTAGTTACAGCAGCAGCAGCAGTAACAGCAGCAGTAGTAGCAGCAGCAAGAGCAGTAGCAGTAGCAGTTGCAGTAATAGCAGTAGCAGTAGCAGTAAGAGCAGTAGTTGTA
The DNA here is from genome assembly GCA_963853835.1 of Calendula officinalis. Classification (NCBI taxonomy): domain Eukaryota; kingdom Viridiplantae; phylum Streptophyta; class Magnoliopsida; order Asterales; family Asteraceae; genus Calendula; species Calendula officinalis. The sequence goes on along the minus strand of OY970825.1, from coordinate 83,661,203 downwards.
CTAGTCTCAGGAGCAGTAGCAGTATCAGTAGCAGTAGCAGTAGCAGTATCAGGAGCAGCAGTAGCAGTAGCAGTAGTAGTAGCAGTGGCAGTATCAGGAGCAGTGGCAGCAGCAGCAGTAGCAGTAGCAGTAGTAGCAGTAGCAGTAGCAGTTGTAGCAGTAGCAGTATCAGGAGTAGTAGCAGTAGTAGCAGTAACAGTAGCAGTTGTTGCAGTAGCAGTATCAGAAGCAGTAGCAGTAGCAGCAGCAGTAGTAGCAGTAGCAGTACCAGTACCAGTAGCAGCAGTAGCAGTAGCAGTAGTAGTAGCAGTAGCAGTAGTAGTAGCAGTATCAAGAGCAGTAGCAGTATCAGGAGCAGTAGCAGTAACAGTAGTAGCAGCAGTAGTAGTAGCACTAGTTACAGCAGCAGCAGTAACAGCAGCAGTAGCAGTAGCAGCAAGAGCAGTAGCAGTAATAGCAGTAGCAGTAGCAGTAAGAGCAGTAGTTGTACTAGTCTCAGGAGCAGTAGCAGTATCAGTAGCAGTAGCAATATCAGGAGCAGCAGTAGCAGTAGCAGTAGTAGTAGCAGTGGCAGTATCAGGAGCAGCAGCAGCAGTAGTAGCAGTAGCAGTAGTAGCAGTAGCAGTAGCAGTTGTAGCAGTAGCAGTATCAGGAGCAGTAGCAGTAGTAGCTGTAACAGTAGCAGTTGTAGCAGTAGCAGTAGCAGTAGTAGCAGTAGCAGTTGTAGCAGTAGCAGTATTAGGAGCAGTAGCAGTAGCAGTAGTAGCAGTAGCAGTAGCAGTAACAGTTGTAGCAGTAACAGTATCAGGAGCAGTAGCAGTAGCAGTAGCAGTTGTAGCAGTAGCACTATCAGGAGCAGTAGCAGTAGCAGTATCAGTAGCAGTAGCATTAGCAGTAGTAGCAGTAAGAGCAGTAGCAGTAGTAGTAAGAGCGGTAGCAGTAGCAGTATCAGTATCAGGAGCAGTAGCAGTAGTAGTATCAGGAGCAGGAGTAGTAGCAGTATCAATAGTAGCAAGAGCAGCAACAGTAGCAGCAAGGTCAGTAGCAGTAGCAGTAAGAGAGCAGTAGCAGTAGTAGTAGCAGTAACAGTAGTAGTAGTAGTAGCAGTAGCAGTAGCAGCAGCAGTAGCAGCAGTAGTAGTAGTAGCAGTAGCAGTAGCAATAGCAGTAGCAGTAGCAGTAGTAGTAGTAGCAGCAGTAGTAACAACAGCAGTAGTAGCAGCAGGAGTCGCAGCAGCAGCAACAGTAGCAGTAGGAGTAGCA
>OY970825.1:83639941-83642441 GCA_963853835.1 Calendula officinalis | reverse complement strand
GCAGCAGCAGCAGTAGTAGCAGTAGTAGAAGTAGTAGTAGCAGTAGCAGTAGCAACACCAGTAGCATTAGCAGCAGCAGTAGTAGCAGTAGCAGCTGCAGCAGCAGTAGTAGCATTAGAAGTACCAATAGCAGTAGCATTAGCAGTATCAGGAGCATTAGTAGCAGTATCAGGAGCAGCAGTAGCAGTAGCTGCAGGAGCAGTAGCTGCAGGAGCAGCAGTAGCAGCAGTAGCTGCAGTAGCAGCAACACCAGTAGCAGTAGGAGTTGCAGTAGCAGTAGCAGTAGTAGTAGTAGCAATAGTAGTAATAGCGGCAGTAGCAGTAGCAGTAGCAGCAGCAGTAGCAGTAGCAGTAGTAGTAGCAGTAAGAGCAATAACAGTAGCAGTAGCAGTATCAGGAGCAGCAGTAGCAGTAGTAGTAGCAGTAAGAGCAATAGCAGTAGCAATAGCAGTAGCAGTAGCAGCAGGAGCAGTAGTAGCAGCAGTAGCAGCAGCAGTAGCTCCAGTAGCAGCAACACCAGTAGCAGCAGCAAGAGCAGTAGCAGTAGTAGTAAGAGCGGTAGCAGTAGCAGTAGCAGGAGCAGTAGCAGTAGTAGTAGCAGTAGCAGTAGCAGTAGCAGTAGCAGTAATAGCAGTAGCAGTAATAGCAGCAGCAAGAGCAGTAGCAGTAGTAGTAGCAGTAGTAGTGGTAGCAGTAACAGTAGCTGCTGCAGCATTAGCAGCTGCAGCAGTAGCAGTAGCAGCAGTAGCCGTAGTAGTAGCAGTAGCAGTAGCAATAGTTGCAGTAGCAGCAGCAGTAGCAGTAGCAGTAGCAGTAGCAGCAGTAGCAGTAGCAGTATCAGTAGCAGTAGCAATAGCAGTAGTAGTGGCAGTAGCACCTGCAGCAGCAGTAACAGTTGCAGTAGCAGTAGCAGTAGCAGTCGCAGTAGCAGTCGGAGTAGCAGTCGCAGTGGCAGTAACAGCAGCAGCAGCAGTAGCAATAGCAGTAGCAGTGGGAGTAGCAGCACAGTAGCAACAGCAGTAGCAGCAGAAGCAGTAGTAGCAATAGCAGTAGCAGTAGTAGTGGCAGTAGCAGTAGCAGTAAGAGAGCAGTAGCAGTAGTAGTAGCAGTAACAGTAGTAGTGGCAGTAGCAGTAGTAGTAGCAGCAGCAGTAGCAGCAGTATTAGTAGTAGCAGTAGCAGTAGCAATAGCAGCAGCAAGAACAGCAGCAGTAGCAGCAGCAGCAAGAGCAGTAGCAGTAGCAGTAATAGCAGTAGCAGTAGCAGTAGCAGTAAGAGCAGTAGTTGTACTAGTCTCAGGAGCAGTAGCAGTATCAGTAGCAGTAGCAGTAGCAGTATCAGGAGCAGCAGTAGCAGTAGCAGTAGTAGTAGCAGTGGCAGTATCAGGAGCAGTAGCAGCAGCAGCAGTAGCAGTAGCAGTAGTGGCAGTAGCAGTAGCAGTTGTAGCAGTAGCAGTATCAGGAGCAGTAGCAGTAGTAGCAGTAACAGTAGCAGTTGTTGCAGTAGCAGTATCAGGAGCAGTAGCAGTAGCAGTAGTAGCAGTAGCAGTATTAGGAGCAGTAGCAGTAGCAGTAGCAGCAGTAACAGTATCAGGGGCAGTAGCAGTTGTAGCAGTATCAGTATCAGGAGCAGTAGCAGTAGCAGTAGCATTGGCAGTAGTAGCAGCAAGAGCAGTAGCAGTAGTAGTAAGAGCGGTAGCAGTATCAGGAGCAGTAGCAGTAGTAGTATCAGGAGCAGGAGTAGTAGCAGTATCAGTAGTAGCAAGAGCAGCAACAGTAGCAGCAAGGTCAGTAGCAGTAGCAGTAAGAGAGCAGTAGCAGTAGTAGTAGACGTAACAGTAGTAGTGGCAGTAGCAGTAGCAGCAGCAGTAGCAGTAGCACTAGCAGTAGCAGTAGCAGTAGCAGTAGCAGCAGTAGCAGTATCAGTAGCAGTAGCAATAGCAGTAGTAGTGGCTGTAGCACCTGCAGCAGCAGTAACAGTTGCAGTAGCAGTAGCAGTAGCAGTCGTAGTAGCAGTAGGAGTAGCAGTCGCAGTGGCAGTAACAGCAGCAGCAGCAGTAGCAATAGCAGTAGCAGTGGGAGTAGCAGCACAGTAGCAACAGCAGTAGCAGCAGAAGCAGTAGTAGCAATAGCAGTAGCAGTAGTAGTGGCAGTAGCAGTAGCAGTAAGAGAGCAGTAGCAGTAGTAGTAGCAGTAACAGTAGTAGTGGCAGTAGCAGTAGTAGTAGCAGCAGCAGTAGCAGCAGTATTAGTAGTAGCAGTAGCAGTAGCAATAGCAGCAGCAAGAACAGTAGCAGTAGCAGCAGCAGCAAGAGCAGTAGCAGTAGCAGTAGCAGTAATAGCAGTAAGAGCAGTAGTTGTACTAGTCTCAGGAGCAGTAGCAGTAGCAGTATCAGGAGCAGCAGTAGCAGTAGCAGTAGTAGTAGCAGTGGCAGTATCAGGAGCAGTAGCAGCAGCAGCAGTAGCAGTAGCAGTAGTAGCAGTAGCAGTAGCAGTAGCAGTA
>OY970825.1:83619941-83632441 GCA_963853835.1 Calendula officinalis | reverse complement strand
GCAGTATCAGGAGCAGCAGTAGCAGTAACAGTAGCAGTAGCAGTTGTAGCAGTAACAGTATCAGGAGCAGTAGCAGTAGCAGTTGTAGCAGTAGCAGTATCAGTAGCAGTTGTAGCATTAGCAGTATCAGGAGCAGTATCAGTAGCAGTAGCATTAGCAGTAGTAGCAGTAAGAGCAGTAGCAGTAGTAGTAAGAGCGGTAGCAGTAGCAGTATCAGGAGCAGTAGCAGTAGTAGTATCAGGAGCAGGAGTAGTAGCAGTATCAATAGTACCAAGAGCAGCAACAGTAGCAGCAAGGTCAGTAGCAGTAGCAGTAAGAGAGCTGTAGCAGTAGTAGTAGCAGTAACAGTAGTAGTGGCAGTAGCAGTAGCAGTAGCAGTAGCAGCAGCAGTAGCAGCAGTAGTAGTAGCAGTAGTAGTAGTAGCAGCAGTAGTAACAACATCAGTAGTAGCAGTAGGAGTAGCAGCAGCAGCAACAGTAGCAGTAGCAGTAGCAGTAGGAGTAGCAGCAGCAGTAGCAGTAGCAGCAGCAACAGTAGCAGTAGCAGTAGCAGCAGCAGCAGTAGCAGTAACAGTAGTAGCAGTAGCAGTAGTAGTAGCAGTAGCAGTAGTAGCAAGACTAGCAGCAGCACTAGCAATAGCAGCAGTAGCAGTAGCAGTAGCAGTAGCAGCAGTAGCAGTAGTAGCAAGACTAGCAGCAGCACTAGCAGCAGAAGCAGTAGTAGCAGCAGCAGTAGGAGTAGCAGTAGTAGTAGCAGTAGATGTAGCAGTAGTAGTAGTAGCAGTAAGAGCAGTAGTAGTAGCAGTAGCAGTATCAGGAGCAGTGGCAGTAGCAACACAGTAGCAACAGCAGTAGCAGCAGCAGCAGTAGCAGTAGCAGCAGTAGCAGTAGTAGTGGAAGTAGAAGTAGCAATAGCGGCAGCAGCAGCAGTAGTAGCAGTAGTAGAAGTAGTAGTAGCAGTAGCAGTAGCAACACCAGTAGCAGTAGCAGCAGCAGTAGTAGCAGTAGCAGCTGCAGCAGCAGTAGTAGCAGTAGCAGTACCAATAGCAGTAGCATTAGCAGTATCAGGAGCAGCAGTAGCAGTATCAGGAGCAGCAGTAGCAGTAGCTGCAGGAGCAGCAGCAGCTGCAGCAGTAGCTGCAGTAGCAGCAACAGCAGTAGCAGCAACACCAGTAGCAGTAGGAGTTGCAGTAGCAGTAGCAGTAGTAGTAGTAGCAATAGTAGTAATAGCGGCAGTAGCAGTAGCAGTAGCAGCAGCAGCAGCAGTAGCAGTAGTAGTAGCAGTAAGAGCAATAACAGTAGCAGTAGCAGTATCAGGAGCAGCAGTAGCAGTAGTAGTAGCAGTAAGAGCAATAGCAGTAGCAATAGCAGTAGCAGTAGCAGCAGGAGCAGTAGTAGCAGCAGTAGCAGCAGCAGCAGTAGCTGCAGTAGCAGCAACACCAGTAGCAGTAGCAGTAACAGTAGCATTAGCAGTAGCCATAGGAGTTGCAGTAGCAGTAGCAGTAGTAGTAGTAGCAATAGTAGTAATAGCGGCAGTAGCAGTAGCAGTAGCAGCAGCAGCAGTAGCAGTAGTAGTAGTAGTAGTAGTAGTAGTAGCAGTAAGAGCAATAGCAGTAGCAGTAGCAGTATCTGCAGCACCAGTAGCAGCAGCACCAGTAGCAGTAGCAGGAGTTGTAGCAGCACTAGTAACAACAGCAGTAGTAGCAGCAGGAGTAGCAGCAGCAGGAGCAGCAGCAGTAGCAGTAGCACTAGCAGCAGCAGCAGTAGCAGTAGCAGTAGCAGTAGCAATAGCAGTAGCTGCAGCAGCAGTAGCAGCAGCACTAGCTGCAACAGCAGTAGCAGCAGCACTAGCTGCAGCAGTAGCAGCAGCAGCAGCAGTAGCAACAACAGTATCAGCAGCAGTAGCAGCAGCAGCAGTAGCAGTAGCAGTAACAGTAGCTGCAGCAGCATTAGCAGCTGCAGCAGCCGTAGTAGTAGCAGTAGCAGTAGCAATAGTTGCAGTAGCAGTAGCAGTAGCAGTAGCAGTAGTAGTGGTAGCAGTAACAGTAGATGCAGCAGCATTAGCAACTGCAGCAGTAGCAGTAGCAGCAGTAGCCGTAGTAGTAGCAGTAGCATTAGCAGTAGCAGTAGCAGTAGCAATAGTTGCAGTAGCAGCAGCAGTAGCAGTAGCACTAGTAGTAGCAGTAGCAGCAGTAGTAGTAGCAGTAGCAGTAGCAGTAGCAATAGCAGTAGTAGTGGCAGTAGCACCTGCAGCAGCAGTAACAGTTGCAGTAGCAGTAGCAGTAGCAGTCGCAGTAGCAGTAGGAGTAGCAGTAGTAGCAGTAGCAGCAGTAACAGTATCAGGGGCAGTAGCAGTAGCAGTAGCAGTTGTAGCAGTAGCCGTATCAGGAGCAGTAGCAGTGGCAGTAGCATTAGCAGTAGTAGCAGCAAGAGCAGTAGCAGTAGTAGTAAGAGCGGTAGCAGTAGCAGTATCAGGAGCAGTAGCAGTAGTAGTAGCAGTAGCAGTAGCAGTAGCAATAGTTGCAGTAGCTGTAGCAGTAGCAGTTGCAGTAGCAGTAGCAGCTGCAGCAGTAGCAGTAGCGGTAGCAGCTGCAGCAGCAGTAGTAGCAGTAGCAGTACCAGTACCAGTAGCAGCAGTAGTAGTAGCAGTAGCAGTAGCAGTAGTAGTAGCAGTATCAAGTGCAGTAGCAGTTGCAGTATCAGGAGCAGTAGCAGTAGTAGTAGCAGTATCAAGAGCAGTAGCAGTAGCAGTATCAGGAGCAGTAGCAGTAGCAGTAGCAGTAGCAGTAACAGTAGTAGCAGCAGTAGTAGCACTAGTTACAGCAGCAGCAGCAGTAACAGCAGCAGTAGCAGCAGCAGCAAGAGCAGTAGCAGTAAAAGCAGTAGAAGTAGCAGTAAGAGCAGTAGTTGTACTAGTCTCAGGAGCAGTAGCAGTATCATTAGCAGTAGCAGTAGCAGTATCAGGAGCAGCAGTAGCAGTAGCAGTAGTAGTAGCAGTGGCAGTATCAGGAGCAGTAGCAGCAGCAGCAGTAGCAGTAGCAGTAGTAGCAGTAGCAGTAGCAGTTGTAGCAGTAGCAGTATCAGGAGCAGTAGCAGTAGTAGCAGTAACAGTAGCAGTTGTTGCAGTAGCAGTATCAGGAGCAGTAGCAGTAGCAGTAGTAGCAGTAGCAGTTGTAGCAGTAGCAGTATTAGGAGCAGTAGCAGTAGCAGTAATAGTAGTAGCAGCAGTAACAGTATCAGGGGCAGTAGCAGTTGTAGCAGTAGCAGTATCAGGAGCAGTAGCAGTAGCAGTAGCAGTAGCATTAGCAGTAGTAGCAGCAAGAGCAGTAGCAGTAGTAGTAAGAGCGGTAGCAGTAGCAGTATCAGTAGCAGTAGCAGTAGTAGTAAGAGCAGTAGCAGTAGCAGTAGCAGCAGCAGTAGCAGCAGTAGTAGTAGTAGCAGTAGCAGTAGCAATAGCAGTAGCAGTAGCAGTAGCAGTAGCAGTAGCAGTAGTAGTAGTAGCAGCAGTAGTAACAACAGCAGTAGTAGCAGCAGGAGTAGCAGCAGCAGCAACAGTAGCAGTAGCAGTAGCAGTAGGAGTAGCAGCAGCAGTAGCAGTAGCAGTAGCAGCAGCAACAGTAGCAGTAGCAGTAGCAGCAGCAGCAGTAGCAGTAACAGTAGTAGCAGTAGTAGTAGCAGTAGCAGTAGTAGCAAGACTAGCAGCAGCACTAGCAATAGAAGCAGTAGCAGTAGCAGCAGTAGCAGTAGCAGCAGTAGCAGTAGTAGCAAGACTAGCAGCAGCACTAGCAGCAGAAGCAGTAGTAGCAGCAGCAGTAGGAGTAGCAGTAGTAGTAGTAGTAGATGTAGCAGTAGTAGTAGTAGCAGTAAGAGAAGTAGTAGTAGCAGTAGCAGTATCAGGAGCAGTGGCAGTAGCAACACAGTAGCAACAGCAGTAGCAGCAGCAGCAGTAGCAGTAGCAGCAGTAGCAGTAGTAGTGGAAGTAGAAGTAGCAATAGCGGCAGCAGCAGCAGTAGTAGCAGTAGTAGAAGTAGTAGTAGCAGTAGCAGTAGCAACACCAGTAGCAGTAGCAGCAGCAGTAGTAGCAGTAGCAGCTGCAGCAGCAGTAGTAGCAGTAGTAGTACCAATAGCAGTAGCATTAGCAGTATCAGGAGCAGCAGTAGCAGTATCAGGAGCAGCAGTAGCAGTAGCTGCAGGAGTAGCAGCAGCTGCAGCAGTAGCTGCAGTAGCAGCAACAGCAGTAGCAGCAACACTAGTAGCAGTAGGAGTTGCAGTAGCAGTAGCAGTAGTAGTAGTAGCAATAGTAGTAATAGCGGCAGTAGCAGTAGCAGTAGCAGCAGCAGTAGCAGTAGTAGTAGCAGTAAGAGCAATAACAGTAGCAGTAGCAGTATCAGGAGCAGCAGTAGCAGTAGTAGTAGCAGTAAGAGCAATAGCAGTAGCAATAGCAGTAGCAGTAGCAGCAGGAGCAGTAGTAGCAGCAGTAGCAGCAGCAGCGGTAGCTGCAGTAGCAGCAACACCAGTAGCAGTAGCAGTAACAGTAGCATTAGCAGTAGCCATAGGAGTTGCAGTAGCAGTAGCAGTAGCAGTAGTAGTAGTAACAATAGTAGTAATAGCGGCAGTAGCAGTAGCAGTAGCAGCAGCAGCAGTAGCAGTAGTAGTAGTAGTAGCAGTAAGAGCAATAGCAGTAGCAGTAGCAGTAGCAGTATCTGCAGCACCAGTAGCAGCAGCACCAGTAACAGTAGCAGGAGTTGTAGCAGCACTAGTAACAACAGCAGTAGTAGCAGCAGGAGTAGCAGCAGCAGGAGCAGCAGCAGTAGCAGCAGCACTAGCAGCAGCAGCAGTAGCAGTGGCAGTAGCAGTAGCAGTAGCAACAGCAGTAGCTGCAGCAGCAGTAGCAGCAGCACTAGCTGCAACAGCAGTAGCAGCAGCACTAGCTGCAGCAGTAGCAGCAGCAGCAGCAGTAGCAACAACAGTATCAGCAGCAGTAGCAGCAGCAGCAGTAGCAGTAGCAGTAATAGTAGCTGCAGCAGCATTAGCAGCTGCAGCAGCCGTAGTAGTAGCAGTAGCAGTAGCAGTAGTAGTGGTAGCAATAACAGTAGATGCAGCAGCATTAGCAGCTGCAGCAGTAGCAGTAGCAGCAGTAGCCGTAGTAGTAGCAGTAGCATTAGCAGTAGCAGTAGCAATAGTTGCAGTAGCAGCAGCAGTAGCAGTAGCACTAGCAGTAGCAGTAGCAGCAGTAGCAGTAGCAGTAGCAGTAGCAGTAGCAATAGCAGTAGTAGTGGCAGTAACACCTGCAGCAGCAGTAACAGTTGCAGTAGCAGTAGCAGTCGTAGTAGCAGTAGGAGTAGCAGTCGCAGTGGCAGTAACAGCAGCAGCAGCAGTAGCAATAGCAGTAGCAGTGGGAGTAGCAGCACAGTAGCAACAGCAGTAGCAACAGCAGCAGTAGTAGCAATAGCGGCAGTAGTAGCAGTAGTAGTAGTGGCAGTAGCAGTAGCAATAGCGGCAGCAGAAGCAGCAGTAGTAGCAGTAGTAGTAGTAGTAGTAGCAGTAGCAATAGCAGCACCAGTAGCAGTAGCAGCAGTAGCAGTAGCAGTAGCGGTAGCAGCTGCAGCAGCAGTAATAGCAGTAGCAGTACCAGTACCAGTAGCAGCAGTAGCAGTAGCAGTAGTAGTAGCAGTAGCAGTAGCAGTAGTAGTAGCAGTATTAAGAGCAGTAGCAGTATCAGGAGCAGTAGCAGTATCAGGAGCAGTAGCAGTAGCAGTATCAGGAGCAGTAGCAGTAGCAGTAGTAATAGCAGTAGCAGTAGTAGTAGCAGTATTAAGAGCAGTAGCAGTATCAGGAGCAGTAGCAGTAGCAGTAGTAGTAACAGTAGTAGCAGCAGTAGTAGTAGCACTAGTTACAGCAGCAGCAGTAACAGCAGCAGTAGCAGTAGCAGTAGCAGTTGTAGCAGTAGCCGTATCAGGAGCAGTAGCAGTAGCAGTAGCATTAGCAGTAGTAGCAGCAAGAGCAGTAGCAGTAGTAGTAAGAGCGGTAGCAGTAGCAGTATCAGGAGCAGTAGCAGTAGTAGTAGCAGTAGTTATAGCAGTAGCAATAGTTGCAGTAGCTGTAGCAGTAGCAGTTGCAGTAGCAGTAGCAGTAGCAGTAGCAGTAGCAGTAGCAGTAGTAGTGGTAGATGTAACAGTAGCTGCTGCAGCATTAGCAGCTGCAGCAGTAGCAGTAGCAGCAGTAGCCGTAGTAGTAGCAGTAGCAGTAGCAGTAGCAGTAGCAGTAGCAATAGTTGCAGTAGCAGCAGCAGTAGCAGTAGCACTAGCAGTAGCAGTAGCAGTAGCAGCAGTAGCAGTAGCAGTATCAGTAGCAGTAGCAATAGCAGTAGTAGTGGCAGTAGCACATGCAGCAGCAGTAACAGTTGCAGTAGCAGTAGCAGTAGCAGTCGCAGTAGCAGTAGGAGTAGCAGTCGCAGTGGCAGTAACAGCAGCAGCAGCAGTAGCAATAGCAGTAGCAGTGGGAGTAGCAGCACAGTAGCAGCAGCAGCAGTAGTAGCACTAGCAGTAGCAGTAGTAGTGGCAGTAGCAGTAGCAGTAAGAGAGCAGTAGCAGTAGTAGTAGCAGTAACAGTAGTAGTGGCAGTAGCAGTAGTAGTAGCAGCAGCAGTAGCAGCAGTATTAGTAGTAGCAGTAGCTGTAGCAATAGCAGTAGCAGTAGTAGTAGTAGCAGCAGTAGTAACAACAGCAGTAGTAGCAGCAGGAGTAGCAGCAGCAGCAACAGTAGCAGTAGCAGTAGGAGTAGCAGCAGCAGTAGCAGTAGCAGCAGCAGCAGCAGTAGCAGTAGCAGTAGCAGCTGCAGCAGTAGCAGTAGCAACAGTAGCAGTAGTAGTAGCAGTAGCAATAGCAGCACCAGTAGCAGTAGCAGCAGTAGCAGTAGCGGTAGCAGCTGCAGCAGCAGTAGTAGCAGTACCAGTACCAGTAGCAGCAGTAGCAGTAGTAGTAGCAGTAGCAGTAGCAGTAGTAGTAGCAGTATCAAGTGCAGTAGCAGTAGCAGTATCAGGAGCAGTAGCAGTAGTAGTAGCAGTATCAAGAGCAGTAGCAGTAGCAGTATCAGGAGCAGTAGCAGTAGCAGTAGCAGTAGCAGTAACAGTAGTAGCAGCAGTAGTAGTAGCACTAGTTACAGCAGCAGCAGCAGTAACAGCAGCAGTAGCAGCAGCAGCAAGAGCAGTAGCAGTAATAACAGTAGCAGTAGCAGTAAGAGCAGTAGTTGTACTAGTCTCAGGAGCAGTAGCAGTATCAGTAGCAGTAGCAGTAGCAGTATCAGGAGCAGCAGTAGCAGTAGCAGTAGTAGTAGCAGTGGCAGTATCAGGAGCAGTAGCAGCAGCAGCAGTAGCAGTAGCAGTAGTAGCAGTAGCAGTAGCAGTTGTAGCAGTAGCAGTATCAGGAGCAGTAGCAGTAGTAGCAGTAACAGTAGCAGTTGTTGCAGTAGCAGTATCAGGAGCAGTAGCAGTAGCAGTAGTAGCAGTAGCAGTTGTAGCAGTAGCAGTATTAGGAGCAGTAGCAGTAATAGCAGTAGCAGCAGTAACAGTATCAGGGGCAGTAGCAGTTGTAGCAGTAGCAGTATCAGGAGCAGTAGCAGTAGCAGTAGCAGTAGCATTAGCAGTAGTAGCAGCAAGAGCAGTAGATGTAGTAGTAAGAGCGGTAGCAGTAGCAGTATCAGTAGCAGTAGCAGTAGTAGTAAGAGCAGTAGCAGTAGCAGCAGCAGTAGCAGCAGTAGTAGTAGTAGCAGTAGCAGTAGCAATAGCAGTAGCAGTAGCAGTAGCAGTAGCAGTAGCAGTAGCAGTAGCAGTAGTAGTAGTAGCAGCAGTAGTAACAACAGCAGTAGTAGCAGCAGGAGTAGCAGCAACAGCAACAGTAGCAGTAGCAGTAGGAGTAGCAGCAGCAGTAGCAGTAGCAGCAGCAACAGTAGCAGTAGCAGTAGCAGCAGCAGCAGTAGCAGTAACAGTAGTAGCAGTAGTAGTAGCAGTAGCAGTAGTAGCAAGACTAGCAGCAGCACTAGCAATAGCAGCAGTAGCAGTAGCAGCAGTAGCAGTAGCAGTAGCAGCAGTAGCAGTAGTAGCAAGACTAGCAGCAGCACTAGCAGCAGAAGCAGTAGTAGCAGCAGCAGTAGGAGTAGCAGTAGTAGTAGCAGTAGATGTAGCAGTAGTAGTAGTAGCAGTAAGAGAAGTAGTAGTAGCAGTAGCAGTATCAGGAGCAGTGGCAGTAGCAACACAGTAGCAACAGCAGTAGCAGCAGCAGCAGTAGCAGTAGCAGCAGTAGCAGTAGTAGTGGAAGTAGAAGTAGCAATAGCGGCAGCAGCAGCAGTAGTAGCAGTAGTAGAAGTAGTAGTAGCAGTAGCAGTAGCAACACCAGTAGCAGTAGCAGCAGCAGTAGTAGCAGTAGCAGCTGCAGCAGCAGTAGTAGCAGTAGCAGTACCAATAGCAGTAGCATTAGCAGTATCAGGAGCAGCAGTAGCAGTATCAGGAGCAGCAGTAGCAGTAGCTGCAGGAGCAGTAGTAGCAGCAGCTGCAGCAGTAGCTGTAGTAGCAGCAACAGCAGTAGCAGCAACACCAGTAGCAGTAGGAGTTGCAGTAGCAGTAGCAGTAGTAGTAGTAGCAATAGTAGTAATAGCGGCAGTAGCAGTAGCAGTAGCAGCAGCAGTAGCAGTAGTAGTAGCAGTAAGAGCAATAACAGTAGCAGTAGCAGTATCAGGAGCAGCAGTAGCAGTAGTAGTAGCAGTAAGAGCAATAGCAGTAGCAATAGCAGTAGCAGTAGCAGCAGGAGCAGTAGTAGCAGCAGTAGCAGCAGCAGCGGTAGCTGCAGTAGCAGCAACACCAGTAGCAGTAGCAGTAACAGTAGCATTAGCAGTAGCCATAGGAGTTGCAGTAGCAGTAGCAGTAGCAGTAGTAGTAGTAGCAATAGTAGTAATAGCGGCAGTAGCAGTAGCAGTAGCAGCAGCAGCAGTAGCAGTAGTAGTAGTAGTAGTAGCAGTAAGAGCAATAGCAGTAGCAGTAGCAGTAGCAGTATCTGCAGCACCAGTAGCAGCAGCACCAGTAGCAGTAGCAGGAGTTGTAGCAGCACTAGTAACAACAGCAGTAGTAGCAGCAGGAGTAGCAGCAGCAGGAGTAGCAGCAGCAGGAGCAGCAGCAGTAGCAGCAGCACTAGCAGCAGCAGCAGTAGCAATAGCAGTAGCAGTAGCAGTAGCAACAGCAGTAGCTGCAGCAGCAGTAGCAGCAGTGCTAGCTGCAACAGCAGTAGCAGCAGCACTAGCTGCAGCAGTAGCAGCAGCAGCAGCAGTAGCAACAACAGTATCAGCAGCAGTAGCAGCAGCAGCAGTAGCAGTAGCAGTAACAGTAGCTGCAGCAGCATTAGCAGTAGTTGTAGCAGTAGATGTAGCAGTAGTAGTAGCAGTAAGAGCAATAGCAGTAGCAGTAGCAGTAGCGGTATCAGGAGCAGGAGCAGGAGCAGTAGCAGTAGTAGTAGCAGTAACAGTGGTAGCAGCAGTAGTAGCAGCACTAGCAACAGCAGCAGCGGTAACAGCAGCAGTAGCAGTAGCAGCAAGAGCAGTAGCAGTAGCAGTATCAGGAGCAGTAGCTGTAGCAGTAGCAGTAAGAGCAGTTGTAGTAGTTGTAAGAGTAGTAACAATACAAGTCTCAGGAGCAGTAGCAGTAGCAGGAGCAGCAGTAGCAGTAGTAGTTGTAGTAGCAGTAGCAGTAGCAGTAGCAGTAGTAGTAGTAGTAGCAGTAGCAGTAGCAGTAGTAGTAGTAGCAGCAGTAGTAGTAGCAGCAGTAGTAACAACAACAGTAGTAACAGTAGGAGTAGCAGCAGTAGCAGTAGCAGCAGCACTAGCAGTAGGAGTAGCAGAAGCAGTAGCAGCAGTAGCAGTAGCAGTAGCAGCAGTAGCAGTAGCAGTAGCATTAGTAGCAAGACAAGCAGCAGCACTAGCAGTAGCAGCAGTAATAGTAGCAGTAGCAGTAGCAGTAGCAATAGTTGCAGTAGCAGCAGTAGCAGCAGCAGTAGCAATAGCAGTAGCAGTAGCAGCAGTAGCAGTAGTAGTGGCAGTAGCAGTAGCAGTAGCAGTAGCAACAGCAGTAGCTGCAGTAGTATTAGCAGTAGCAGTAGCAGCAGCAGTAGCAGCAGCAGTAGCAGCAGTAGTAGCAGTAGCAGTAGCAGTAGTAGCAGCAGTAGCACTAGGAGTAGTAGTAGCAGCAACAATAGTAGTAGTAGCAGCAGCAGTAGCAGCAGCATCAGTAGTAGTAGCAGTAACAGTAGCTGCAGCAGCATTAGCAGCTGCAGCAGCCGTAGTAGTAGCAGTAGCAGTAGCAATAGTTGCAGTAGCAGTAGCAGTAGCAGTAGCAGTAGCATTAGTAGTGGTAGCAGTAACAGTAGCTGCAGCAGCATTAGCAGCTGCAGCAGTAGCAGTAGCAGCAGTAGCTGTAGTAGTAGCAGTAGCATTAGCAGTAGCAGTAGCAGTAGCAGTAGCAATAGTTGCAGTAGCAGCAGCAGTAGCAGTAGCACTAGCAGTAGCAGTAGCAGCAGTAGCAGTAGCAGTAGCAGTAGCAGTAGCACTAGCAGTAGTAGTGGCAGTAGCACCTGCAGCAGCAGTAACAGTTGCAGTAGCAGTAGCAGTAGCAGTAGCAGTAGGAGTAGCAGTCGCAGTGGCAGTAACAGCAGCAGCAGCAGTAGCAATAGCAGTAGCGGTGGGAGTAGCAGCACAGTAGCAACAGCAGTAGCAATAGCAGCAGTAGTAGCAATAGCAGTAGCAGTAGCAGTAGTAGTGGCAGTAGCAGTAGCAATAGCGGCAGCAGCAGCAGCAGTAGTAGCAGTAGTAGTAGCAGTAGCAGTAGCAATAGCAGCACTAGTAGCAGTAGCAGCACTAGCAGTAGTAGTAGCGGTAGCAGCTGCAGCAGCAGTAATAGCAGTAGCAGTACCAGTACCAGTAGCAGCAGTAGCAGTAGCAGTAGTAGTAGCAGTAGCAGTAGTAGTAGCAGTATTAAGAGCAGTAGCAGTAGCAGTATCAGGAGCAGTAGCAGTAGCAGTAGTAGTAACAGTAGTAGCAGCAGTAGTAGTAGCACTAGTTACAGCAGCGGTAGCAGTAACAGCAGCAGTAGCAGTAGGAGCAAGAGCAGTAGCAGTAGCAGTAGCAGAAATAGCAGTAGCAGTAGCAGTAAGAGCAGTAGTTTTACTAGTCTCAGGAGCAGTAGCAGTATCAGTAGCAGTAGCAGTAGCAGTATCAGGAGCAGAAGTAGCAGTAGCAGTAGTAGTAGTAGCAGTATCAGGAGCAGTAGCAGCAGCAGTAGCAGTAGCAGTAGTAGCAGTAGCAGTTGTAGCAGTAGCAGTATCAGGAGCAGTAGCTGTAGCAGTAGTAGCAGTAGCAGTAGCAGTTGTAGCAGTAGCAGTATCAGGAGCAGTAGCAGTAGTAGCAGTAGCAGTTGTAGCAGTAGCAGTATTAGGAGCAGTAGCAGTTGTAGCAGTAGTAGCAGTAGCAGTAGCAGTTGTAGCAGCAACAGTATCAGGAGCAGTAGCAGTAGCAGTTGTAGCAGTAGCAGTATCAGGAGCAGTAGCAGTAACAGTATCAGTAACAGTAGCATTAGCAGTAGAAGCAGTAAGAGCAGTAGCAGTAGTAGTAAGAGCGTTAGCAGTAGCAGTATCAGTATCAGGAGCAGTAGCAGTAGCAGTAGTAGTATCAGGAGCAGGAGTAGTAGCAGTATCAGTAGTAGCAAGAGCAGCAGCAGTAGCAGCAAGGTCATTAGCAGTAGCAGTAAGAGAGCAGTAGCAGTAGTAGTAGCAGTAATAGTAGCAGTAGTAGTAGCAGCAGCAGTAGCAGCAGTAGTAGTAGTAGCAGTAGCAGTAGCAATAGCAGTAGCAGTAGTAGTAGCAGCAGTAGTAACAACAGCAGTAGTAGCAGCAGGAGTAGCAGCAGCAGCAACAGTAGCAGTAGCAGTAGCAGCAGCAGTAGCGGTAGCAGTAGTAGCAGTAGCAGTAGCAGCAGCAGCAGTAGCAGTAGCAGTAGTAGCAGTAGCAATAGCAGCACCAGTAGCAGTAGCAGCAGTAGCAATAGCGGTAGCAACTGCAGCAGCAGTAGTAGCAGTAGCAGTACCAGTACCAGTAGCAGCAGTAGCAGTAGTAGTAGCAGTAGCAGTAGTAGTAGCAGTATCAAGAGCAGTAACAGTAGCAGTATCAGGAGCAGTAGCAGTAGCAGTAGCAGTAACAGTAGTAGCAGCAGTAGTAGTAGCACTAGTTACAGCAGCAGCAGCAGTAACAGCAGCAGTAGCAGCAGCAGCAAGAGCAGTAGCAGTAGCAGTTGCAGTAATAGCAGTAGCAGTAGCAGTAAGAGCAGTAGTTGTACTAGTCTCAGGAGCAGTAGCAGTATCAGTAGCAGTAGCAGTAGCAGTATCAGGAGCAGCAGTAGCAGTAGCAGTAGCAGTAGTAGTAAGAGAGCAGTAGCATTAGGAGTAGCAGTAACAGTAGTAGTGGCAGTA
>OY970825.1:83614941-83617441 GCA_963853835.1 Calendula officinalis | reverse complement strand
GTAACAGTTGCAGTAGCAGTAGCAGTAGCAGTCGCAGTAGCAGTCGGAGTAGCAGTCGCAGTGGCAGTAACAGCAGCAGCAGCAGTAGCAATAGCAGTAGCAGTGGGAGTAGCAGCACAGTAGCAACAGCAGTAGCAGCAGAAGCAGTAGTAGCAATAGCAGTAGCAGTAGTAGTGGCAGTAGCAGTAGCAGTAAGAGAGCAGTAGCAGTAGTAGTAGCAGTAACAGTAGTAGTGGCAGTAGCAGTAGTAGTAGCAGCAGCAGTAGCAGCAGTATTAGTAGTAGCAGTAGCAGTAGCAATAGCAGCAGCAAGAACAGCAGCAGTAGCAGCAGCAGCAAGAGCAGTAGCAGTAGCAGTAATAGCAGTAGCAGTAGCAGTAGCAGTAAGAGCAGTAGTTGTACTAGTCTCAGGAGCAGTAGCAGTATCAGTAGCAGTAGCAGTAGCAGTATCAGGAGCAGCAGTAGCAGTAGCAGTAGTAGTAGCAGTGGCAGTATCAGGAGCAGTAGCAGCAGCAGCAGTAGCAGTAGCAGTAGTGGCAGTAGCAGTAGCAGTTGTAGCAGTAGCAGTATCAGGAGCAGTAGCAGTAGTAGCAGTAACAGTAGCAGTTGTTGCAGTAGCAGTATCAGGAGCAGTAGCAGTAGCAGTAGTAGCAGTAGCAGTATTAGGAGCAGTAGCAGTAGCAGTAGCAGCAGTAACAGTATCAGGGGCAGTAGCAGTTGTAGCAGTATCAGTATCAGGAGCAGTAGCAGTAGCAGTAGCATTGGCAGTAGTAGCAGCAAGAGCAGTAGCAGTAGTAGTAAGAGCGGTAGCAGTATCAGGAGCAGTAGCAGTAGTAGTATCAGGAGCAGGAGTAGTAGCAGTATCAGTAGTAGCAAGAGCAGCAACAGTAGCAGCAAGGTCAGTAGCAGTAGCAGTAAGAGAGCAGTAGCAGTAGTAGTAGACGTAACAGTAGTAGTGGCAGTAGCAGTAGCAGTAGCAGTAGCAGCAGCAGTAGCAGTAGCACTAGCAGTAGCAGTAGCAGTAGCAGTAGCAGCAGTAGCAGTATCAGTAGCAGTAGCAATAGCAGTAGTAGTGGCTGTAGCACCTGCAGCAGCAGTAACAGTTGCAGTAGCAGTAGCAGTAGCAGTCGTAGTAGCAGTAGGAGTAGCAGTCGCAGTGGCAGTAACAGCAGCAGCAGCAGTAGCAATAGCAGTAGCAGTGGGAGTAGCAGCACAGTAGCAACAGCAGTAGCAGCAGAAGCAGTAGTAGCAATAGCAGTAGCAGTAGTAGTGGCAGTAGCAGTAGCAGTAAGAGAGCAGTAGCAGTAGTAGTAGCAGTAACAGTAGTAGTGGCAGTAGCAGTAGTAGTAGCAGCAGCAGTAGCAGCAGTATTAGTAGTAGCAGTAGCAGTAGCAATAGCAGCAGCAAGAACAGTAGCAGTAGCAGCAGCAGCAAGAGCAGTAGCAGTAGCAGTAGCAGTAATAGCAGTAAGAGCAGTAGTTGTACTAGTCTCAGGAGCAGTAGCAGTAGCAGTATCAGGAGCAGCAGTAGCAGTAGCAGTAGTAGTAGCAGTGGCAGTATCAGGAGCAGTAGCAGCAGCAGCAGTAGCAGTAGCAGTAGTAGCAGTAGCAGTAGCAGTAGCAGTAGTAGCAGTAACAGTAGCAGTTGTTGCAGTAGCAGTATCAGGAGCAGTAGCAGTAGCAGTAGTAGCAGTAGCAGTTGTAGTAGTAGCAGTATTAGGAGCAGTAGCAGTAGCAGCAGTAACAGTATCAGGGGCAGTAGCAGTTGTAGCAGTAGCAGTATCAGGAGCAGTAGCAGTAGCAGTAGCATTAGCAGTAGTAGCAGCAAGAGCAGTAGCAGTACTAGTAAGAGCGGTAGCAGTAGCAGTATCAGGAGCAGTAGCAGTAGTAGTATCAGGAGCATGAGTAGTAGCAGTATCAGTAGTAGCAAGAGCAGCAACAATAGCAGCAAGGTCAGTAGCAGTAGCAGTAAGAGAGCAGTAGCAGTAGTAGTAGCAGTAACAGTAGTAGTGGCAGTAGCAGTAGCAGTAGCAGCAGCAGTAGCAGCAGCAGTAGCAGCAGTAGTAGTAGTAGCAGTAGCAGTAGCAATAGCAGTAGCAGTAGTAGTAGTAGCAGCAGTAGTAACAACAGCAGTAGTAGCAGCAGCAGCAGCAACAGTAGCAGTAGGAGTAGCTGCAGCAGTAGCAGTAGCAGCAGCAGCAGTAGCAACCGCAGCAGTAGCAGTAGCAGTAGTAGCAGTAGCAGTAGTAGTAGCAGTAACAGTAGCAGTAGTAGCAAGACTAGCATCAGCACTAGCAGCAGAAGCAGTAGTAGCAGCAACAGTAGCAGTAGCAGTAGTTGTAGCAGTAGATGTAGCAGTAGTAGTAGCAGTAAGAGCAATAGCAGTAGCAGTAAGAGCAGTAGCAGTAGCAGTATCAGGAGCAGGAGCAGTAGCAGTAGTAGTAGCAGTAACAGTGGTAGCAGCAGTAGTAGCAGCACTAGCAACAGCAGCAGCGGTAACAG
>OY970825.1:83504941-83607441 GCA_963853835.1 Calendula officinalis | reverse complement strand
AGTAGCAGTAGTAGTGGAAGTAGAAGTAGCAATAGCGGCAGCAGCAGCAGTAGTAGCAGTAGTAGAAGTAGTAGTAGCAGTAGCAGTAGCAACACCAGTAGCAGTAGCAGCAGCAGTAGTAGCAGTAGCAGCTGCAGCAGCAGTAGTAGCAGTAGCAGTACCAATAGCAGTAGCATTAGCAGTATCAGGAGCAGCAGTAGCAGTATCAGGAGCAGCAGTAGCAGTAGCTGCAGGAGCAGCAGCAGCTGCAGCAGTAGCTGCAGTAGCAGCAACAGCAGTAGCAGCAACACCAGTAGCAGTAGGAGTTGCAGTAGCAGTAGCAGTAGTAGTAGTAGCAATAGTAGTAATAGCGGCAGTAGCAGTAGCAGTAGCAGCAGCAGCAGCAGTAGCAGTAGTAGTAGCAGTAAGAGCAATAACAGTAGCAGTAGCAGTATCAGGAGCAGCAGTAGCAGTAGTAGTAGCAGTAAGAGCAATAGCAGTAGCAATAGCAGTAGCAGTAGCAGCAGGAGCAGTAGTAGCAGCAGTAGCAGCAGCAGCAGTAGCTGCAGTAGCAGCAACACCAGTAGCAGTAGCAGTAACAGTAGCATTAGCAGTAGCCATAGGAGTTGCAGTAGCAGTAGCAGTAGTAGTAGTAGCAATAGTAGTAATAGCGGCAGTAGCAGTAGCAGTAGCAGCAGCAGCAGTAGCAGTAGTAGTAGTAGTAGTAGTAGTAGTAGCAGTAAGAGCAATAGCAGTAGCAGTAGCAGTATCTGCAGCACCAGTAGCAGCAGCACCAGTAGCAGTAGCAGGAGTTGTAGCAGCACTAGTAACAACAGCAGTAGTAGCAGCAGGAGTAGCAGCAGCAGGAGCAGCAGCAGTAGCAGTAGCACTAGCAGCAGCAGCAGTAGCAGTAGCAGTAGCAGTAGCAATAGCAGTAGCTGCAGCAGCAGTAGCAGCAGCACTAGCTGCAACAGCAGTAGCAGCAGCACTAGCTGCAGCAGTAGCAGCAGCAGCAGCAGTAGCAACAACAGTATCAGCAGCAGTAGCAGCAGCAGCAGTAGCAGTAGCAGTAACAGTAGCTGCAGCAGCATTAGCAGCTGCAGCAGCCGTAGTAGTAGCAGTAGCAGTAGCAATAGTTGCAGTAGCAGTAGCAGTAGCAGTAGTAGTGGTAGCAGTAACAGTAGATGCAGCAGCATTAGCAACTGCAGCAGTAGCAGTAGCAGCAGTAGCCGTAGTAGTAGCAGTAGCATTAGCAGTAGCAGTAGCAGTAGCAATAGTTGCAGTAGCAGCAGCAGTAGCAGTAGCACTAGTAGTAGCAGTAGCAGCAGTAGTAGTAGCAGTAGCAGTAGCAGTAGCAATAGCAGTAGTAGTGGCAGTAGCACCTGCAGCAGCAGTAACAGTTGCAGTAGCAGTAGCAGTAGCAGTCGCAGTAGCAGTAGGAGTAGCAGTAGTAGCAGTAGCAGCAGTAACAGTATCAGGGGCAGTAGCAGTAGCAGTAGCAGTTGTAGCAGTAGCCGTATCAGGAGCAGTAGCAGTGGCAGTAGCATTAGCAGTAGTAGCAGCAAGAGCAGTAGCAGTAGTAGTAAGAGCGGTAGCAGTAGCAGTATCAGGAGCAGTAGCAGTAGTAGTAGCAGTAGCAGTAGCAGTAGCAATAGTTGCAGTAGCTGTAGCAGTAGCAGTTGCAGTAGCAGTAGCAGCTGCAGCAGTAGCAGTAGCGGTAGCAGCTGCAGCAGCAGTAGTAGCAGTAGCAGTACCAGTACCAGTAGCAGCAGTAGTAGTAGCAGTAGCAGTAGCAGTAGTAGTAGCAGTATCAAGTGCAGTAGCAGTTGCAGTATCAGGAGCAGTAGCAGTAGTAGTAGCAGTATCAAGAGCAGTAGCAGTAGCAGTATCAGGAGCAGTAGCAGTAGCAGTAGCAGTAGCAGTAACAGTAGTAGCAGCAGTAGTAGCACTAGTTACAGCAGCAGCAGCAGTAACAGCAGCAGTAGCAGCAGCAGCAAGAGCAGTAGCAGTAAAAGCAGTAGAAGTAGCAGTAAGAGCAGTAGTTGTACTAGTCTCAGGAGCAGTAGCAGTATCATTAGCAGTAGCAGTAGCAGTATCAGGAGCAGCAGTAGCAGTAGCAGTAGTAGTAGCAGTGGCAGTATCAGGAGCAGTAGCAGCAGCAGCAGTAGCAGTAGCAGTAGTAGCAGTAGCAGTAGCAGTTGTAGCAGTAGCAGTATCAGGAGCAGTAGCAGTAGTAGCAGTAACAGTAGCAGTTGTTGCAGTAGCAGTATCAGGAGCAGTAGCAGTAGCAGTAGTAGCAGTAGCAGTTGTAGCAGTAGCAGTATTAGGAGCAGTAGCAGTAGCAGTAATAGTAGTAGCAGCAGTAACAGTATCAGGGGCAGTAGCAGTTGTAGCAGTAGCAGTATCAGGAGCAGTAGCAGTAGCAGTAGCAGTAGCATTAGCAGTAGTAGCAGCAAGAGCAGTAGCAGTAGTAGTAAGAGCGGTAGCAGTAGCAGTATCAGTAGCAGTAGCAGTAGTAGTAAGAGCAGTAGCAGTAGCAGTAGCAGCAGCAGTAGCAGCAGTAGTAGTAGTAGCAGTAGCAGTAGCAATAGCAGTAGCAGTAGCAGTAGCAGTAGCAGTAGCAGTAGTAGTAGTAGCAGCAGTAGTAACAACAGCAGTAGTAGCAGCAGGAGTAGCAGCAGCAGCAACAGTAGCAGTAGCAGTAGCAGTAGGAGTAGCAGCAGCAGTAGCAGTAGCAGTAGCAGCAGCAACAGTAGCAGTAGCAGTAGCAGCAGCAGCAGTAGCAGTAACAGTAGTAGCAGTAGTAGTAGCAGTAGCAGTAGTAGCAAGACTAGCAGCAGCACTAGCAATAGAAGCAGTAGCAGTAGCAGCAGTAGCAGTAGCAGCAGTAGCAGTAGTAGCAAGACTAGCAGCAGCACTAGCAGCAGAAGCAGTAGTAGCAGCAGCAGTAGGAGTAGCAGTAGTAGTAGTAGTAGATGTAGCAGTAGTAGTAGTAGCAGTAAGAGAAGTAGTAGTAGCAGTAGCAGTATCAGGAGCAGTGGCAGTAGCAACACAGTAGCAACAGCAGTAGCAGCAGCAGCAGTAGCAGTAGCAGCAGTAGCAGTAGTAGTGGAAGTAGAAGTAGCAATAGCGGCAGCAGCAGCAGTAGTAGCAGTAGTAGAAGTAGTAGTAGCAGTAGCAGTAGCAACACCAGTAGCAGTAGCAGCAGCAGTAGTAGCAGTAGCAGCTGCAGCAGCAGTAGTAGCAGTAGTAGTACCAATAGCAGTAGCATTAGCAGTATCAGGAGCAGCAGTAGCAGTATCAGGAGCAGCAGTAGTAGTAGCTGCAGGAGTAGCAGCAGCTGCAGCAGTAGCTGCAGTAGCAGCAACAGCAGTAGCAGCAACACTAGTAGCAGTAGGAGTTGCAGTAGCAGTAGCAGTAGTAGTAGTAGCAATAGTAGTAATAGCGGCAGTAGCAGTAGCAGTAGCAGCAGCAGTAGCAGTAGTAGTAGCAGTAAGAGCAATAACAGTAGCAGTAGCAGTATCAGGAGCAGCAGTAGCAGTAGTAGTAGCAGTAAGAGCAATAGCAGTAGCAATAGCAGTAGCAGTAGCAGCAGGAGCAGTAGTAGCAGCAGTAGCAGCAGCAGCGGTAGCTGCAGTAGCAGCAACACCAGTAGCAGTAGCAGTAACAGTAGCATTAGCAGTAGCCATAGGAGTTGCAGTAGCAGTAGCAGTAGCAGTAGTAGTAGTAACAATAGTAGTAATAGCGGCAGTAGCAGTAGCAGTAGCAGCAGCAGCAGTAGCAGTAGTAGTAGTAGTAGCAGTAAGAGCAATAGCAGTAGCAGTAGCAGTAGCAGTATCTGCAGCACCAGTAGCAGCAGCACCAGTAACAGTAGCAGGAGTTGTAGCAGCACTAGTAACAACAGCAGTAGTAGCAGCAGGAGTAGCAGCAGCAGGAGCAGCAGCAGTAGCAGCAGCACTAGCAGCAGCAGCAGTAGCAGTGGCAGTAGCAGTAGCAGTAGCAACAGCAGTAGCTGCAGCAGCAGTAGCAGCAGCACTAGCTGCAACAGCAGTAGCAGCAGCACTAGCTGCAGCAGTAGCAGCAGCAGCAGCAGTAGCAACAACAGTATCAGCAGCAGTAGCAGCAGCAGCAGTAGCAGTAGCAGTAATAGTAGCTGCAGCAGCATTAGCAGCTGCAGCAGCCGTAGTAGTAGCAGTAGCAGTAGCAGTAGTAGTGGTAGCAATAACAGTAGATGCAGCAGCATTAGCAGCTGCAGCAGTAGCAGTAGCAGCAGTAGCCGTAGTAGTAGCAGTAGCATTAGCAGTAGCAGTAGCAATAGTTGCAGTAGCAGCAGCAGTAGCAGTAGCACTAGCAGTAGCAGTAGCAGCAGTAGCAGTAGCAGTAGCAGTAGCAGTAGCAATAGCAGTAGTAGTGGCAGTAACACCTGCAGCAGCAGTAACAGTTGCAGTAGCAGTAGCAGTCGTAGTAGCAGTAGGAGTAGCAGTCGCAGTGGCAGTAACAGCAGCAGCAGCAGTAGCAATAGCAGTAGCAGTGGGAGTAGCAGCACAGTAGCAACAGCAGTAGCAACAGCAGCAGTAGTAGCAATAGCGGCAGTAGTAGCAGTAGTAGTAGTGGCAGTAGCAGTAGCAATAGCGGCAGCAGAAGCAGCAGTAGTAGCAGTAGTAGTAGTAGTAGTAGCAGTAGCAATAGCAGCACCAGTAGCAGTAGCAGCAGTAGCAGTAGCAGTAGCGGTAGCAGCTGCAGCAGCAGTAATAGCAGTAGCAGTACCAGTACCAGTAGCAGCAGTAGCAGTAGCAGTAGTAGTAGCAGTAGCAGTAGCAGTAGTAGTAGCAGTATTAAGAGCAGTAGCAGTATCAGGAGCAGTAGCAGTATCAGGAGCAGTAGCAGTAGCAGTATCAGGAGCAGTAGCAGTAGCAGTAGTAATAGCAGTAGCAGTAGTAGTAGCAGTATTAAGAGCAGTAGCAGTATCAGGAGCAGTAGCAGTAGCAGTAGTAGTAACAGTAGTAGCAGCAGTAGTAGTAGCACTAGTTACAGCAGCAGCAGTAACAGCAGCAGTAGCAGTAGCAGTAGCAGTTGTAGCAGTAGCCGTATCAGGAGCAGTAGCAGTAGCAGTAGCATTAGCAGTAGTAGCAGCAAGAGCAGTAGCAGTAGTAGTAAGAGCGGTAGCAGTAGCAGTATCAGGAGCAGTAGCAGTAGTAGTAGCAGTAGTTATAGCAGTAGCAATAGTTGCAGTAGCTGTAGCAGTAGCAGTTGCAGTAGCAGTAGCAGTAGCAGTAGCAGTAGCAGTAGCAGTAGTAGTGGTAGATGTAACAGTAGCTGCTGCAGCATTAGCAGCTGCAGCAGTAGCAGTAGCAGCAGTAGCCGTAGTAGTAGCAGTAGCAGTAGCAGTAGCAGTAGCAGTAGCAATAGTTGCAGTAGCAGCAGCAGTAGCAGTAGCACTAGCAGTAGCAGTAGCAGTAGCAGCAGTAGCAGTAGCAGTATCAGTAGCAGTAGCAATAGCAGTAGTAGTGGCAGTAGCACATGCAGCAGCAGTAACAGTTGCAGTAGCAGTAGCAGTAGCAGTCGCAGTAGCAGTAGGAGTAGCAGTCGCAGTGGCAGTAACAGCAGCAGCAGCAGTAGCAATAGCAGTAGCAGTGGGAGTAGCAGCACAGTAGCAGCAGCAGCAGTAGTAGCACTAGCAGTAGCAGTAGTAGTGGCAGTAGCAGTAGCAGTAAGAGAGCAGTAGCAGTAGTAGTAGCAGTAACAGTAGTAGTGGCAGTAGCAGTAGTAGTAGCAGCAGCAGTAGCAGCAGTATTAGTAGTAGCAGTAGCTGTAGCAATAGCAGTAGCAGTAGTAGTAGTAGCAGCAGTAGTAACAACAGCAGTAGTAGCAGCAGGAGTAGCAGCAGCAGCAACAGTAGCAGTAGCAGTAGGAGTAGCAGCAGCAGTAGCAGTAGCAGCAGCAGCAGCAGTAGCAGTAGCAGTAGCAGCTGCAGCAGTAGCAGTAGCAACAGTAGCAGTAGTAGTAGCAGTAGCAATAGCAGCACCAGTAGCAGTAGCAGCAGTAGCAGTAGCGGTAGCAGCTGCAGCAGCAGTAGTAGCAGTACCAGTACCAGTAGCAGCAGTAGCAGTAGTAGTAGCAGTAGCAGTAGCAGTAGTAGTAGCAGTATCAAGTGCAGTAGCAGTAGCAGTATCAGGAGCAGTAGCAGTAGTAGTAGCAGTATCAAGAGCAGTAGCAGTAGCAGTATCAGGAGCAGTAGCAGTAGCAGTAGCAGTAGCAGTAACAGTAGTAGCAGCAGTAGTAGTAGCACTAGTTACAGCAGCAGCAGCAGTAACAGCAGCAGTAGCAGCAGCAGCAAGAGCAGTAGCAGTAATAACAGTAGCAGTAGCAGTAAGAGCAGTAGTTGTACTAGTCTCAGGAGCAGTAGCAGTATCAGTAGCAGTAGCAGTAGCAGTATCAGGAGCAGCAGTAGCAGTAGCAGTAGTAGTAGCAGTGGCAGTATCAGGAGCAGTAGCAGCAGCAGCAGTAGCAGTAGCAGTAGTAGCAGTAGCAGTAGCAGTTGTAGCAGTAGCAGTATCAGGAGCAGTAGCAGTAGTAGCAGTAACAGTAGCAGTTGTTGCAGTAGCAGTATCAGGAGCAGTAGCAGTAGCAGTAGTAGCAGTAGCAGTTGTAGCAGTAGCAGTATTAGGAGCAGTAGCAGTAATAGCAGTAGCAGCAGTAACAGTATCAGGGGCAGTAGCAGTTGTAGCAGTAGCAGTATCAGGAGCAGTAGCAGTAGCAGTAGCAGTAGCATTAGCAGTAGTAGCAGCAAGAGCAGTAGATGTAGTAGTAAGAGCGGTAGCAGTAGCAGTATCAGTAGCAGTAGCAGTAGTAGTAAGAGCAGTAGCAGTAGCAGCAGCAGTAGCAGCAGTAGTAGTAGTAGCAGTAGCAGTAGCAATAGCAGTAGCAGTAGCAGTAGCAGTAGCAGTAGCAGTAGCAGTAGCAGTAGCAGTAGTAGTAGTAGCAGCAGTAGTAACAACAGCAGTAGTAGCAGCAGGAGTAGCAGCAACAGCAACAGTAGCAGTAGCAGTAGGAGTAGCAGCAGCAGTAGCAGTAGCAGCAGCAACAGTAGCAGTAGCAGTAGCAGCAGCAGCAGTAGCAGTAACAGTAGTAGCAGTAGTAGTAGCAGTAGCAGTAGTAGCAAGACTAGCAGCAGCACTAGCAATAGCAGCAGTAGCAGTAGCAGCAGTAGCAGTAGCAGTAGCAGCAGTAGCAGTAGTAGCAAGACTAGCAGCAGCACTAGCAGCAGAAGCAGTAGTAGCAGCAGCAGTAGGAGTAGCAGTAGTAGTAGCAGTAGATGTAGCAGTAGTAGTAGTAGCAGTAAGAGAAGTAGTAGTAGCAGTAGCAGTATCAGGAGCAGTGGCAGTAGCAACACAGTAGCAACAGCAGTAGCAGCAGCAGCAGTAGCAGTAGCAGCAGTAGCAGTAGTAGTGGAAGTAGAAGTAGCAATAGCGGCAGCAGCAGCAGTAGTAGCAGTAGTAGAAGTAGTAGTAGCAGTAGCAGTAGCAACACCAGTAGCAGTAGCAGCAGCAGTAGTAGCAGTAGCAGCTGCAGCAGCAGTAGTAGCAGTAGCAGTACCAATAGCAGTAGCATTAGCAGTATCAGGAGCAGCAGTAGCAGTATCAGGAGCAGCAGTAGCAGTAGCTGCAGGAGCAGTAGTAGCAGCAGCTGCAGCAGTAGCTGTAGTAGCAGCAACAGCAGTAGCAGCAACACCAGTAGCAGTAGGAGTTGCAGTAGCAGTAGCAGTAGTAGTAGTAGCAATAGTAGTAATAGCGGCAGTAGCAGTAGCAGTAGCAGCAGCAGTAGCAGTAGTAGTAGCAGTAAGAGCAATAACAGTAGCAGTAGCAGTATCAGGAGCAGCAGTAGCAGTAGTAGTAGCAGTAAGAGCAATAGCAGTAGCAATAGCAGTAGCAGTAGCAGCAGGAGCAGTAGTAGCAGCAGTAGCAGCAGCAGCGGTAGCTGCAGTAGCAGCAACACCAGTAGCAGTAGCAGTAACAGTAGCATTAGCAGTAGCCATAGGAGTTGCAGTAGCAGTAGCAGTAGCAGTAGTAGTAGTAGCAATAGTAGTAATAGCGGCAGTAGCAGTAGCAGTAGCAGCAGCAGCAGTAGCAGTAGTAGTAGTAGTAGTAGCAGTAAGAGCAATAGCAGTAGCAGTAGCAGTAGCAGTATCTGCAGCACCAGTAGCAGCAGCACCAGTAGCAGTAGCAGGAGTTGTAGCAGCACTAGTAACAACAGCAGTAGTAGCAGCAGGAGTAGCAGCAGCAGGAGTAGCAGCAGCAGGAGCAGCAGCAGTAGCAGCAGCACTAGCAGCAGCAGCAGTAGCAATAGCAGTAGCAGTAGCAGTAGCAACAGCAGTAGCTGCAGCAGCAGTAGCAGCAGTGCTAGCTGCAACAGCAGTAGCAGCAGCACTAGCTGCAGCAGTAGCAGCAGCAGCAGCAGTAGCAACAACAGTATCAGCAGCAGTAGCAGCAGCAGCAGTAGCAGTAGCAGTAACAGTAGCTGCAGCAGCATTAGCAGTAGTTGTAGCAGTAGATGTAGCAGTAGTAGTAGCAGTAAGAGCAATAGCAGTAGCAGTAGCAGTAGCGGTATCAGGAGCAGGAGCAGGAGCAGTAGCAGTAGTAGTAGCAGTAACAGTGGTAGCAGCAGTAGTAGCAGCACTAGCAACAGCAGCAGCGGTAACAGCAGCAGTAGCAGTAGCAGCAAGAGCAGTAGCAGTAGCAGTATCAGGAGCAGTAGCTGTAGCAGTAGCAGTAAGAGCAGTTGTAGTAGTTGTAAGAGTAGTAACAATACAAGTCTCAGGAGCAGTAGCAGTAGCAGGAGCAGCAGTAGCAGTAGTAGTTGTAGTAGCAGTAGCAGTAGCAGTAGCAGTAGTAGTAGTAGTAGCAGTAGCAGTAGCAGTAGTAGTAGTAGCAGCAGTAGTAGTAGCAGCAGTAGTAACAACAACAGTAGTAACAGTAGGAGTAGCAGCAGTAGCAGTAGCAGCAGCACTAGCAGTAGGAGTAGCAGAAGCAGTAGCAGCAGTAGCAGTAGCAGTAGCAGCAGTAGCAGTAGCAGTAGCATTAGTAGCAAGACAAGCAGCAGCACTAGCAGTAGCAGCAGTAATAGTAGCAGTAGCAGTAGCAGTAGCAATAGTTGCAGTAGCAGCAGTAGCAGCAGCAGTAGCAATAGCAGTAGCAGTAGCAGCAGTAGCAGTAGTAGTGGCAGTAGCAGTAGCAGTAGCAGTAGCAACAGCAGTAGCTGCAGTAGTATTAGCAGTAGCAGTAGCAGCAGCAGTAGCAGCAGCAGTAGCAGCAGTAGTAGCAGTAGCAGTAGCAGTAGTAGCAGCAGTAGCACTAGGAGTAGTAGTAGCAGCAACAATAGTAGCAGTAGCAGTAGCAGTAGCAGCAGCATTAGCAGTAGCAGTAAGAGCAGTAGCAGTAGTAGTCGCAGTAGCAGTAGTAGCAGTAGCAGTAGTAGCAGCAGCAGTAGTAGCAGCAGCAGTAGTAACAACAGCAGTAGTAGCAGCAGGAGTAGCAGCAGCAGGAGCAGCAGCGATAGCAGTAGCAGCAAGAGCACTAGCAGTAACAGCAGCAGTAGCAGTAGCAGCAAGAGCACTAGCAGTAGTAGAAGCACTAGCAGTAGCAGTCGCAGCAGTAGCAGTAGTAGTAGCAGTAGTAGTGGCAGTAGCACCTGCAGCAGCAGTAACAGTTGCAGTAGCAGTAGCAGTAGCAGTCGCAGTAGCAGTCGCAGTGGCAGTAACAGCAGCAGCAGTAGCAACAGCAGTAGCAGCGGCAGTAGCAACAACGTAGCAACAGCAGTAGCAGCAGCAGCAGCAGTAGCAGTAGTAGTAGCAGTAGCAATAGCGGCAGCAGCAGCAGTAGTAGCAGTAGTAGTAGTAGTAGCAGGAGCAGGAGCAGTAACAGCAGCATCAGTAGCAGTTGCAGTAGCAGGAGTTGTAGCAGCACTAGTAACAACAGCAGTAGTAGCAGCAGCAGGAGCAGCAGCAGGAGCAGCAGCAGTAGCAGCAGCACTAGCAGCAGCAGCAGTAGCAGCAGCGCTAGCTGCAGCAGCAGTAGCAGCAGCACTAGCTGCAACAGCAGTAGCAGCAGCACTAGCTGCAGCAGCAGTAGCAGCATCAGCAGCAGTAGCAACAACAGTATCAGCAGCAGTAGCAGCAGCAGTAGCAGTAGCAGTAACAGTAGCTGCAGCAGCATTAGCAGCTGCAGCAGCAGCAGTTGCAGCAGTAGCCGTAGTAGTAGCAGTAGCGGTAGCAGTAGCAGTAGCAGTAGCAAGAGTTGCAGTAGCAGCAGCAGTAGCAGTAGCACTAGCAGTAGCAGTAGCAGTAGCAGCAGTAGTAGTAGCAGTAGCAGTAGTAGTAGCAATAGCAGTATTAGTGGAAGTAGAACCTGCAGCAGCAGTAACAGTTGCAGTAGCAGTAGCAGTCACAGTCGCAGTAGCAGTAGCAGTCGCAGTGGCAGTAAAAGCAGCAGCAGCAGTAGCAATAGCAGTAGCAGTGGAAGTAGCAGCACAGTAGCAACAGCAGTAGCAGCAGCAGCAGTAGTAGCAGTAGCAGTAGCAGTAGTAGTGGCAGTAGCAGTAGCAATAGCGGCAGCAGCAGCAGTAGTAGCAGTAGTAGTAGCAGTAGCAATAGCAGCACCAGTAGCAGTGGCAGCAGTAGCAGTAGCAGTAGCGGTAGCAGCTGCAGCAGCAGTAGTAGCAGTAGCAGTACCAGTACCAGTAGAAGCAGTAGCAGTAGCAGTAGTAGTAGCAGTAGTAGTAGCAGTATCAAGAGCAGTAGCAGTATCAGGAGCACTAGCAGTAGCAGTAACAGTAGTAGCAGCAGTAGTAGTAGCACTAGTTACAGCAGCAGCAGCAGTAACAGCAGCAGTAGCAGTAGCAGCAAGAGCAGTAGCAGTAGCAGTAGCAGTAATAGCAGTAGCAGTAGCAGTAATAGCAGTAGCAGTAGCAGTAAGAGCAGTAGTTGTACTAGTCTCAGGAGCAGTAGCAGTATCAGTAGCAGTAGCAGTATCAGGAGCAGCAGTAGCAGTAGCAGTAGTAGTAGCAGTGGCAGTATCAGGAGCAGCAGCAGCAGTAGTAGCAGTAGCAGTAGTAGCAGTAGGAGTAACAGTTGTAGCAGTAGCAGTATCAGGAGCAGTAGCAGTAGTAGCAGTAACAGTAGCAGTAGCAGTTGTAGCAGTAACACTATCAGGAGCAGTAGCAGTAGCAGTAGCAGTTGTAGCAGTAGCAGTATCAGGAGCAGTAGCAGTAGCAGTAGCAGTTGTAGCAGTAGCAGTATCAGGAGCAGTATCAGTAGCAGTAGCATTAGCAGTAGTAGCAGTAAGAGCAGTAGCAGTAGTAGTAAGAGCGGTAGCAGTAGCAGTATCTGGAGCAGTAGCAGTAGTAGTATCAGGAGCAGGAGTAGTAGCAGTATCAATAGTACCAAGAGCAGCAACAGTAGCAGCAAGGTCAGTAGCAGTAGCAGTAAGAGAGCAGTAGCAGTAGTAGTAGCAGTAACAGTAGTAGTGGCAGTAGCAGTAGCAGTAGCAGTAGCAGCAGCAGTAGCAGCAGTAGCAGTAGTAATAGCAGTAGCAGTAGCAGTAGCAGTAGAAGTAGTAGTAGTAGCAGCAGTAGTAACAACAGCAGTAGTAGCAGCAGGAGTAGCAGCAGCAGCAACAGTAGCAGTAGCAGTAGCAGTAGGAGTAGCAGCAGCAGTAGCAGTAGCAGCAGCAACAGTAGCAGTAGCAGTAGTAGCAGCAGCAGTAGCAGTAACAGTAGTAGCAGTAGCAGTAGTAGCAGTAGCAGTAGCAGTAGCAACAGCATTAGCAGTAGCAGTAAGAGCAGTAGCAGTAGTAGTCGCAGTAGCAGTAGTAGCAGTAGCAGTAGTAGCAGCAGCAGTAGTAGCAGCAGCAGTAGTAACAACAGCAGTAGTAGCAGCAGGAGTAGCAGCAGCAGGAGCAGCAGCGATAGCAGTAGCAGCAAGAGCACTAGCAGTAACAGCAGCAGTAGCAGTAGCAGCAAGAGCACTAGCAGTAGTAGTAGCACTAGCAGTAGCAGTCGCAGCAGTAGCAGTAGTAGTAGCAGTAGTAGTGGCAGTAGCACCTGCAGCAGCAGTAACAGTTGCAGTAGCAGTAGCAGTAGCAGTCGCAGTAGCAGTCGCAGTGGCAGTAACAGCAGCAGCAGTAGCAACAACGTAGCAACAGCAGTAGCAGCAGCAGCAGCAGCAGTAGCAGTAGTAGTAGCAGTAGCAATAGCGGCAGCAGCAGCAGTAGTAGTAGTAGTAGTAGTAGTAGCAGGAGCAGGAGCAGTAACAGCAGCATCAGTAGCAGTTGCAGTAGCAGGAGTTGTAGCAGCACTAGTAACAACAGCAGTAGTAGCAGCAGCAGGAGCAGCAGCAGTAGCAGCAGCACTAGCAGCAGCAGCAGTAGCAGCAGCACTAGCTGCAGCAGCAGTAGCAGCAGCACTAGCTGCAACAGCAGTAGCAGCAGCACTAGCTGCAGCAGCAGTAGCAGCATCAGCAGCAGTAGCAACAACAGTATCAGCAGCAGTAGCAGCAGCAGTAGCAGTAGCAGTAACAGTAGCTGCAGCAGCATTAGCAGCTGCAGCAGCAGCAGTTGCAGCAGTAGCCGTAGTAGTAGCAGTAACGGTAGCAGTAGCAGTAGCAGTAGCAAGAGTTGCAGTAGCAGCAGCAGTAGCAGTAGCACTAGCAGTAGCAGTAGCAGTAGTAGCAGTAGTAGTAGCAGTAGCAGTAGTAGTAGCAATAGCAGTATTAGTGGCAGTAGAACCTGCAGCAGCAGTAACAGTTGCAGTAGCAGTAGCAGTCGCAGTCGCAGTAGCAGTAGCAGTCGCAGTGGCAGTAAAAGCAGCAGCAGCAGTAGCAATAGCAGTAGCAGTGGAAGTAGCAGCACAGTAGCAACAGCAGTAGCAGCAGCAGCAGTAGTAGCAGTAGCAGTAGCAGTAGTAGTAGCAGTAGCAATAGCGGCAGCAGCAGCAGCAGTAGTAGCAGTAGTAGTAGCAGTAGCAATAGCAGCACCAGTAGCAGTGGCAGCAGTAGCAGTAGCAGTAGCGGTAGCAGCTGCAGCAGCAGTAGTAGCAGTAGCAGTACCAGTACCAGTAGAAGCAGTAGCAGTAGCAGTAGTAGTAGCAGTAGTAGTAGCAGTATCAAGAGCAGTAGCAGTATCAGGAGCACTAGCAGTAGCAGTAACAGTAGTAGCAGCAGTAGTAGTAGCACTAGTTACAGCAGCAGCAGCAGTAACAGCAGCAGTAGCAGTAGCAGCAAGAGCAGTAGCAGTAGCAGTAGCAGTAATAGCAGTAGCAGTAGCAGTAATAGCAGTAGCAGTAGCAGTAAGAGCAGTAGTTGTACTAGTCTCAGGAGCAGTAGCAGTATCAGTAGCAGTAGCAGTATCAGGAGCAGCAGTAGCAGTAGCAGTAGTAGTAGCAGTGGCAGTATCAGGAGCAGCAGCAGCAGTAGTAGCAGTAGCAGTAGTAGCAGTAGGAGTAACAGTTGTAGCAGTAGCAGTATCAGGAGTAGTAGCAGTAGTAGCAGTAACAGTAGCAGTAGCAGTTGTAGCAGTAACACTATCAGGAGCAGTAGCAGTAGCAGTAGCAGTTGTAGCAGTAGCAGTATCAGGAGCAGTAGCAGTAGCAGTAGCAGTTGTAGCAGTAGCAGTATCAGGAGCAGTATCAGTAGCAGTAGCATTAGCAGTAGTAGCAGTAAGAGCAGTAGCAGTAGTAGTAAGAGCGGTAGCAGTAGCAGTATCTGGAGCAGTAGCAGTAGTAGTATCAGGAGCAGGAGTAGTAGCAGTATCAATAGTACCAAGAGCAGCAACAGTAGCAGCAAGGTCAGTAGCAGTAGCAGTATGAGAGCAGTAGCAGTAGTAGTAGCAGTAACAGTAGTAGTGGCAGTAGCAGTAGCAGTAGCAGTAGCAGCAGCAGTAGCAGCAGTAGCAGTAGCAATAGCAATAGCAGTAGCAGTAGCAGTAGCAGTAGCAGTAGTAGTAGTAGCAGCAGTAGTAACAACAGCAGTAGTAGCAGCAGGAGTAGCAGCAGCAGCAACAGTAGCAGTAGCAGTAGCAGTAGGAGTAGCAGCAGCAGTAGCAGTAGCAGCAGCAACAGTAGCAGTAGCAGTAGTAGCAGCAGCAGTAGCAGTAACAGTAGTAGCAGTAGCAGTAGTAGTAGCAGTAGCAGTAGTAGCAAGACTAGCAGCAGCACTAGCAATAGCAGCAGTAGCAGTAGCAGCAGTAGCAGTAGCAGTAGCAGCAGTAGCAGTAGTAGCAAGACTAGCAGCAGCACTAGCAGCAGAAGCAGTAGTAGCAGCAGCAGTAGGAGTAGCAGTAGTAGTAGCAGTAGATGTAGCAGTAGTAGTAGTAGCAGTAGCAGTAAGAGCAGTAGTAGTAGCAGTAGCAGTATCAGGAGCAGTGGCAGTAGCAACACAGTAGCAACAGCAGTAGCAGCAGCAGCAGTAGCAGTAGCAGCAGTAGCAGTAGTAGTGGAAGTAGAAGTAGCAATAGCGGCAGCAGCAGCAGTAGTAGCAGTAGTAGAAGTAGTAGTAGCAGTAGCAGTAGCAACACCAGTAGCAGTAGCAGCAGCAGCTGCAGCAGCAGTAGTAGCAGTAGCAGTACCAATAGCAGTAGCATTAGCAGTATCAGGAGCAGCAGTAGCAGTATCAGGAGCAGCAGTAGCAGTAGCTGCAGGAGCAGAAGTAGCAGCAGCTGCAGCAGTAGCTGCAGTAGCAGCAACAGCAGTAGCAGCAACACCAGTAGCAGTAGGAGTTGCAGTAGCAGTAGCAGTAGTAGTAGTAGCAATAGTAGTAATAGCGGCAGTAGCAGTAGCAGTAGCAGCAGCAGCAGCAGTAGCAGTAGTAGTAGCAGTAAGAGCAATAACAGTAGCAGTAGCAGTATCAGGAGCAGCAGTAGCAGTAGTAGTAGCAGTAAGAGCCGTAGTAGTAGTAGTAGCAGTAGCAGTAGCAGTAGCAATAGTTGCAGTAGCAGCAGCAGTAGCAGTAGCACTAGCAGTAGCAGTAGCAGTATCAGTAGCAGTAGCAATAGCAGTAGCAGTAGTGGTAGCAGTAACAGTAGATGCTGCAGCATTAGCAGCTGCAGCAGTAGCAGTAGCAGCAGTAGCCGTAGTAGTAGTAGTAGCAGTAGCAGTAGCAGTAGCAATAGTTGCAGTAGCAGCAGCAGTAGCAGTAGCACTAGCAGTAGCAGTAGCAGTATCAGTAGCAGTAGCAATAGCAGTAGTAGTGGCAGTAGCACCTGCAGCAACAGTAACAGTTGCAGTAGCAGTAGCAGTAGCAGTCGCAGTAGCAGTAGGAGTAGTAGTCGCAGTGGCAGTAACAGCAGCAGCAGCAGTAGCAATAGCAGTAGCAGTGGGAGTAGCAGCACAGTAGCAACAGCAGTAGCAGCAGCAGCAGTAGTAGCAATAGCAGTAGCAGTAGTAGTGGCAGTAGCAGTAAGAGAGCAGTAGCAGTAGTAGTAGCAGTAACAGTAGTAGTGGCAGTAGCAGTAGTAGTAGCAGCAGCAGTAGCAGCAGTATTAGTAGTAGCAGTAGCAGTAGCAATAGCAGTAGCAGTAGCAGTAGCAGTAGTAGTAGTAGCAGCAGTAGTAACAACAGCAGTAGTAGCAGCATGAGTAGCAGCAGCAGCAACAGTAGCAGCAGCAGTAGGAGTAGCAGCAGCAGTAGCAGTAGCAGCAGCAGCAGTAGCAGTAGCAATAGCAGCTGCAGCAGTAGCAGTAGCAGTAGCAGCAGTAGCAGTAGTAGTAGAAGTAGCAATAGCAGCACCAGTAGCAGTAGCAGCATTAGCAGTAGCGGTAGCAGCTGCAGCAGCAGTAGTAGCAGTAGCAGTACCAGTACCAGTAGCAGCAGTAGTAGTAGCAGTAGCAGTAGTAGTAGCAGTATCAAGAGCAGTAGCAGTAGCAGTATCAGGAGCAGTAGCATTAGTAGTAGCAGTATCAAGAGCAGTAGCAGTAGCAGTATCAGGAGCAGTAGCAGTAGCAGTAGCAGTAACAGTAGTAGCAGCAGTAGTAGTAGCACTAGTTACAGCAGCAGCAGCAGTAACAACAGCAGTAGCAGCAGCAGCAAGAGCAGTAGCAGTAGCAGTAGCAGTAATAGCAGTAGCAGTAGCAGTAAGAGCAGTAGTTGTACTAGTCTCAGGAGCAGTAGCAGTATCAGTAGCAGTAGCAGTAGCAGTATCAGGAGCAGCAGTAGCAGTAGCAGTAGTAGTAGCAGTGGCAGTACCAGTACCAGTAGCAGCAGTAGTAGTAGCAGTAGCAGTAGTAGTAGCAGTATCAAGAGCAGTAGCAGTAGCAGTATCAGGAGCAGTAGCAGTAGTAGTAGCAGTATCAAGAGCAGTAGCAGTAGCAGTATCAGGAGCAGTAGCAGTAGCAGTAGCAGTAACAGTAGTAGCAGCAGTAGTAGTAGCACTAGTTACAGCAGCAGCAGCAGTAACAGCAGCAGTAGCAGCAGCAGCAAGAGCAGTAGCAGTAGCAGTAGCAGTAATAGCAGTAGCAGTAGCAGTAGCAGTAAGAGCAGTAGTTGTACTAGTCTCAGGAGCAGTAGCAGTATCAGTAGCAGTAGCAGTAGCAGTATCAGGAGCAGCAGTAGCAGTAGCAGTAGTAGTAGCAGTGGCAGTATCAGGAGCAGTAGCAGCAGCAGTAGCAGTAGCAGTAGTAGCAGTAGCAGTAGCAGTTGTAACAGTAGCAGTATCAGGAGCAGTAGCAGTAGTAGCAGTAACAGTAGCAGTTGTTGCAGTATCAGTATCAGGAGCAGTAGCAGTAGCAGTAGTAGCAGTAGCAGTTGTAGCAGTAGCAGTATTAGGATCAGTAGCAGTAGCAGTAGTAGCAGTAGCAGCAGTAACAGTATCAGGGGCAGTAGCAGCTGTAGCAGTAGCAGTATCAGGAGCAGTAGCAGTAGCAGTAGCAGTAGCAGTAGCAGTAGCATTAGCAGTAGTAGCAGCAAGAGCAGTAGCAGTAGTAGTAAGAGCGGTAGCAGTAGCAGTATCAGGAGCAGTAGCAGTAGTAGTATCAGGAGCAGGAGTAGTAGCAGTATCAGTAGTAGCAAGAGCAGCAACAGTAGCAGCAAGGTCAGTAGCAGTAGCAGTAAGAGAGCAGTAGCAGTAGTAGTAGCAGTAACAGTAGTAGTGGCAGTAGCAGTAGCAGTAGCAGCAGCAGTAGCAGCAGTAGTAGTAGTAGCAGTAGCAGTAGCAATAGCAGTAGCAGTAGCAGTAGTAGTAGTAGCAGCAGTAGTAACTAGGGGTGTTCAAAAATAACCGAAAAAACGGGTACCCGAAAAAATATCCGATATCCGAAATCCGGATACCCGAAAATCTGGGTACCCGAAAATCCGGATACCCGGATTTCGGGTAACCGGTTTCCGGGTATCAAATACGGGTAGTGTTTTTCTAAAAAACCGGGTAATTGGGTACCCGGTACCCGAATTTTATTTTTCCAACTTATTTTTATATATTTTTTTATATTGTTATTAGACATTAATTATCATTAGATATGGGCATATGCTTGGCTCATTTTGATAAATGTCTAAAATATAAAACTTTGTCTCAATTCTCATGTACAAACCATCTAATTCTCACCTCCGTCGTTGAATCATGGTTTTGAATCATTGGATGTCTTTAAAGTTTTGGTCAGATTCATTACTATTAACGATTTTTCTTTAAAGAAAATCATAACGAAAATTTTTAATAACAAATTTATTAATAAGATTTAAAGAAATTAAATATATAAACTATGACGACTTCCATTTATGTAATTTTTGTGACAAAGAAATTATATTTCCGGGTACCGGGTACCCGAAAATCGGGTATCCGAAAATCCGGGTACCCGAAAACCGGGTACCCGAAAATTCGGGTACTGATACGGGTATCTAAATCTACTACCCGAATTTTCGGGTACCCGGTTTTAGGGTACCCGGATTTCCGGATACCCGGTTTTGAACACCCCTAGTAGTAACAACAGCAGTAGTAGCAGCAGCAGCTGCAACAGTAGCAGTAGCAGTATGAGTAGCAGCAGCAGTAGCAGTAGCAGCAGTAGCAGTAGCAACCGCAGCAGTAGCAGTAGCAGTAGTAGCAGTAGAAGTAGTAGTAGCAGTAGCAGTAGCAGTAGCAGTAGCAGTAGTAGCAAGACTAGCAGCAGTACTAGCAGCAGAAGCAGTAGTAGCAGCAGCAGTAGCAGTAGCAGTAGTTGTAGCTGTAGATGTAGCAGTAGTAGTAGCAGTAAGAGCAATAGCAGTAGCAGTAAGAGCAGTAGCAGTAGCAGTAGCAGTATCAGGAGCAGGAGCAGTAGCAGTAGTAGTAGCAGTAACAGTGGTAGCAGCAGTAGTAGCAGCACTAGCAACAGCAGCAGCGGTAACAGCAGCAGTAGCAGTAGCAGCAAGAGCACTAGCAGTAAGAGAGCAGTAGCAGTAGCAGTATCAGGAGCAGTAGCTGTAGCAGTAGCAGTAAGAGCAGTTGTAGTAGTTGTAAGAGCAGTAACAATACAAGTCTCAGGAGCAGTAGCAGTAGCAGGAGCAGCAGTAGCAGTAGCAGTTGTAGTAGCAGTAGCAGTAGCAGTAGCAGTAGCAGTAGTAGTAGTAGCAGTAGCAGTAGCAGTAGCAGTAGTAGTAGTAGCAGCAGTAGTAGTAGCAGCAGTAGTAACAACAACAGTAGGAGCAGTAGGAGTAGCAGCAGTAGCAGTAGGAGCAGCACTAACAGCAGCAGCACTAGCAGTAGGAGTAGCAGTAGGAGTAGCAGAAGCAGTAGCAGCAGTAGCAGTAGCAGTAGCAGCTGTAGCAGTAGCAGTAGCAGTAGCAGTAGTAGCAAGACAAGCAGCAGCACTAGCAGTAGCAGCAGTAGTAGTAGCAGTAGCAGTAGCAGTAGCAATAGTTGCAGTAGCATCAGTAGCAGCAGCAGTAGCAATAGCAGTAGCAGTAGCAGCAGTAGCAGTAGCAGTAGTAGTGGCAGTAGCAGTAGTAGTAGCAGTAGCAACCGCAGTAGCTGCAGTAGTATTAGCAGTAGCAGTAGCAGCAGTAGTAGCAGTAGTAGCAGCAGTAGCACTAGGAGTAGTAGTAGTAGCAGCAACAATAGTAGCAGTAGCAGTAGCAGTAGCAGCAGCATTAGCAGTAGCAGTAAGAGCAGTAGCAGTAGTAGTCGCAGTAGCAGTAGTAGCAGTACCAGTAGTAGCAGCAGCAGTAGTAGCAGCAGCAGTAGTAACAACAGTAGTAATAGCAGCAGGAGTAGCAGCAGCAGGAGCAGCAGCAGTAGCAGTAGCAGCAAGAGCACTAGCAGTAACAGCAGCAGTAGCAGTAGCAGCAAGAGCACTAGCAGTAGTAGTAGCACTAGCAGTAGCAGTCCCAGCAGTAGCTGTTGGAATATGCTTCACGCGTATAACATATAGTTATATGGCTAGTTGTTTGTGAGCCTAAAGGGTCACACACTTAAACACTAAACACCATTATATAATTAGTGTAATTAGTGTAATTACATTAATTATTAATATATATATAAGCTATAAGCTTGTCTATCATAAGTTTAATATTAAAAGTTAATATTGAAACTTTCTTGTGGGCAAACTAGAAGAAACAAAAGATAGGGACTTGTGGGCAAATAAGACTAATGATTTATGGAAATCATTAAAGGATTGTAATGGCACCATTAAGAGATATAATGGTCCATAAACTCCCTCTTGACCACACTCTTGGCCGTCCCTCTCTCTCTCTCTCTTTGTAGGTGTTTTGTTTTCTTTTTTGCTCTCAAGGCTCAAGGACTAGCATCCATTTTTTGGTGTTCTTGCAAGTGTTGTGTGGATTTCTTTTAGAGGTATTCTTGTTGAATACTTGGTTTCAATCCATCACCAACTCCATCCGATTTCATAATAATCAAAGGCAACTAGGGTATGAATTCTTATACCATTCTCTTTGATTTTCTTTTAGTTTAATTGTATGATTGATATCAAGATCCGTTCATGGTGATTAAATCTTTCCGCTGCGTTTTGGTTCTTGTTTTAACCGAAAATCACCATTAGTGGTATCACGAGTCATTATATTAATCATATAATTAGCTAGATTTTGTGAAAAGTGGCAAAAATCAATTGTTTTTGTGGTTTTAAAATTCCGATCGGACAAAAAAACAAAAAAACCCTACGGGTTTTTTTATTTTAATTTTCGGATTTTTATAAAAATGTGGGTTAAAATATGGTATTTTTGGAACCCTATTGTCACTTATTACAAAATCATATCAAAAAAAATTAATCTTGTTATTGTATTTTTTTGATTATTTGGCTTGGATTTTAATTTATTAATTCCATTTTTTATGATATGGCAAAACATGTATTTTTGCCATATCCCAAGCCAAAGCCTTGTCAATTGTTGCTAGTTTGTGCAAACCGATGAAAGCCTAGACCTTTGTCAATGAATGTGTTGATTGTTTGGTTGTTTGTTATTTCGGGAAAAGCCGTGTTTTTTGGCTTAATTGTTGTAATTTGTTTAATTTTTTCTTTTATTTTTTGGTGCCATTTTTTGGGGCAATTTGTAATGTAAAAGTAATAGAATAGATTGTATTTATTTTATCTTTTTATTGTAAGTTGTTGACAAAAAATTTGAAGACAAATGAAGAAAACAACAAATTTCCGTCACAAAAGCGAGGGCTGTACGAAAACAGGTTTTCCAGAGGCATACGGACTCCTTTTTGGGCGATTCAAAAGCCTAAAATGCTTGCAAAGTCGTGGGCTACAACTTTCCAGAAGGCCGGGAAGACCAACGAAGACTCCTTCAGTGACTTTTCGGGCTTCAAAGTCTGCTGGAATTTTCTGGCAGATTACACTTTTTCACAATTTTGGGTTCTACTTGCTCAAGAATGTCTTGGAGCAAGTGGGAGCCCATTGGGTTTATGTAGGCCCGTTTGGGTTCATGTTGGCCCGTCCCCTAGTTTGATCCTTCGGTCCGTCGTGATGACTCACGTGACCGAACCTAGGATTTCATCGGTCGAGGTTTGCACAAAATTTTGTTGCATGTTTATTCTTTGTTTGTGGTTGTTTTTCTTTTCTATTAGATACAAATAGTAAAACAAATTAAAAATGGTTTTTAGACACAAACATTAGAACATTCAAACCCTTAATCATCGATGATTACTAGTTAAACATTGATGATTAAACCTTTAATCTAAAAATCGTTTTGAGATTAAACTAAGTTTAAATATGATTTGAAACTTATCACTTAATAATCGCTAAAAGTTTTTACCGTTTATTACAAGATATATGAAGTGGTATGAATGAAGTACATGATTCATTCATATCTTAAATAAAATTTTATTAAATTAAAATTTAACATACCTAAAATTTAAGTCACGCCGTCCAATCGGTTGTAAATCACTTGCTTCTATTTTTTAATTCACGTGAGACGTGGTTTGAATTTAGATCCGAGGTCATTATTCTCTACGGTGAGACCTAGATCTATTTTGACATGATTTCACATTGGATGACTTAATCAAGTTAACGGTGAGACCTTGACTCGAGGCGAAGATGCGACAAACATGCCACTTGACCCTAGATGCTTGTTCACTAGGTGCCATGAAGTCCCATACCTCTAAGAGTTGCACTTGTAATGCAATTGTTGATCGTCACCTACCTATTGGATCTATCACCTCTAGCAGATCAACTGATGCGGTGATAGAAGCTCAATGGGATCTTAGTTTTTAATTAAATTAATTGGGTAGTTAATTTATTAAAAGAAATTATTATTGAAAATACTAATTCATGAACTTTGTAATTTTGTAGATGACTTCAAACAATCAAACCCTAACACATACCACCATTCGTTCCGTTCTCGAAAAAGAGAAACTTGATGGAACGAACTTTGTGGACTGGTCTCGTAACCTAAGGATTGTCCTTAGGGCCGAACATAAGTACCACCATTTGGAGGAGGCGCTACCCCCTGCCCCTGCTGCTACCGCCACTACTGCTGTTCGTACAGCCTATACCAAAAGGTTTAACGAACAACAGGAAGTCGCCGCGCTTATGCTAGTGAGCATGATTCCCGAGATTCAAAAGAATCTCGAGGACCTCACTGCATTTGATATGATGCGTGAACTAACGGCCATGTATCAAAAGCAAGCCGAGCAGGAACTCTTTGACACTGTCAAAGCCTTCCACGCTTGCAAGCAGGAGGAGGGACAGTCTGTTAGCTCTTATCTCTTGAAGATGAAGAGCTACTTAGACCAAATGGAGAGGCTTGGTTACGCTATGCCGCACATCCTTGGGATTAGCTTGATTCTAACGTCCCTAAACAAGGATTTTGCACCGTTTGTCATGACTTATCATATGCATAGTATGGGGAAGACATTCGCCGAATTACATGCTATGCTGAAACAAACGGAGGCAAGCCTACCCAAGAAAACTCCGGCCCCTACTGTCCTTGCTATAAGGCAAGGAAAGATCCAAAAACCAAAACCGCAAGTAGTTGCGAAGGGCCAAGGCAAGGGAAAGCAAGTTTACAAGCCCAAGCCAAAGGTTTCCCCACCTACTCGTAAGGAGCATCCCGCTATGGATCTTGCTTGCCATCACTGCGGTGAAACAGGCCATTGGAGGAGGAATTGTCCTGCCTACCTGGCAGAGTTGATGAAGAACAAAGCCAACAAGGTTGGCACATCAGGTATCTTCACAATAGAACTATATGCTTTCCCTAAGAAATCATGGGTATATGACACTGGTTGTGGAACTCACATTTGTAATACCATGCAGGGTGTAAGGGGAAGTAGAAAGCTAAACCATGGAGCTTTGGACTTGTACGTGGGCAATGGAAATCGTGCACCGGTCGAAGCTATAGGAAGCTATGATTTAATCCTTCCTAGTGGCTTAATTATTGTATTAGACAATTGTCACTATGCGCCTAGTATTACTAGGGGTATAGTATCGCTTTCTTGTTTGTGGAATAATGGTTTTATTCATACTTTTACGGATTTTGGTATTTCAGTTTCAAAGGATAATGTTTTTTACTTTAATGCTATTCCTCGTGATGGTATCTTTGAGATTGACATGCATAATCGTATCACAAACAGTAGTTCTATTTATACATGTAGCAACAAGAAATCCAAGAAGAACTTGGATTCTACTTTCTTATGGCATTGTCGCCTTTGCCACGTTAACAAGAAACGCGTTTTGAAATTACAAAAGGATGGACTTATAAAATCAGATGATTCTGAATCATTTGATAAATGTGTTTCTTGTATATCTGGTAAAATGGCGCGCAAGCCTTTCTCCCATGTAGGCGAAAGAGCCAATGATCTACTTGGACTCATACATACTGATGTATGTGGCCCTTTTAGAACTCGAACTAGGGAAGGTGCTACCTACTTCATTACTTTCACTGACGACTTTAGTCGTTATGGTTATGTTTACTTGATTAAACATAAACATGAAACCTTTGAAACGTTCAAAGCTTTCCAAAATGAAGTAGAAAATCAACTCGGCAAGAAGATAAAGGCTCTTCGTTCTGATCGAGGAGGAGAGTACATGAGCCATGAGTTTCAAGACCATCTTAAGAATTGTGGGATTGTCTCACAATTCACTCCCCCTTATACACCACAGCATAATGGTGTATCGGAGAGGAGAAATCGCACCTTGCTTGACATGGTCCGATCGATGATGAGTCCTACAACTCTGCCTCTATCCTTTTGGGGTTATGCACTCAAATCGGCTGCTCGCATACTGAATATGGTTCCCACCAAGAAGGTTGAAAAGACACCATATGAGATATGGCATGGGAAAGTCCCTAACTTGTCTTACTTGAAGGTCTGGGGTTGTGAGGCTCTCGTGAAACGCGACACGCCAAACAAACTTGAACCCAGAGCTGTCAAGTGCATCTTTATAGGATACCCTGAGGAAACGATGGGTTACTATTTCTACTACCCACCTGAGCAAAAAGTAATTATTGCTCGTTATGCTGAGTTTCTTGAGAGCAATCTCATTTCACAAGAAGCAAGTGGGAGTACCATCGACTTTGACGAGATTCCAAGCGATGAAGATGCACAACCTATTGTAGATACTAGCGAACATCAAGATGAGGTTGAACATGAAACTGTTCCTGTTGCACCTCAAAATGATGAGGTCCCCGTTCGAAGGTCCGCAAGGACACCTCATGCACCTGAACGATATGGTTTCCAAATCGATGCTGAGGAGCTGAGTTTAGGGGATCATAATGAACCCCCTAACTATCGAGCTGCATTAGCAGATTCTGAATCTGACAAATGGCTTGATGCTATGAACGCGGAAATGCAATCCATGAAAGATAACCAAGTATGGACTTTGGTTGATCTTCCTCCTAACAGTAAGACTGTTGGTAGCAAGTGGATCTTCAAGAAGAAGACCGACATGGATGGAAATGTACACACCTATAAAGCTCGATTGGTAGCAAAAGGTTACACTCAAACCTACGGGATTGACTATGATGAAACCTTCTCGCCTGTTGCTGACGTTAGAGCTATTAGGATTGTCATAGCCATAGCAGCGTACTATG
Source organism: Calendula officinalis (assembly GCA_963853835.1). Classification (NCBI taxonomy): domain Eukaryota; kingdom Viridiplantae; phylum Streptophyta; class Magnoliopsida; order Asterales; family Asteraceae; genus Calendula; species Calendula officinalis. Next base: position 83,582,970 of record OY970825.1, on the reverse strand, counting down.
ACTATGAGATTTGGCAAATGGATGTTAAAACTGCTTTCTTGAATGGACACCTTGATGAAGATGTCTATATGGTTCAGCCTGAGGGTTTTGTTAATACAAAACACCCAAAGAAAGTATGTAAGCTTCAAAGGTCCATTTATGGACTGAAGCAAGCATCCAGAAGTTGGAACAAAAGATTCGACGAGGAAGTCAAAACTTTTGGCTTTACTCAGAATCCCGACGAGCCATGTGTATATGTAAGAGCTAGTGGGAGCATTGTCGTCTTTCTAATCCTATATGTCGATGACATGCTACTCATAGGAAATAACATTCCAATGCTACAAGATGTAAAATCCTGGCTTGGGAAGTGCTTCGCTATGAAGGATCTTGGGGAAGCGGCATATATACTTGGTATAAAGATCTACCGAGATAGATCAAAGCGGTTAATTGGACTAAGTCAAAGTGCGTACATTGATAAGATTCTAAAACGATTTAGAATGGATGCTTCCAAACGTGGAAGTCTCCCTATGCAACACAATGTACACTTGAGTAAGACTCAAGGACCGTCCTCACCTGATGAGATGAAACGTATGCGTGATGTCCCCTATGCCTCGGCAGTAGGATCTATCATGTATGCTGTGCGGTGCACAAGACCTGATGTAGCGTTCTCACAGAACCTTACAAGCCGATATCAACAGAATCCAGGTGAGAGTCACTGGACTGCTGTTAAGAACATACTGAAGTATCTTAGGAATACTAAAGATATGTTTCTTGTCTATGGTGGTGAATCTCAAAATGAACTAAGCGTTACTTGTTATTCTGATGCTAGTTTTGAGACTGATAGAGATGATTCCAAATCTCAAACGGGGTATGTTTTCGTTTTGAACGGAGGCGCTGTTGATTGGAAAAGTGCGAAGCAGAGCACTATCGCCATGTCTTCTACAGAAGCTGAATACATTGCAACTACTGAAGCTGCAATGGAAGCTGTTTGGATGAGGAAATATATTTCTGGGCTTGGAGTTGTCCCCAGTAATGAAAAACCTATGGATATGTACTGTGATAACACAGGTGCTATCATCATTGCCAACGAACCCGGTGTTCAGAAAGGCGCCAGACATTATCGGAGGAAGCTTCACTACATTAGAGATGCGATCCTAATGGGAGATGTACGCTTGCTCAAAGTTCATACAGATGACAACTTAGCTGACCCCTTCACAAAGCCAATGCCATGTACCAAACATGTTGAGCATGCTAGAAACATTGGGCTTCGACCAGCTAGTAGTTTAATGTAATCTGTTTTAGTATTTGGATAATGGAACATTGAGCAGTATTTATTGGAATAAATTGATATATTTGATATGATCGTCTTTATATGAATATCTACTGTGTTCTATATTTGCATGTTTATATCCATGAACATTTACTGCCTTTTATATTCTAAATTGTCCATTGTCATAATTAATAATATGGGAATATTATTAAGACAAATCTGAGGGCATTGATGACATTATCTTAGTATGACTAAGGATGATGAAGTTAAACTCACATGTTGATCATAATGATGCACAATTGGACTGACCCAACCTATGAGAATTCACTTCCTGGATTTATGTCACAAGTGAATCTCACAAAGGCTTTGTCACTTATCCTCTGACTTGAGATGCAAGTTGGTTTGTGTATGTAGAGGGGCAAACTTTGATGTGGTTAAACGTTGACCTGAATAAGGCTGCTATAACAACCATTATCGGGTTTGTCATCAAGCATATGACAGACACGTGCAGTCAATAAAGAATTTGTTCCTCCACACATGTGGATTAGATACTACTGGGCCCCTCGATGATTTGAATAGATGTATGTGTGGCCACACCCAAAAGGTAATCAAGATGAATCTTGATTGGTTTTGGTAATCTACTTCATTATATAGATCGAGAAACAGAATCGTTGAAATTTTAGATTGACATTAATCCTTGTCTAAAATTCAACAAAGTATCAGTAACAAAAGGATAACTGATTGAAAAAAACCTTCGAACAAAGATTTTATGAAACTCCTCATATACTCCTAGGGGCATTGGCGGGTTGCTAGACTCTAACCTTTGCTTGTATAACTACTTGATGTTATCACGTGCGCAAGTGGGAGCTGTTGGAATATGCTTCACGCGTATAACGTATAGTTATATGGCTAGTTGTTTGTGAGCCTAAAGGGTCACACACTTAAACACTAAACACCATTATATAATTAGTGTAATTAGTGTAATTACATTAATTATTAATATATATAAGCTATAAGCTTGTCTATCATAAGTTTAATATTAAAAGTTAATATTGAAACTTTCTTGTGGGCAAACTAGAAGAAACAAAAGATAGGGACTAGTGGGCAAATAAGACTAATGATTTATGGAAATCATTAAAGGATTGTAATGGCACCATTAAGAGATATAATGGTCCATAAACTCCCTCTTGACCACACTCTTGGCCGTCCCTCTCTCTCTCTCTCTTTGTAGGTGTTTTGTTTTCTTTTTTGCTCTCAAGGCTCAAGGACTAGCATCCATTTTTTGGTGTTCTTGCAAGTGTTGTGTGGATTTCTTTTAGAGGTATTCTTGTTGAATACTTGGTTTCAATCCATCACCAACTCCATCCGATTTCATAATAATCAAAGGCAACTAGGGTATGAATTCTTATACCATTCTCTTTGATTTTCTTTTAGTTTAATTGTATGATTGATATCAAGATCCGTTCATGGTGATTAAATCTTTCCGCTGCGTTTTGGTTCTTGTTTTAACCGAAAATCACCATTAGTAGCAGTAGTAGTAGCAGTAGTAGTGGCAGTAGCACCTGCAGCAGCAGTAACAGTTGCAGTAGCAGTAGCAGTAGCAGTCGCAGTAGCAGTAGCAGTCGCAGTGGCAGTAACAGCAGCAGCAGTAGCAACAGCAGTAGCAGCGGCAGTAGCAACAGCAGTAGCAGCAGCAGCAGTAGCAGTAGCAGCAGTAGCAGTAGTAGTAGCAGTTGCAATAGCGGCAGCAGCAGCAGTAGTAGCAGTAGTAGTAGTAGTAGCAGGAGCAGGAGCAGTAACAGCAGCAGCAGTAGCAGTTGCAGTAGCAGGAGTTGTAGCAGCACTAGTAACAACAGCAGTAGTAGCAGCAGGAGTAGCAGCAGCAGTAGCAGCAGCACTAGCAGCAGTAGCAGTAGCAGTAGCAGCAGCAGTAGCTGCAGCAGCAGTAGCTGCAGCACTAGCTGCAACAGCAGTAGTAGCAGCACTAGCTGCAGCAGCAGTAGCAGCAGCAGCAGCAGTAGCAACAACAGTATCAGCAGCAGTAGCAGCAGCAGTAGCAGTAGCAGTAATAGTAGCTGCAGCAGCATTAGCAGCAGCAGCAGCAGTAGCAGCAGTAGCCGTAGTAGTAGCAGTAGCGGTAGCAGTAGCAGTAGCAGTAGCAAGAGTTGCAGTAGCAGCAGCAGTAGCCGTAGCACTAGCAGTAGCAGTAGCATCAGTATCAGTAGCAGTAGCAGTAGCAGTAGCAGTAGCAATAGCAATATTAGTGGCAGTAGAACCTGCAGCAGCAGTAACAGTTGCAGTAGCAGTCGCAGTCGCAGTAGCAGTAGGAGTAGCAGTCGCAGTGGCAGTAAAAGCAGCAGCAGCAGTAGCAATAGCAGTAGCAGTGGGAGTAGCAGCACAGTAGCAACAGCAGTAGCAGCAGCAGCAGTAGTAGCAGTAGCAGTAGCAGTAGCAGTAGTAGTGGCAGTAGCAGTAGCAATAGCGGCAGCAGCAGCAGCAGTAGTAGCAGTAGTAGTAGCAGTAGCAATAGCAGCACCAGTAGCAGTAGTAGCAGTAGCAGTAGCAGTAGCGGTGGCAGCTGCAGCAGCAGTAGTAGCAGTAGCAGTACCAGTACCAGTAGCAGCAGTAGCAGTAGCAGTAGTATTAGCAGTAGTAGTAGCAGTATCAAGAGCAGTAGCAGTATCAGGAGCAGTAGCAGTAACAGTAGTAGCAGCAGTAGTAGTAGCACTAGTTACAGCAGCAGCAGCAGTAACAGCAGCAGTAGCAGTAGCAGCAAGAGCAGTAGCAGTAGCAGTAGCAGTAATAGCAGTAGTAGTAGCAGTAAGAGCAGTAGTTGTACTAGTCTCAGGAGCAGTAGCAGTATCAGGAGCAGCAGTAGGAGTAGCAGTAGTAGTAGCAGTGGCAGTATCAGGAGCAGCAGCAGCAGTAGTAGCAGTAGCAGTAGTAGCAGTAGCAGTAGCAGTTGTAGCAGTAGCAGTATCAGGAGCAGTAGCAGTAGCAGTTGTAGCAGTAATAGTATCAGGAGCAGTAGCAGTAGCAGTAGCAGTTGTAGCAGTAGCAGTATCAGGAGCAGTAGCAGTAGCAGTAGCAGTTGTAGCAGTAGCAGTATCAGGAGCAGTATCAGTAGCAGTAGCATTAGCAGTAGTAGCAGTAAGAGCAGTAGCAGTAGTAGTAAGAGCGGTAGCAGTAGCAGTATCAGTATCAGGAGCAGTAGCAGTAGTAGTATCAGGAGCAGGAGTAGTAGCAGTATCAATAGTAGCAAGAGCAGCAACAGTAGCAATAGCAGCAGTAGCAGTAGCAGTAGCAGCAGTAGCAGTAGCAGTAGCAGTAGCAGTAGCAGTAGCAGTAGTAGCAAGACTAGCAGCAGCACTAGCAGCAGAAGCAGTAGTAGCAGCAGCAGTAGGAGTAGTAGTAGTAGTAGCAGTAGATGTAGCAGTAGTAGTAGTAGCAGTAAGAGCAGTAGTAGTAGCAGTAGCAGTATCAGGAGCAGTGGCAGTAGCAACACAGTAGCAACAGCAGTAGCAGCAGCAGCAGTAGCAGTAGCAGCAGTTGCAGTAGTAGTGGAAGTAGAAGTAGCAATAGCGGCAGCAGCATCAGTAGTAGCAGTAGTAGATGTAGTAGTAGCAGTAGCAGTAGCAACACCAGTAGCAGTAGCAGCAGCAGTAGTAGCAGTAGCATCTGCAGCAGCAGTAGTAGCAGTAGCAGTACCAATAGCAGTAGCATTAGCAGTATCAGGAGCAGCAGTAGCAGTATCAGAAGCAGCAGTAGCAGTAGCTACAGGAGCAGCAGTAGCAGCAGCAGCAGCAGTAGTAGCTGCAGTAGCAGCAACACCAGTAGCAGCAACACCAGTAGCAGTAGGAGTTGCAGTAGTAGTAGCAGTAGTAGTAGTAGCAATAGTAGTAATAGCGGCAGTAGCAGTAGCAGTAGCAGCAGCAGCAGCAGTAGCAGTAGTAGTAGCAGTAAGAGCAATAACAGTAGCAGTAGCAGTATCAGGAGCAGCAGTAGCAGTAGTAGTAGCAGTAAGAGCAATAGCAGTAGCAATAGCAGTAGCAGTAGCAGCAGGAACAGTAGTAGCAGTAGTAGCAGCAGCAGCAGTAGCTGCAGTAGCAGCAACACCAGTAGCAGTAGCAGTAACAGTAGCATTAGCAGTAGCCATAGGAGTTGCAGTAGCAGTAGCAGTAGTAGTAGTAGCAATAGTAGTAATAGCGGCAGTAGCAGTAGCAGTAGCAGCAGCAGCAGTAGCAGTAGTAGTAGTAGTAGCAGTAAGAGCAATAGCAGTAGCAGTAGCAGTAGCAGTATCTGCAGCACCAGTAGCAGCAGCACCAGTAGCAGTAGCAGGAGTTGTAGCAGCACTAGTAACAACAGCAGTAGTAGCAGCAGGAGTAGCAGCAGCAGGAGCAGCAGCAGTAGCAGCAGCACTAGCAGCAGCAGCAGTAGCAGTAGCAGTAGCAGTAGCAACAGCAGTAGCTGCAGTAGCAGTAGCTGCAGCAGCAGTAGCAGCAGCACTAGCTGCAACAGCAGTAGCAGCAGCACTAGCTGCAGCAGTAGCAGCAGCAGCAGCAGTAGCAACAACAGTATCAGCAGCAGTAGCAGCAGCAGCAGCAGTAGCAGTAGCAGTAACAGTATCTGCAGCAGCATTAGCAGCTGCAGCAGCCGTAGTAGTAGCAGTAGCAGTAGCAATAGTTGCAGTAGCAGTAGCAGTAGCAGTAGCAGTAGCAGTAGCAGTAGCAGTAGCAGTAGTAGTGGTAGCAGTAACAGTAGATGCAGCAGCATTAGCAGCTGCAGCAGTAGCAGTAGCAGTAGCAATAGCAGCACCTGCAGCAGCAGTAACAGTTGCAGTAGCAGTCGCAGTAGCAGTAGGAGTAGCAGTCGCAGTGGCAGTAACAACAGCAGCAGCAGTAGCAATAGCAGTAGCAGTGGGAGTAGCAGCACAGTAGCAACATCAGTAGCAACAGCAGCAGTAGTAGCAACAGCAGTAGCAGTAGTAGTGGCAGTAGCAGTAGCAATAGCGGCAGCAGCAGCAGCAGTAGTAGCAGTAGTAGTAGTAGTAGCAGTAGTAATAGCAGCACCAGTAGTAGTAGCAGCAGTAGCAGTAGCAGTAGCGGTAGCAGCTGCAGCAGCAGTAATAGCAGTAGCAGTACCAGTACCAGTAGCAGCAGTAGCAGTAGCAGTAGCAGTAGTAGTGGCAGTAGCACCTGCAGCAGCAGTAACAGTTGCAGTAGCAGTAGCAGTAGCAGTCGCAGTGGCAGTAACAGCAGCAGCAGTAGCAACAGCAGTAGCAGCGGCAGTAGCAACAGCAGTAGCAGCAGCAGCAGTAGCAGTAGCAGCAGTAGCAATAGTAGTAGCAGTAGCAATAGCGGCAGCAGCAGCAGTAGTAGCAGTAGTAGTAGTAGTAGCAGGAGCAGGAGCAGTAACAGCAGCAGCAGTAGCAGTTGCAGTAGCAGGAGTTGTAGCAGCACTAGTAACAACAGCAGTAGTAGCAGCAGGAGCAGCAGCAGTAGCAGCAGCAGTAGCAGCAGCACTAGCAGCAGCAGCAGTAGCAGTAGCAGCAGCAGTAGCTGCAGCAGCAGTAGCAGCAGCACTAGCTGCAACAGCAGTAGTAGCAGCACTAGCTGCAGCAGCAGTAGCAGCAGCAGCAGTAGCAACAACAGTATCAGCAGCAGTAGCAGCAGCAGTAGCAGTAGCTGTAATAGTAGCTGCAGCAGCATTAGCAGCAGCAGCAGCAGCAGTAGCAGCAGTAGCCGTAGTAGTAGCAGTAGCGGTATCAGGAGCAGTAGCAGTAGCAGTAGCAGTTGTAGCAGGAGCAGTATCAGGAGCAGTATCAGTAGCAGTAGCATTAGCAGTAGTAGCAGTAAGAGCAGTAGCAGTAGTAGTAAGAGCGGTAGCAGTAGCAGTATCAGGAGCAGTAGCAGTAGTAGTATCAGGAGCAGGAGTAGTAGCAGTATCAATAGTAGCAAGAGCAGCAACAGTAGCAGCAAGGTCAGTAGCAGTAGCAGTAAGAGAGCAGTAGCAGTAGTAGTAGCAGTAACAGTAGTAGTGGCAGTAGCAGTAGCAGTAGCAGTAGCAGCAGCAGTAGCAGCAGTAGTAGTAGTAGCAGTAGCAGTAGCAATAGCAGTAGCAGTAGCAGTAGCAGTAGCAGTAGTAGTAGTAGCAGCAGTAGTAACAACAGCAGTAGTAGCAGCAGGAGTAGCAGCAGCAGCAACAGTAGCAGTAGCAGTAGCAGTAGGAGTAGCAGCAGCAGTAGCAGTAGCAGCAGCAACAGTAGCAGTAGCAGTAGCAGCAGCAGCAGTAGTAGTAGCAGTAGTAGCAGTAGCAGTAGTAGTAGCAGTAGCAGTAGTAGCAAGACTAGCAGCAGCACTAGCAATAGCAGCAGTAGCAGTAGTAGTAGCAGCAGTAGCAGTAGCAGCAGTAGCAGTAGCAGTAGCAGTAGTAGCAAGACTAGCAGCAGCACTAGCAGCAGAAGCAGTAGTAGCAGCAGCAGTAGGAGTAGTAGTAGTAGTAGCAGTAGATGTAGCAGTAGTAGTAGTAGCAGCAGTAAGAGCAGTAGTAGTAGCAGTAGCAGTATCAGGAGCAGTGGCAGTAGCAACACAGTAGCAACAGCAGTAGCAGCAGCACCAGTAGCAGTAGCAGCAGTAGCAGTAGTAGTGGAAGTAGAAGTAGCAATAGCGGCAGCAGCATCAGTAGTAGCAGTAGTAGAAGTAGTAGTAGCAGTAGCAGTAGCAACACCAGTAGCAGTAGCAGCAGCAGTAGTAGCAGTAGCATCTGCAGCAGCAGTAGTAGCAGTAGCAGTACCAATAGCAGTAGCATTAGCAGTATCAGGAGCAGCAGTAGCAGTATCAGGAGCAGCAGTAGCAGTAGCTGCAGGAGCAGCAGTAGCAGCAGCAGCAGCAGCAGTAGCTGCAGTAGCAGCAACACCAGTAGCAGCAACACCAGTAGCAGTAGGAGTTGCAGTAGTAGTAGCAGTAGTAGTAGTAGCAATAGTAGTAATAGCGGCAGTAGCAGTGGCAGTAGCAGCAGCAGCAGCAGTAGCAGTAGTAGTAGCAGTAAGAACAATAACAGTAGCAGTAGCAGTATCAGGAGTAGCAGTAGCAGTAGTAGTAGCAGTAAGAGCAATAGCAGTAGCAATAGCAGTAGCAGTAGCAGCAGGAGCAGTAGTAGCAGCAGTAGCAGCAGCAGCAGTAGCTGCAGTAGCAGTAACAGTAGCATTAGCAGTAGCCATAGGAGTTGCAGTAGCAGTAGCAGTAGCAGTAGTAGTAGTAGCAATAGTAGTAATAGCGGCAGTAGCAGTAGCAGTAGCAGCAGCAGCAGTAGCAGTAGTAGTAGTAGTAGTAGCAGTAAGAGCAATAGCAGTAGCAGTAGCAGTAGCAGTATCTGCAGCACCAGTAGCAGCAGCACCAGTAGCAGTAGCAGGAGTTGTAGCAGCACTAGTAACAACAGCAGTAGTAGCAGCAGGAGTAGCAGCAGCAGTAGCAGCAGCACTAGCAGCAGCAGCACTAGCAGTAGCAGTAGCAGTAGCAACAGCAGTAGCAGCAGTAGCTGCAGCAGCAGTAGCAGCAGCACTAGCTGCAACAGCAGTAGCAGCAGCACTAGCTGCAGCAGTAGCAGCAGCAGCAGCAGCAGTAGCAACAACAGTATCAGCAGCAGTAGCAGCAGCAGCAGTAGCAGTAGCAGTAACAGTATCTGCAGCAGCATTAGCAGCTGCAGCAGCCGTAGTAGTAGCAGTAGCAGTAGCAATAGTTGCAGTAGCAGTAGCAGTAGCAGTAGCAGTAGTAGTGGTAGCAGTAACAGTAGATGCAGCAGCATTAGCAGCTGCAGCAGTAGCAGTAGTAGTAGCAGCAGTAGCAGTAGCAATAGTTGCAGTAGCAGCAGCAGTAGCAGTAGCACTAGCAGTAGCAGTAGCAGCAGTAGCAGTAGCAGTAGCAGTAGCAGTAGCAGTAGCAATAGCAGTAGTAGTGGCAGTAGCACCTGCAGCAGCAGTAACAGTTGCAGTAGCAGTCGCAGTAGCAGTAGGAGTAGCAGTCGCAGTGGCAGTAACAGCAGCAGCAGCAGTAGCAATAGCAGTAGCAGTGGGAGTAGCAGCACAGTAGCAACAGCAGTAGCAACAGCAGCAGTAGTAGCAATAGCAGTAGCAGTAGCAGTAGTAGTGGCAGTAGCAGTAGCAATAGCGGTAGCAGCAGCAGCAGTAGTAGCAGTAGTAGTAGTAGCAGTAGCAATAGCAGCACCAGTAGCAGTAGCAGCAGTAGCAGTAGCAGTAGCGGTAGCAGCTGCAGCAGCAGTAATAGCAGTAGCAGTACCAGTACCAGTAGCAGCAGTAGCAGTAGCAGTAGTAGTAGCAGTAGCAGTAGTAGTAGCAGTATTAAGAGCATTAGCAGTAGCAGTATCAGGAGCAGTAGCAGTAGCAGTAGTAGTAACAGTAGTAGCAGCAGTTGTAGTAGCACTAGTTACAGCAGCAGCAGTAACAGCAGCAGTAGCAGTAGGAGCAAGAGCAGTAGCAGTAGCAGTAGCAGTAATAGCAGTAGCAGTAGCAGTAAGAGCAGTAGTTGTACTAGTCTCAGGAGCAGTATCAGTAGCAGTAGCAGTAGCAGTATCAGGAGCAGCAGTAGCAGTAGCAGTAGCAGTAGTAGTAGCAGTAGCAGTATCAGGAGCAGTAGCAGCAGCAGTAGCAGTAGCAGTAGTAGCAGTAGCAGTTATAGCAGTAGCAGTATCAGGAGCAGTAGCAGTAGTAGCAGTAGCAGTATCAGGAGCAGTAGCAGTAGCAGTAGTAGCAGTAGCAGTTGTAGCAGTAGCAGTATTAGGAGCAGTAGCAGTAGCAGTAGTAGCAGTAGCAGTTGTAGCAGTAACAGTATCAGGAGCAGTAGCAGTAGCAGTTGTAGCAGTAGCAGTATCAGGAGCAGTAGCAGTAGCAGTAACAGTATCAGTAACAGTAGCATTAGCAGTAGTAGCAGTAAGAGCAGTAGCAGTAGTAGTAAGAGCGGTAGCAGTATCAGTATCAGGAGCAGTAGCAGTAGTAGTATCAGGAGCAGAAGTAGTAGCAGTATCAGTAGTAGCAAGAGCAGCAGCAGTAGCAGCAAGGTCAGTAGCAGTAGCAGTAAGAGAGCAGTAGCAGTAGTAGTAGCAGTAACAGTAGTAGTGGCAGTAGCAGCAGTAGCGGTAGCAGCTGCAGCAGCAGTAGTAGCAGTTCCAGTACCAGTAGCAGCAGTAGTAGTAGCAGTAGCAGTAGTAGTAGCAGTATCAAGAGCAGTAGCAGTAGCAGTATCAGGAGCAGTAGCAGTAGTAGTAGCAGTATCAAGAGCAGTAGCAGTAGCAGTATCAGTAGCAGTAGCAGTAACAGTAGTAGCAGCAGTAGTAGTAGCACTAGTTACAGCAGCAGCAGCAGTAACAGCAGCAGTAGCAGCAGCAGCAAGAGCAGTAGCAGTAGCAGTAGCAGTAATAGCAGTAGCAGTAGCAGTAAGAGCAGTAGTTGTACTAGTCTCAGGAGCAGTAGCAGTATCAGTAGCAGTAGCAGTAGCAGTATCAGGAGCAGCAGTAGCAGTAGCAGTAGTAGTAGCAGTCGCAGTATCAGGAGCAGTAGCAGCAGCAGCAGTAGCAGTAGCAGTTGTAGCAGTAGCAGTATCAGGAGCAGTAGCAGTAGTAGCAGTAACAGTAGCAGTTGTTGCAGTAGCAGTATCAGGAGCAGTAGCAGTAGCAGTAGTAGCAGTAGCAGTTGTAGCAGTAGCAGTATTAGGAGCAGTAGCAGTAGCAGTAGTAGCAGTAGCAGCAGTAACAGTATCAGGGACAGTAGCAGTAGCAGTAGTAGTTGTAGCAGTAGCAGTATCAGGAGCTGTAGCAGTAGCAGTAGCATTAGCAGTAGTAGCAGCAAGAGCAGTAGCAGTAGTAGTAAGAGCGGTAGCAGTAGCAGTATCAGGAGCAGTAGCAGTAGTAGTAGCAGTAGCAGTAGCAGTAGCAATAGTTGCAGTAGCTGTAGCAGTAGCAGTTGCAGTAGCAGTAGCAGTAGCAGTAGCAGTAGTAGTGGTAGCAGTAACAGTAGATGCTGCAGCATTAGCAGCTGCAGCAGTAGCAGTAGCAGCAGTAGCGGTAGTAGTAGTAGTAGCAGTAGCAATAGCAGTAGCAATAGTTGCAGTAGCAGCAGCAGTAGCAGTAGCACTAGCAGTAGCAGTAGCAGTAGCAGCAGTAGCAGTAGCAGTATCAGTAGCAGTAGCAATAGCAGTAGTACTGGCAGTAGCACCTGCAGCAGTAGTAACAGTTGCAGTAGCAGTAGCAATAGCAGTCGCAGTAGCAGTAGGAGTAGCAGTCGCAGTGGCAGTAACAGTAGCAGTAGCAGTAACAGTATCAGTAACAGTAGCATTAGCAGTAGTAGCAGTAAGAGCAGTAGCAGTAGTAGTAAGAGCGGTAACAGTATCAGTATCAGGAGCAGTAGCAGTAGTAGTATCAGGAGCAGGAGTAGTAGCAGTATCAGTAGTAGCAAGAGCAGCAGCAGTAGCAGCAAGGTCAGTAGCAGTAGCAGTAAGAGAGCAGTAGCAGTAGTAGTAGCAGTAACAGTAGTAGTGGCAGTAGCAGTAGTGGTAGCAGCAGCAGTAGCAGCAGTAGTAGTAGTAGCAGTAGCAGTAGCAGTAGCAGTAGCAGTAGCAATAGCAGTAGCAGTAGCAGTAGTAGTAGTAGCAGCAGTAGTAACAACAGCAGTAGTAGCAGCAGTAGCAGTAGTAGTAGCAATAGCAGCACCAGTAGCAGTAGCAGCAGTAGTAGTAGCGGTAGCAGCTGCAGCAGCAGTAGTAGCAGTAGCAGTACCAGTACCAGTAGCAGCAGTAGCAGTAGTAGTAGCAGTAGCAGTAGTAGTAGCAGTATCAAGAGCAGTAGCAGTAGCAGTATCAGGAGCAGTAGCAGTAGTAGTAGCAGTATCAAGAGCAGTAGCAGTAGCAGTAGCAGTAACAGTAGTAGCAGCAGTAGTAGTAGCACTAGTTACAGCAGCAGCAGCAGTAACAGCAGCAGTAGCAGCAGCAGCAAGAGCAGTAGCAGTAGCAGTAGCAGTAATAGCAGTAGCAGTAGCAGTAAGAGCAGTAGTTGTACTAGTCTCAGTAGCAGTAGCAGTATGAGTAGCAGTAGCAGTATCAGGAGCAGCAGTAGCAGTAGCAGTAGTAGTAGCAGTGGCAGTATCAGGAGCAGTAGCAGCAGTAGCAGTAGCAGTAGCAGTAGTAGCAGTAGCAGTAGCAGTTGTAGCAGTAGCAGTATCAGGAGCAGTGGCAGTAGTAGCAGTAACAGTAGCAGTTGTTGCAGTAGCAGTATCAGGAGCAGTAGCAGTAGCAGTAGTAGCAGTAGCAGTTGTAGCAGTAGCAGTATTAGGAGCAGTAGCAGTAGCAGTAGTAGCAGTAGCAGCAGTAACAGTATCAGGGGCAGTAGCAGTAGCAATTGTAGCAGTAGCAGTATCAGGAGCAGTAGCAGTAGCATTAGCAGTAGTAGCAGCAAGAGCAGTAGCAGTAGTAGTAAGAGCGGTAGCAGTAGCAGTATCAGGAGCAGCAGCAGTAGTAGTATCAGGAGCAGGAGTAGTAGCAGTATTAGTAGTAGCAAGAGCAGCAACAGTAGCAGCAAGGTCAGTAGCAGTAGCAGTAAGAGAGCAGTAGCAGTAGTAGTAGCAGTAACAGTAGTAGTGGCAGTAGCAGTAGCAGTAGCAGTAGCAGCAGCAGTAGCAGCAGTAGTAGTAGTAGCAGTAGCAGTAGCAATAGCAGTAGCAGTAGCAGTAGCAGCAGTAGTAGTAGCAGCAGTAGTAACAATAGCAGTAGTAGCAGCAGCAGCAGCAACAGTAGCAGTAGCAGTAGGAGTAGCAGCAGCAGTAGCAGTAGCAGCAGCAGCAGTAGCAGTAGCAGTAGCAACAGCAGCAGTAGCAGTAGCAGTAGCAGTAGCAGTAGTAGTAGCAGTAGCAGTAGTAGCAAGACTAGCAGCAGCATTAGCAATAGCAGCAGTAGCAGTAGCAGCAGTAGCAGTAGCAGTAGCAGTAGCAGTAGTAGCAAGAGTAGCAGCAGCACTAGCAGCAGAAGCAGTAGTAGCAGCAGCAGTAGGAGTAGCAGTAGTAGTAGCAGTAGATGTAGCAGTACTAGTAGTAGCGGTAAGAGCAGTAGTAGTAGCAGTAGCAGTATCAGGAGCAGTGGCAGTAGCAACACAGTAGCAACAGCAGTAGCAGCAGCAGCAGTAGCAGTAGCACCAGTAGCAGTAGTAGTGGAAGTAGAAGTAGCAATAGCGGCAACAGCAGCAGTAGTAGCAGTAGTAGAAATAGTAGTAGCAGTAGCAGTAGCAACACCAGTAGCAGTAGCACCAGCAGTAGTAGCAGTAGCAGCTGCAGCAGCAGTAGTAGCAGTAGCAGTACCAATAGCAGTAGCATTAGCAGTATCAGGAGCAGCAGTAGCAGTATCAGGAGCAGCAGTAGCAGTAGCTGCAGGAGCAGTAGCTGCAGGAGCAGCAGTAGCAACAGCAACAGCAGTAGCTGCAGTAGCAGCAACACCAGTAGCAGTAGGAGTTGCAGTTGCAGTAGCAGTAGTAGCAGTAGCAGTAACAGTAGCTGCAGCAGCCGTAGTAGTAGCAGTAGCAGTAGCAGTAGCAATAGTTGCAGTAGCAGTAGCAGTAGCAGTAGCAGTAGCAGTGGTAGCAGTAACAGTAGCTGCAGCAGCATTAGCAGCTGCAGCAGTAGCAGTAGCAGTAGTAGCCGTAGTAGTAGAAGTAGCAGTAGCAGTAGCAGTAGCAATAGTTGCAGTAGCAGCAGCAGTAGCAGTAGCACTAGCAGTAGCAGTAGCAGCAGTAGCAGTATCAGTAGCAGTAGCAATAGCAGTAGTAGTGGCAGTAGCACCTGCAGCAGCAGTAACAGTTGCAGTAGCAGTAGCAGTAGCAGTCGCAGTAGCAGTAGGAGTAGCAGTCGCAGTGGCAGTAACAGCAGCAGCAGCAGTAGCAATAGCAGTAGCAGTGGGAGTAGCAGCACAGTAGCAACATCAGTAGCAGCAGCAGCAGTAGTAGCAATAGCAGTAGCAGTAGCAGTAGTAGTGGCAGTAGCAGTAGCAATAGCGGCAGCAGCAGTAGCAGTAGCAGTATCAGGAGCAACAGTAGCAGTAGCAGTAGTAGTAGCAGTAGCAGTATCAGGAGCAGTAGCAGCAGCAGCAGTAGCAGTAGCAGTAGTAGCTTTAGCAGTTGTAGCAGTAGCAGTATCAGGAGCAGTAGCAGTAGTAGCAGTAGCAGTTGTAGCAGTAGCAGTATCAGGAGTAGTAGCAGTAGCAGTAGTAGCAGTAGCAGTTGTAGCAGTAGCAGTATTAGGAGCAGTAGCAGTAGTAGCAATAGCAGTAGCAGTTGTAGCAGTAACAGTATCAGGAGCAGTAGCAGTAGCAGTTGTAGCAGTAGCAGTATCAGGAGCAGTAGCAGTAGCAGTATCAGTAGCAGTAGCATTAGCAGTAGTAGCAGTAAGAGCAGTAGAAGTAGTAGTAAGAGCGGTAGCAGTAGCAGTATCAGTATCAGGAGCAGTAGCAGTAGTAGTATCAGGAGCAGGAGTAGTAGCAGTATCAGTAGTAGCAAGAGCAGCAGCAGTAGCAGCAAGGTCAGTAGCAGTAGCAGTAAGAGAGCAGTAGCAGTAGTAGTAGCAGTAACAGTAGTAGTGGCAGTAGCAGTAGCAGTAGCAGCAGCAGTAGCAGCAGTTGTCGTAGCAGTAGCAGTAGCAATAGCAGTAGCAGTAGCAGTAGTAGTAGCAGCAGTAGTAACAACAGCAGTAGTAGCAGCAGGAGCAGCAGCAGCAGCAACAGGAGCAGTAGCAGTAGGAGTAGCAGCAGCAGTAGCAGTAGCAGCAGCAGCAGTAGCAGTAACAGTAGCAGCAGCAGCAGTAGCAGTAGCAGTAGCAGCAGTAGCAGTAGTAGCAAGACTAGCAGCAGCACTAGCAATAGCAGCAGTAGCAGTAGCAGTAGCAGTAGCAGTAGTAGCATTAGTAGTAGCAGTAGCAGTAGTAGCAAGACTATCAGCAGCACTAGCAATAGCAGCAGTAGCAGTAGCCGTAGCAGCAGTAGCAGTAGCAGTAGTAGCAAGACTAGCAGCAGCACTAGCAGCAGAAGCAGTAGTAGCAGCAGCAGTAGGAGTAGCAGTAGTAGTAGCAGTAGATGTAGCAGTAGTTGTAGTAGCAGTAAGAGCAGTAGTAGCAGTAGCAGTATCAGGAGCAGTGGCAGTAGCAACACAGTAGCAACAGCAGTAGCAGCAGCAGCAGTAGCAGTAGCATCAGTAGCAGTAGTAGTGGAAGTAGAAGTAGCAATAGCGGCAGCAGCAGCAGTAGTAGAAGTAGTAGAAGTAGTAGTAGCAGTAGCAGTAGCAACACCAGTAGCAGTAGCAGCATCAGTAGTAGCAGTAGCATCTGCAGCAGCAGTAGTAGCAGTAGCAGTACCAATAGCAGTAGCATTAGCAGTATCAGGAGCAGCAGTAGCAGTATCAGGAGCAGCAGTAGCAGTAGCTGCAGGAGCAGGAGCTGCAGGAGCAGCAGTAGCAGCAGCAGCAGCAGTAGCTGCAGTAGCAGCAACACCAGTAGCAGTAGGAGTTGCAGTTGCAGTAGCAGTAGTAGCAGTAGCAGTAACAGTAGCTGCAGCAGCCGTAGTAGTAGCAGTAGCAGTAGCAATAGTTGCAGTAGCAGTAGCAGTAGCAGTAGCAGTAGCAGTAGCAGTGGTAGCAGTAACAGTAGCTGCAGCAGCATTAGCAGCTGCAGCAGTAGCAGTAGCAGTAGTAGCCGTAGTAGTAGAAGTAGCAGTAGCAGTAGCAGTAGCAATAGTTGCAGTAGCAGCAGCAGTAGCAGTAGCACTAGCAGTAGCAGTAGCAGCAGTAGCAGTAGCAGTATCAGTAGCAGTAGCAATAGCAGTAGTAGTGGCAGTAGCACCTGCAGCAGCAGTAACAGTTGCAGTAGCAGTAGCAGTAGCAGTCGCAGTAGCAGTAGGAGTAGCAGTCGCAGTGGCAGTAACAGCAGCAGCAGCAGTAGCAATAGCAGTAGCAGTGGGAGTAGCAGCACAGTAGCAACAGCAGTAGCAGCAGCAGCAGTAGTAGCAATAGCAGTAGCAGTAGCAGTAGTAGTGGCAGTAGCAGTAGCAATAGCGGCAGCAGCAGTAGCAGTAGCAGTATCAGGAGCAACAGTAGCAGTAGCAGTAGTAGTAGCAGTAGCAGTATCAGGAGCAGTAGCAGCAGCAGCAGTAGCAGTAGCAGTAGTAGCTTTAGCAGTTGTAGCAGTAGCAGTATCAGGAGCAGTAGCAGTAGTAGCAGTAGCAGTTGTAGCAGTAGCAGTATCAGGAGTAGTAGCAGTAGCAGTAGTAGCAGTAGCAGTTGTAGCAGTAGCAGTATTAGGAGCAGTAGCAGTAGTAGCAGTAGCAGTAGCAGTTGTAGCAGTAACAGTATCAGGAGCAGTAGCAGTAGCAGTTGTAGCAGTAGCAGTATCAGGAGCAGTAGCAGTAGCAGTATCAGTAGCAGTAGCATTAGCAGTAGTAGCAGTAAGAGCAGTAGCAGTAGTAGTAAGAGCGGTAGCAGTAGCAGTATCAGTATCAGGAGCAGTAGCAGTAGTAGTATCAGGAGCAGGAGTAGTAGCAGTATCAGTAGTAGCAAGAGCAGCAGCAGTAGCAGCAAGGTCAGTAGCAGTAGCAGTAAGAGAGCAGTAGCAGTAGTAGTAGCAGTAACAGTAGTAGTGGCAGTAGCAGTAGCAGTAGCAGTAGCAGCAGTAGCAGTAGCAGTAGCAGCAGCAGCAGTAGCAGTAGCAGTAGCAGCGGTAGCAGTAGTAGCAAGACTAGCAGCAGCACTAGCAATAGCAGCAGTAGCAGTAGCAGTAGCAGTAGCAGTAGTAGCATTAGTAGTAGCAGTAGCAGTAGTAGCAAGACTATCAGCAGCACTAGCAATAGCAGCAGTAGCAGTAGCCGTAGCAGCAGTAGCAGTAGCAGTAGCAGTAGTAGCAAG
The DNA here is from genome assembly GCA_963853835.1 of Calendula officinalis. Classification (NCBI taxonomy): domain Eukaryota; kingdom Viridiplantae; phylum Streptophyta; class Magnoliopsida; order Asterales; family Asteraceae; genus Calendula; species Calendula officinalis. The sequence goes on along the minus strand of OY970825.1, from coordinate 83,565,785 downwards.
ACTAGCAGCAGCACTAGCAGCAGAAGCAGTAGTAGCAGCAGCAGTAGGAGTAGCAGTAGTAGTAGCAGTAGATGTAGCAGTAGTAGTAGTAGCAGTAAGAGCAGTAGTAGCAGTAGCAGTATCAGGAGCAGTGGCAGTAGCAACACAGTAGCAACAGCAGTAGCAGCAGCAGCAGTAGCAGTAGCATCAGTAGCAGTAGTAGTGGAAGTAGAAGTAGCAATAGCGGCAGCAGCAGCAGTAGTAGAAGTAGTAGAAGTAGTAGTAGCAGTAGCAGTAGCAACACCAGTAGCAGTAGCAGCATCAGTAGTAGCAGTAGCATCTGCAGCAGCAGTAGTAGCAGTAGCAGTACCAATAGCAGTAGCATTAGCAGTATCAGGAGCAGCAGTAGCAGTATCAGGAGCAGCAGTAGCAGTAGCTGCAGGAGCAGGAGCTGCAGGAGCAGCAGTAGCAGCAGCAGCAGCAGTAGCTGCAGTAGCAGCAACACCTGTAGCAGTAGGAGTTGCAGTAGCAGTAGTAGTAGTAGCAATAGTAGTAATAGCGGCAGTAGCAGTAGCAGCAGCAGCAGCAGTAGCAGTAGTAGTAGCAGTAAGAGCAATAACAGTAGCAGTAGCAGTATCAGGAGCAGCAGTAGCAGTAGTAGTAGCAGTAAGAGCAATAGCAGTAGCAATAGCAGTAGCAGTAGCAGCAGGAGTAGTAGTAGCAGCAGTAGCAGCAGCAGCAGCAGTAGCTGCAGTAGCAGCAACACCAGTAGCAGTAGCAGTAACAGTAGCATTAGCAGTAGCCATAGGAGTTGCAGTAGCAGTAGCAGTAGTAGTAGCAATAGTAGTAATAGCGGCAGTAGCAGTAGCAGTAGCAGCAGCAGCAGTAGCAGTAGTAGTAGTAGTAGCAGTAAGAGCAATAGCAGTAGCAGTAGCAGTAGCAGTATCTGCAGCACCAGTAGCAGCATCACCAGTAGCAGTAGCAGGAGTTGTAGCAGCACTAGTAACAACAGCAGTAGTAGCAGCAGGAGTAGCAGCAGCAGGAGCAGCAGCAGTAGCAGCAGCACTAGCAGCAGCAGTAGCAGTAGCAGTAGCAACAGCAGTAGTTGCAGTAGCAGTAGCTGCAGCAGCAGTAGCTGCAGCAGCAGTAGCAGCAGCACTAGCTGCAACAGCAGTAGCAGCAGCACTAGCTGCAGCAGCAGTAGCAGCAGCATCAGTAGCACTAGCAGTAGCAGTAGCAGCAGTAGCAGTAGCAGTATCAGTAGCAGTAGCAATAGCAGTAGTAGTGGCAGTAGCACCTGCAGCAGCAGTAACAGTTGCAGTAGCAGTAGCAGTAGCAGTCGCAGTAGCAGTAGGAGTATCTGCAGCACCAGTAGCAGCAGCACCAGTAGCAGTAGCAGGAGTTGTAGCAGCACTAGTAACAACAGCAGTAGTAGCAGCAGGAGTAGCAGCAGCAGTAGCAGCAGCACTAGCAGCAGCAGCACTAGCAGTAGCAGTAGCAGTAGCAACAGCAGTAGCAGCAGTAGCTGCAGCAGCAGTAGCAGCAGCACTAGCTGCAACAGCAGTAGCAGCAGCACTAGCTGCAGCAGTAGCAGCAGCAGCAGCAGCAGTAGCAACAACAGTATCAGCAGCAGTAGCAGCAGCAGCAGTAGCAGTAGCAGTAACAGTATCTGCAGCAGCATTAGCAGCTGCAGCAGCCGTAGTAGTAGCAGTAGCAGTAGCAATAGTTGCAGTAGCAGTAGCAGTAGCAGTAGCAGTAGCAGTAGTAGTGGTAGCAGTAACAGTAGATGCAGCAGCATTAGCAGCTGCAGCAGTAGCAGTAGTAGTAGCAGCAGTAGCAGTAGCAGTAGCAATAGTTGCAGTAGCAGCAGCAGTAGCAGTAGCACTAGCAGTAGCAGTAGCAGCAGTAGCAGTAGCAGTAGCAGTAGCAGTAGCAGTAGCAATAGCAGTAGTAGTGGCAGTAGCACCTGCAGCAGCAGTAACAGTTGCAGTAGCAGTCGCAGTAGCAGTAGGAGTAGCAGTCGCAGTGGCAGTAACAGCAGCAGCAGCAGTAGCAATAGCAGTAGCAGTGGGAGTAGCAGCACAGTAGCAACAGCAGTAGCAACAGCAGCAGTAGTAGCAATAGCAGTAGCAGTAGCAGTAGTAGTGGCAGTAGCAGTAGCAATAGCGGTAGCAGCAGCAGCAGTAGTAGCAGTAGTAGTAGTAGCAGTAGCAATAGCAGCACCAGTAGCAGTAGCAGCAGTAGCAGTAGCAGTAGCGGTAGCAGCTGCAGCAGCAGTAATAGCAGTAGCAGTACCAGTACCAGTAGCAGCAGTAGCAGTAGCAGTAGTAGTAGCAGTAGCAGTAGTAGTAGCAGTATTAAGAGCATTAGCAGTAGCAGTATCAGGAGCAGTAGCAGTAGCAGTAGTAGTAACAGTAGTAGCAGCAGTTGTAGTAGCACTAGTTACAGCAGCAGCAGTAACAGCAGCAGTAGCAGTAGGAGCAAGAGCAGTAGCAGTAGCAGTAGCAGTAATAGCAGTAGCAGTAGCAGTAAGAGCAGTAGTTGTACTAGTCTCAGGAGCAGTAGCAGTAGCAGTAGCAGTATCAGGAGCAGCAGTAGCAGTAGCAGTAGCAGTAGTAGTAGCAGTAGCAGTATCAGGAGCAGTAGCAGCAGCAGTAGCAGTAGCAGTAGTAGCAGTAGCAGTTATAGCAGTAGCAGTATCAGGAGCAGTAGCAGTAGTAGCAGTAGCAGTATCAGGAGCAGTAGCAGTAGCAGTAGTAGCAGTAGCAGTTGTAGCAGTAGCAGTATTAGGAGCAGTAGCAGTAGCAGTAGTAGCAGTAGCAGTTGTAGCAGTAACAGTATCAGGAGCAGTAGCAGTAGCAGTTGTAGCAGTAGCAGTATCAGGAGCAGTAGCAGTAGCAGTAACAGTATCAGTAACAGTAGCATTAGCAGTAGTAGCAGTAAGAGCAGTAGCAGTAGTAGTAAGAGCGGTAGCAGTATCAGTATCAGGAGCAGTAGCAGTAGTAGTATCAGGAGCAGAAGTAGTAGCAGTATCAGTAGTAGCAAGAGCAGCAGCAGTAGCAGCAAGGTCAGTAGCAGTAGCAGTAAGAGAGCAGTAGCAGTAGTAGTAGCAGTAACAGTAGTAGTGGCAGTAGCAGCAGTAGCGGTAGCAGCTGCAGCAGCAGTAGTAGCAGTTCCAGTACCAGTAGCAGCAGTAGTAGTAGCAGTAGCAGTAGTAGTAGCAGTATCAAGAGCAGTAGCAGTAGCAGTATCAGGAGCAGTAGCAGTAGTAGTAGCAGTATCAAGAGCAGTAGCAGTAGCAGTATCAGTAGCAGTAGCAGTAACAGTAGTAGCAGCAGTAGTAGTAGCACTAGTTACAGCAGCAGCAGCAGTAACAGCAGCAGTAGCAGCAGCAGCAAGAGCAGTAGCAGTAGCAGTAGCAGTAATAGCAGTAGCAGTAGCAGTAAGAGCAGTAGTTGTACTAGTCTCAGGAGCAGTAGCAGTATCAGTAGCAGTAGCAGTAGCAGTATCAGGAGCAGCAGTAGCAGTAGCAGTAGTAGTAGCAGTCGCAGTATCAGGAGCAGTAGCAGCAGCAGCAGTAGCAGTAGCAGTTGTAGCAGTAGCAGTATCAGGAGCAGTAGCAGTAGTAGCAGTAACAGTAGCAGTTGTTGCAGTAGCAGTATCAGGAGCAGTAGCAGTAGCAGTAGTAGCAGTAGCAGTTGTAGCAGTAGCAGTATTAGGAGCAGTAGCAGTAGCAGTAGTAGCAGTAGCAGCAGTAACAGTATCAGGGACAGTAGCAGTAGCAGTAGTAGTTGTAGCAGTAGCAGTATCAGGAGCTGTAGCAGTAGCAGTAGCATTAGCAGTAGTAGCAGCAAGAGCAGTAGCAGTAGTAGTAAGAGCGGTAGCAGTAGCAGTATCAGGAGCAGTAGCAGTAGTAGTAGCAGTAGCAGTAGCAGTAGCAATAGTTGCAGTAGCTGTAGCAGTAGCAGTTGCAGTAGCAGTAGCAGTAGCAGTAGCAGTAGTAGTGGTAGCAGTAACAGTAGATGCTGCAGCATTAGCAGCTGCAGCAGTAGCAGTAGCAGCAGTAGCGGTAGTAGTAGTAGTAGCAGTAGCAATAGCAGTAGCAATAGTTGCAGTAGCAGCAGCAGTAGCAGTAGCACTAGCAGTAGCAGTAGCAGTAGCAGCAGTAGCAGTAGCAGTATCAGTAGCAGTAGCAATAGCAGTAGTACTGGCAGTAGCACCTGCAGCAGTAGTAACAGTTGCAGTAGCAGTAGCAATAGCAGTCGCAGTAGCAGTAGGAGTAGCAGTCGCAGTGGCAGTAACAGTAGCAGTAGCAGTAACAGTATCAGTAACAGTAGCATTAGCAGTAGTAGCAGTAAGAGCAGTAGCAGTAGTAGTAAGAGCGGTAACAGTATCAGTATCAGGAGCAGTAGCAGTAGTAGTATCAGGAGCAGGAGTAGTAGCAGTATCAGTAGTAGCAAGAGCAGCAGCAGTAGCAGCAAGGTCAGTAGCAGTAGCAGTAAGAGAGCAGTAGCAGTAGTAGTAGCAGTAACAGTAGTAGTGGCAGTAGCAGTAGTGGTAGCAGCAGCAGTAGCAGCAGTAGTAGTAGTAGCAGTAGCAGTAGCAGTAGCAGTAGCAGTAGCAATAGCAGTAGCAGTAGCAGTAGTAGTAGTAGCAGCAGTAGTAACAACAGCAGTAGTAGCAGCAGTAGCAGTAGTAGTAGCAATAGCAGCACCAGTAGCAGTAGCAGCAGTAGTAGTAGCGGTAGCAGCTGCAGCAGCAGTAGTAGCAGTAGCAGTACCAGTACCAGTAGCAGCAGTAGCAGTAGTAGTAGCAGTAGCAGTAGTAGTAGCAGTATCAAGAGCAGTAGCAGTAGCAGTATCAGGAGCAGTAGCAGTAGTAGTAGCAGTATCAAGAGCAGTAGCAGTAGCAGTAGCAGTAACAGTAGTAGCAGCAGTAGTAGTAGCACTAGTTACAGCAGCAGCAGCAGTAACAGCAGCAGTAGCAGCAGCAGCAAGAGCAGTAGCAGTAGCAGTAGCAGTAATAGCAGTAGCAGTAGCAGTAAGAGCAGTAGTTGTACTAGTCTCAGTAGCAGTAGCAGTATGAGTAGCAGTAGCAGTATCAGGAGCAGCAGTAGCAGTAGCAGTAGTAGTAGCAGTGGCAGTATCAGGAGCAGTAGCAGCAGTAGCAGTAGCAGTAGCAGTAGTAGCAGTAGCAGTAGCAGTTGTAGCAGTAGCAGTATCAGGAGCAGTGGCAGTAGTAGCAGTAACAGTAGCAGTTGTTGCAGTAGCAGTATCAGGAGCAGTAGCAGTAGCAGTAGTAGCAGTAGCAGTTGTAGCAGTAGCAGTATTAGGAGCAGTAGCAGTAGCAGTAGTAGCAGTAGCAGCAGTAACAGTATCAGGGGCAGTAGCAGTAGCAATTGTAGCAGTAGCAGTATCAGGAGCAGTAGCAGTAGCATTAGCAGTAGTAGCAGCAAGAGCAGTAGCAGTAGTAGTAAGAGCGGTAGCAGTAGCAGTATCAGGAGCAGCAGCAGTAGTAGTATCAGGAGCAGGAGTAGTAGCAGTATTAGTAGTAGCAAGAGCAGCAACAGTAGCAGCAAGGTCAGTAGCAGTAGCAGTAAGAGAGCAGTAGCAGTAGTAGTAGCAGTAACAGTAGTAGTGGCAGTAGCAGTAGCAGTAGCAGTAGCAGCAGCAGTAGCAGCAGTAGTAGTAGTAGCAGTAGCAGTAGCAATAGCAGTAGCAGTAGCAGTAGCAGCAGTAGTAGTAGCAGCAGTAGTAACAATAGCAGTAGTAGCAGCAGCAGCAGCAACAGTAGCAGTAGCAGTAGGAGTAGCAGCAGCAGTAGCAGTAGCAGCAGCAGCAGTAGCAGTAGCAGTAGCAACAGCAGCAGTAGCAGTAGCAGTAGCAGTAGCAGTAGTAGTAGCAGTAGCAGTAGTAGCAAGACTAGCAGCAGCATTAGCAATAGCAGCAGTAGCAGTAGCAGCAGTAGCAGTAGCAGTAGCAGTAGCAGTAGTAGCAAGAGTAGCAGCAGCACTAGCAGCAGAAGCAGTAGTAGCAGCAGTAGATGTAGCAGTACTAGTAGTAGCGGTAAGAGCAGTAGTAGTAGCAGTAGCAGTATCAGGAGCAGTGGCAGTAGCAACACAGTAGCAACAGCAGTAGCAGCAGCAGCAGTAGCAGTAGCACCAGTAGCAGTAGTAGTGGAAGTAGAAGTAGCAATAGCGGCAACAGCAGCAGTAGTAGCAGTAGTAGAAATAGTAGTAGCAGTAGCAGTAGCAACACCAGTAGCAGTAGCACCAGCAGTAGTAGCAGTAGCAGCTGCAGCAGCAGTAGTAGCAGTAGCAGTACCAATAGCAGTAGCATTAGCAGTATCAGGAGCAGCAGTAGCAGTATCAGGAGCAGCAGTAGCAGTAGCTGCAGGAGCAGTAGCTGCAGGAGCAGCAGTAGCAACAGCAACAGCAGTAGCTGCAGTAGCAGCAACACCAGTAGCAGTAGGAGTTGCAGTTGCAGTAGCAGTAGTAGCAGTAGCAGTAACAGTAGCTGCAGCAGCCGTAGTAGTAGCAGTAGCAGTAGCAGTAGCAATAGTTGCAGTAGCAGTAGCAGTAGCAGTAGCAGTAGCAGTGGTAGCAGTAACAGTAGCTGCAGCAGCATTAGCAGCTGCAGCAGTAGCAGTAGCAGTAGTAGCCGTAGTAGTAGAAGTAGCAGTAGCAGTAGCAGTAGCAATAGTTGCAGTAGCAGCAGCAGTAGCAGTAGCACTAGCAGTAGCAGTAGCAGCAGTAGCAGTATCAGTAGCAGTAGCAATAGCAGTAGTAGTGGCAGTAGCACCTGCAGCAGCAGTAACAGTTGCAGTAGCAGTAGCAGTAGCAGTCGCAGTAGCAGTAGGAGTAGCAGTCGCAGTGGCAGTAACAGCAGCAGCAGCAGTAGCAATAGCAGTAGCAGTGGGAGTAGCAGCACAGTAGCAACATCAGTAGCAGCAGCAGCAGTAGTAGCAATAGCAGTAGCAGTAGCAGTAGTAGTGGCAGTAGCAGTAGCAATAGCGGCAGCAGCAGTAGCAGTAGCAGTATCAGGAGCAACAGTAGCAGTAGCAGTAGTAGTAGCAGTAGCAGTATCAGGAGCAGTAGCAGCAGCAGCAGTAGCAGTAGCAGTAGTAGCTTTAGCAGTTGTAGCAGTAGCAGTATCAGGAGCAGTAGCAGTAGTAGCAGTAGCAGTTGTAGCAGTAGCAGTATCAGGAGTAGTAGCAGTAGCAGTAGTAGCAGTAGCAGTTGTAGCAGTAGCAGTATTAGGAGCAGTAGCAGTAGTAGCAATAGCAGTAGCAGTTGTAGCAGTAACAGTATCAGGAGCAGTAGCAGTAGCAGTTGTAGCAGTAGCAGTATCAGGAGCAGTAGCAGTAGCAGTATCAGTAGCAGTAGCATTAGCAGTAGTAGCAGTAAGAGCAGTAGAAGTAGTAGTAAGAGCGGTAGCAGTAGCAGTATCAGTATCAGGAGCAGTAGCAGTAGTAGTATCAGGAGCAGGAGTAGTAGCAGTATCAGTAGTAGCAAGAGCAGCAGCAGTAGCAGCAAGGTCAGTAGCAGTAGCAGTAAGAGAGCAGTAGCAGTAGTAGTAGCAGTAACAGTAGTAGTGGCAGTAGCAGTAGCAGTAGCAGCAGCAGTAGCAGCAGTTGTCGTAGCAGTAGCAGTAGCAATAGCAGTAGCAGTAGCAGTAGTAGTAGCAGCAGTAGTAACAACAGCAGTAGTAGCAGCAGGAGCAGCAGCAGCAGCAACAGGAGCAGTAGCAGTAGGAGTAGCAGCAGCAGTAGCAGTAGCAGCAGCAGCAGTAGCAGTAACAGTAGCAGCAGCAGCAGTAGCAGTAGCAGTAGCAGCAGTAGCAGTAGTAGCAAGACTAGCAGCAGCACTAGCAATAGCAGCAGTAGCAGTAGCAGTAGCAGTAGCAGTAGTAGCATTAGTAGTAGCAGTAGCAGTAGTAGCAAGACTATCAGCAGCACTAGCAATAGCAGCAGTAGCAGTAGCCGTAGCAGCAGTAGCAGTAGCAGTAGTAGCAAGACTAGCAGCAGCACTAGCAGCAGAAGCAGTAGTAGCAGCAGCAGTAGGAGTAGCAGTAGTAGTAGCAGTAGATGTAGCAGTAGTAGTAGTAGCAGTAAGAGCAGTAGTAGCAGTAGCAGTATCAGGAGCAGTGGCAGTAGCAACACAGTAGCAACAGCAGTAGCAGCAGCAGCAGTAGCAGTAGCATCAGTAGCAGTAGTAGTGGAAGTAGAAGTAGCAATAGCGGCAGCAGCAGCAGTAGTAGAAGTAGTAGAAGTAGTAGTAGCAGTAGCAGTAGCAACACCAGTAGCAGTAGCAGCATCAGTAGTAGCAGTAGCATCTGCAGCAGCAGTAGTAGCAGTAGCAGTACCAATAGCAGTAGCATTAGCAGTATCAGGAGCAGCAGTAGCAGTATCAGGAGCAGCAGTAGCAGTAGCTGCAGGAGCAGGAGCTGCAGGAGCAGCAGTAGCAGCAGCAGCAGCAGTAGCTGCAGTAGCAGCAACACCAGTAGCAGTAGGAGTTGCAGTTGCAGTAGCAGTAGTAGCAGTAGCAGTAACAGTAGCTGCAGCAGCCGTAGTAGTAGCAGTAGCAGTAGCAATAGTTGCAGTAGCAGTAGCAGTAGCAGTAGCAGTAGCAGTAGCAGTGGTAGCAGTAACAGTAGCTGCAGCAGCATTAGCAGCTGCAGCAGTAGCAGTAGCAGTAGTAGCCGTAGTAGTAGAAGTAGCAGTAGCAGTAGCAGTAGCAATAGTTGCAGTAGCAGCAGCAGTAGCAGTAGCACTAGCAGTAGCAGTAGCAGCAGTAGCAGTAGCAGTATCAGTAGCAGTAGCAATAGCAGTAGTAGTGGCAGTAGCACCTGCAGCAGCAGTAACAGTTGCAGTAGCAGTAGCAGTAGCAGTCGCAGTAGCAGTAGGAGTAGCAGTCGCAGTGGCAGTAACAGCAGCAGCAGCAGTAGCAATAGCAGTAGCAGTGGGAGTAGCAGCACAGTAGCAACAGCAGTAGCAGCAGCAGCAGTAGTAGCAATAGCAGTGGCAGTAGCAGTAGCAATAGCGGCAGCAGCAGTAGCAGTAGCAGTATCAGGAGCAACAGTAGCAGTAGCAGTAGTAGTAGCAGTAGCAGTATCAGGAGCAGTAGCAGCAGCAGCAGTAGCAGTAGCAGTAGTAGCTTTAGCAGTTGTAGCAGTAGCAGTATCAGGAGCAGTAGCAGTAGTAGCAGTAGCAGTTGTAGCAGTAGCAGTATCAGGAGTAGTAGCAGTAGCAGTAGTAGCAGTAGCAGTTGTAGCAGTAGCAGTATTAGGAGCAGTAGCAGTAGTAGCAGTAGCAGTAGCAGTTGTAGCAGTAACAGTATCAGGAGCAGTAGCAGTAGCAGTTGTAGCAGTAGCAGTATCAGGAGCAGTAGCAGTAGCAGTATCAGTAGCAGTAGCATTAGCAGTAGTAGCAGTAAGAGCAGTAGCAGTAGTAGTAAGAGCGGTAGCAGTAGCAGTATCAGTATCAGGAGCAGTAGCAGTAGTAGTATCAGGAGCAGGAGTAGTAGCAGTATCAGTAGTAGCAAGAGCAGCAGCAGTAGCAGCAAGGTCAGTAGCAGTAGCAGTAAGAGAGCAGTAGCAGTAGTAGTAGCAGTAACAGTAGTAGTGGCAGTAGCAGTAGCAGTAGCAGTAGCAGCAGTAGCAGTAGCAGTAGCAGCAGCAGCAGTAGCAGTAGCAGTAGCAGCGGTAGCAGTAGTAGCAAGACTAGCAGCAGCACTAGCAATAGCAGCAGTAGCAGTAGCAGTAGCAGTAGCAGTAGCAGTAGTAGCATTAGTAGTAGCAGTAGCAGTAGTAGCAAGACTATCAGCAGCACTAGCAATAGCAGCAGTAGCAGTAGCCGTAGCAGCAGTAGCAGTAGCAGTAGCAGTAGTAGCAAGACTAGCAGCAGCACTAGCAGCAGAAGCAGTAGTAGCAGCAGCAGTAGGAGTAGCAGTAGTAGTAGCAGTAGATGTAGCAGTAGTAGTAGTAGCAGTAAGAGCAGTAGTAGCAGTAGCAGTATCAGGAGCAGTGGCAGTAGCAACACAGTAGCAACAGCAGTAGCAGCAGCAGCAGTAGCAGTAGCATCAGTAGCAGTAGTAGTGGAAGTAGAAGTAGCAATAGCGGCAGCAGCAGCAGTAGTAGAAGTAGTAGAAGTAGTAGTAGCAGTAGCAGTAGCAACACCAGTAGCAGTAGCAGCATCAGTAGTAGCAGTAGCATCTGCAGCAGCAGTAGTAGCAGTAGCAGTACCAATAGCAGTAGCATTAGCAGTATCAGGAGCAGCAGTAGCAGTATCAGGAGCAGCAGTAGCAGTAGCTGCAGGAGCAGGAGCTGCAGGAGCAGCAGTAGCAGCAGCAGCAGCAGTAGCTGCAGTAGCAGCAACACCTGTAGCAGTAGGAGTTGCAGTAGCAGTAGTAGTAGTAGCAATAGTAGTAATAGCGGCAGTAGCAGTAGCAGCAGCAGCAGCAGTAGCAGTAGTAGTAGCAGTAAGAGCAATAACAGTAGCAGTAGCAGTATCAGGAGCAGCAGTAGCAGTAGTAGTAGCAGTAAGAGCAATAGCAGTAGCAATAGCAGTAGCAGTAGCAGCAGGAGTAGTAGTAGCAGCAGTAGCAGCAGCAGCAGCAGTAGCTGCAGTAGCAGCAACACCAGTAGCAGTAGCAGTAACAGTAGCATTAGCAGTAGCCATAGGAGTTGCAGTAGCAGTAGCAGTAGTAGTAGCAATAGTAGTAATAGCGGCAGTAGCAGTAGCAGTAGCAGCAGCAGCAGTAGCAGTAGTAGTAGTAGTAGCAGTAAGAGCAATAGCAGTAGCAGTAGCAGTAGCAGTATCTGCAGCACCAGTAGCAGCATCACCAGTAGCAGTAGCAGGAGTTGTAGCAGCACTAGTAACAACAGCAGTAGTAGCAGCAGGAGTAGCAGCAGCAGGAGCAGCAGCAGTAGCAGCAGCACTAGCAGCAGCAGTAGCAGTAGCAGTAGCAACAGCAGTAGTTGCAGTAGCAGTAGCTGCAGCAGCAGTAGCTGCAGCAGCAGTAGCAGCAGCACTAGCTGCAACAGCAGTAGCAGCAGCACTAGCTGCAGCAGCAGTAGCAGCAGCATCAGTAGCACTAGCAGTAGCAGTAGCAGCAGTAGCAGTAGCAGTATCAGTAGCAGTAGCAATAGCAGTAGTAGTGGCAGTAGCACCTGCAGCAGCAGTAACAGTTGCAGTAGCAGTAGCAGTAGCAGTCGCAGTAGCAGTAGGAGTAGCAGTCGCAGTGGCAGTAACAGCAGCAGCAGCAGTAGCAATAGCAGTAGCAGTGGGAGTAGCAGCACAGTAGCAACAGCAGTAGCAGCAGCAGCAGTAGTAGCAATAGCAGTAGCAGTAGCAGTAGTAGTAGCAGTAGCAATAGCGGCACCAGCAGTAGCAGTAGCAGTATTAGGAGCAGCAGTAGCAGTAGCAGTAGTAGTAGCAGTAGCAGTATCAGGAGCAGTAGCAGCAGCAGCAGTAGCAGTAGCAGTAGTAGCTTTAGCAGTTGTAGCAGTAGCAGTATCAGGAGCAGTAGCAGTAGTAGCAGTAGCAGTTGTAGCAGTAGCAGTATCAGGAGTTGTAGCAGTAGCAGTAGTAGCAGTAGCAGTTGTAGCAGTAGCAGTATTAGGAGCAGTAGCAGTAGTAGCAGTAGCAGTAGCAGTTGTAGCAGTAACAGTATCAGGAGCAGTAGCAGTAGCAGTTGTAGCAGTAGCAGTATCAGGAGCAGTAGCAGTAGCAGTATCAGTAGCAGTAGCATTAGCAGTAGTAGCAGTAAGAGCAGTAGCAGTAGTAGTAAGAGCGGTAGCAGTAGCAGTATCAGTATCAGGAGCAGTAGCAGTAGTAGTATCAGGAGCAGGAGTAGTAGCAGTATCAGTAGTAGCAAGAGCAGCAGCAGTAGCAGCAAGGTCAGTAGCAGTAGCAGTAAGAGAGCAGTAGCAGTAGTAGTAGCAGTAACAGTAGTAGTGGCAGTAGCAGCAGCAGTAGCAGCAGTAGTCGTAGCAGTAGCAGTAGCAATAGCAGTAGCAGTAGCAGTAGTAGTAGCAGCAGTAGTAACAACAGCAGTAGTAGCAGCAGGAGTAGCAGCAGCAGCAACAGGAGCAGTAGCAGTAGGAGTAGCAGCAGCAGTAGCAGTAGCAGCAGCAGCAGTAGCAGTAGCAGTAGCAGCAGCAGCAGTAGCAGTAGCAGTAGCAGCAGTAGCAGTAGTAGCAAGACTAGCAGCAGCACTAGCAATAGCAGCAGTAGCAGTAGCAGTAGCAGTAGCAGTAGCAGTAGTAGCATTAGTAGTAGCAGTAGCAGTAGTAGCAAGACTATCAGCAGCACTAGCAATAGCAGCAGTAGCAGTAGCCGTAGCAGCAGTAGCAGTAGCAGTAGCAGTAGTAGCAAGACTAGCAGCAGCACTAGCAGCAGAAGCAGTAGTAGCAGCAGCAGTAGGAGTAGCAGTAGTAGTAGCAGTAGATGTAGCAGTAGTAGTAGTAGCAGTAAGAGCAGTAGTAGCAGTAGCAGTATCAGGAGCAGTGGCAGTAGCAACACAGTAGCAACAGCAGTAGCAGCAGCAGCAGTAGCAGTAGCATCAGTAGCAGTAGTAGTGGAAGTAGAAGTAGCAATAGCGGCAGCAGCAGCAGTAGTAGAAGTAGTAGAAGTAGTAGTAGCAGTAGCAGTAGCAACACCAGTAGCAGTAGCAGCATCAGTAGTAGCAGTAGCATCTGCAGCAGCAGTAGTAGCAGTAGCAGTACCAATAGCAGTAGCATTAGCAGTATCAGGAGCAGCAGTAGCAGTATCAGGAGCAGCAGTAGCAGTAGCTGCAGGAGCAAGAGCTGCAGGAGCAGCAGTAGCAGCAGCAGCAGCAGTAGCTGCAGTAGCAGCAACACCTGTAGCAGTAGGAGTTGCAGTAGCAGTAGTAGTAGTAGCAATAGTAGTAATAGCGGCAGTAGCAGTAGCAGCAGCAGCAGCAGTAGCAGTAGTAGCAGTAAGAGCAATAACAGTAGCAGTAGCAGTATCAGGAGCAGCAGTAGCAGTAGTAGTAGCAGTAAGAGCAATAGCAGTAGCAATAGCAGTAGCAGTAGCAGCAGGAGTAGTAGTAGCAGCAGTAGCAGCAGCAGCAGCAGTAGCTGCAGTAGCAGCAACACCAGTAGCAGTAGCAGTAACAGTAGCATTAGCAGTAGCCATAGGAGTTGCAGTAGCAGTAGCAGTAGTAGTAGCAATAGTAGTAATAGCGGCAGTAGCAGTAGCAGTAGCAGCAGCAGCAGTAGCAGTAGTAGTAGTAGTAGCAGTAAGAGCAATAGCAGTAGCAGTAGCAGTAGCAGTATCTGCAGCACCAGTAGCAGCATCACCAGTAGCAGTAGCAGGAGTTGTAGCAGCACTAGTAACAACAGCAGTAGTAGCAGCAGGAGTAGCAGCAGCAGGAGCAGCAGCAGTAGCAGCAGCACTAGCAGCAGCAGTAGCAGTAGCAGTAGCAACAGCAGTAGGTGCAGTAGCAGTAGCTGCAGCAGCAGTAGCTGCAGCAGCAGTAGCAGCAGCACTAGCTGCAACAGCAGTAGCAGCAGCACTAGCTGCAGCAGCAGTAGCAGAAGCATATGTAGCATTAGCAGTAGCAGCAGTAGCAGTAGCAGTATCAGTAGCAGTAGCAATAGCAGTAGTAGTGGCAGTAGCACCTGCAGCAGCAGTAACAGTTGCAGTAGCAGTAGCAGTAGCAGTCGCAGTAGCAGTAGGAGTAGCAGTCGCAGTGGCAGTAACAGCAGCAGCAGCAGTAGCAATAGCAGTAGCAGTGGGAGTAGCAGCACAGTAGCAACAGCAGTAGCAGCAGCAGCAGTAGTAGCAATAGCAGTAGCAGTAGCAGTAGTAGTGGCAGTAGCAGTAGCAATAGCGGCAGCAGCAGTAGCAGTAGCAGTATCAGGAGCAGCAGTAGCAGTAGCAGTAGTAGTAGCAGTAGCAGTATCAGGAGCAGTAGCAGCAGCAGCAGTAGCAGTAGCAGTAGTAGCTTTAGCAGTTGTAGCAGTAGCAGTATCAGGAGCAGTAGCAGTAGTAGCAGTAGCAGTTGTAGCAGTAGCAGTATCAGGAGTAGTAGCAGTAGCAGTAGTAGCAGTAGCAGTTGTAGCAGTAGCAGTATTAGGAGCAGTAGCAGTAGTAGCAGTAGCAGTAGCAGTTGTAGCAGTAACAGTATCAGGAGCAGTAGCAGTAGCAGTTGTAGCAGTAGCAGTATCAGGAGCAGTAGCAGTAGCAGTAGCATTAGCAGTAGTAGCAGTAAGAGCAGTAGCAGTAGTAGTAAGAGCGGTAGCAGTAGCAGTATCAGTATCAGGAGCAGTAGCAGTAGTAGTATCAGGAGCAGGAGTAGTAGCAGTATCAGTAGTAGCAAGAGCAGCAGCAGTAGCACCAAGGTCAGTAGCAGTAGCAGTAAGAGAGCAGTAGCAGTAGTAGTAGCAGTAACAGTAGTAGTGGCAGTAGCAGTAGCAGTAGCAGCAGCAGTAGCAGCAGTAGTCGTAGCAGTAGCAGTAGCAATAGCAGTAGCAGTAGCAGTAGTAGTAGCAGCAGTAGTAACAACAGCAGTAGTAGCAGCAGGAGTAGCAGCAGCAGCAACAGGAGCAGTAGCAGTAGGAGTAGCAGCAGCAGTAGCAGTAGCAGCAGCAGCAGTAGCAGTAGCAGTAGCAGCAGTAGCAGTAGCAGTAGCAGTAGCAGCAGTAGCAGTAGTAGCAAGACTAGCAGCAGCACTAGCAATAGCAGCAGTAGCAGTAGCAGTAGCAGTAGCAGTAGTAGCATTAGTAGTAGCAGTAGCAGTAGTAGCAAGACTATCAGCAGCACTAGCAATAGCAGCAGTAGCAGTAGCCGTAGCAGCAGTAGCAGTAGCAGTAGCAGTAGTAGCAAGACTAGCAGCAGCACTAGCAGCAGAAGCAGTAGTAGCAGCAGCAGTAGGAGTAGCAGTAGTAGTAGCAGTAGATGTAGCAGTAGTAGTAGTAGCAGTAAGAGCAGTAGTAGCAGTAGCAGTATCAGGAGCAGTGGCAGTAGCAACACAGTAGCAACAGCAGTAGCAGCAGCAGCAGTAGCAGTAGCATCAGTAGCAGTAGTAGTGGAAGTAGAAGTAGCAATAGCGGCAGCAGCAGCAGTAGTAGAAGTAGTAGAAGTAGTAGTAGCAGTAGCAGTAGCAACACCAGTAGCAGTAGCAGCATCAGTAGTAGCAGTAGCAGCTGCAGCAGCAGTAGTAGCAGTAGCAGTACCAATAGCAGTAGCATTAGCAGTATCAGGAGCAGCAGTAGCAGTATCAGGAGCAGCAGTAGCAGTAGCTGCAGGAGCAGGAGCTGCAGGAGCAGCAGTAGCAGCAGCAGCAGCAGTAGCTGCAGTAGCAGCAACACCTGTAGCAGTAGGAGTTGCAGTAGCAGTAGTAGTAGTAGCAATAGTAGTAATAGCGGCAGTAGCAGTAGCAGCAGCAGCAGCAGTAGCAGTAGTAGTAGCAGTAAGAGCAATAACAGTAGCAGTAGCAGTATCAGGAGCAGCAGTAGCAGTAGTAGTAGCAGTAAGAGCAATAGCAGTAGCAATAGCAGTAGCAGTAGCAGCAGGAGTAGTAGTAGCAGCAGTAGCAGCAGCAGCAGCAGTAGCTGCAGTAGCAGCAACACCAGTAGCAGTAGCAGTAACAGTAGCATTAGCAGTAGCCATAGGAGTTGCAGTAGCAGTAGCAGTAGTAGTAGCAATAGTAGTAATAGCGGCAGTAGCAGTAGCAGTAGCAGCAGCAGCAGTAGCAGTAGTAGTAGTAGTAGCAGTAAGAGCAATAGCAGTAGCAGTAGCAGTAGCAGTATCTGCAGCACCAGTAGCAGCAGCACCAGTAGCAGTAGCAGGAGTTGTAGCAGCACTAGTAACAACAGCAGTAGAAGCAGCAGGAGTAGCAGCAGCAGGAGCAGCAGCAGTAGCAGCAGCACTAGCAGCAGCAGTAGCAGTAGCAGTAGCAACAGCAGTAGTTGCAGTAGCAGTAGCTGCAGCAGCAGTAGCTGCAGCAGCAGTAGCAGCAGCACTAGCTGCAACAGCAGTAGCAGCAGCACTAGCTGCAGCAGCAGTAGCAGCAGCATCAGCAGTAGCAACAACAGTATTAGCAGCAGTAGCAGCAGCAGCAGTAGTAGCAGTAGCAGTAACAGTAGCTGCAGCAGCTGCAGCAGCCGTAGTAGTAGCAGTAGCAGTAGCAGTAGCAACAGTTGCAGTAGCAGTAGCAGTAGCAGTAGCAGTAGCTTTAGTAGTGGTAGCAGTAACAGTAGCTGCAGCAGCATTAGCAGCTGCAGCAGTAGCAGTAGCAGCAGTAGCCGTAGTAGTAGCAGTAGCAGTAGCAGTAGCAATAGTTGCAGTAGCAGCAGCAGTAGCACTAGCAGTAGCAGTAGCAGCAGTAGCAGTAGCAGTATCAGTAGCAGTAGCAATAGTAGTAGTAGTGGCAGTAGCACCTGCAGCAGCAGTAACAGTTGCAGTAGCAGTAGCAGTAGCAGTCGCAGTAGCAGTAGGAGTAGCAGTCGCAGTGGCAGTAACAGCAGCAGCAGTAGCAATAGCAGTAGCAGTAGTAGTAGCAGCAGCAGTAGCAGCAGTATTAGTACTAGCAGTAGCAGTAGCAGTAGCAGTAGTAGCAGTAGCAGTAGTACTAGTAGCAGCAGGAGTAGCAGCAGCAGCAACAGTAGCAGTAGCAGTAGGAGTAGCAGCAGCAGTAGCAGTAGCAGCAGCAGCAGTAGCACTAGCAGTAGCAGCTGCAGCAGTAGCAGTAGCAGTAGCAGCAGTAGCAGTAGTAGTAGCAGTAGCAATAGCAGCACCAGTAGCAGTAGCAGCAGTAGCAGTAGCGGTAGCAGCTGCAGCATCAGTAGTAGCAGTAGCAGTACCAGTACCAGTAGTAGCAGTAGTAGTAGCAGTAGCAGTAGTAGTAGCAGTATCAAGAGCAGTAGCAGTAGCAGTATCAGGAGCAGTAGCAGTAGCAGTAGTAGTAGCAGTATCAAGAGCAGTAGCAGTAGCAGTATCAGGAGCAGTAGCAGTAGCAGTAGTAGTAGCAGTATCAAGAGCAGTAGCAGTAGCAGTATCAGGAGCAGTAGCAGTAGCAGTAGCAGTAACAGTAGCAGTAGCAGCAGCAGCAAGAGCAGTAGCAGTAGCAGTAATAGCAGTAGCAGTAGCAGTAAGAGCAGTAGTTGTACTAGTCTCAGGAGCAGTAGCAGTATCAGTAGCAGTAGCAGTAGCAGTATCAGGAGCAGCAGTAGCAGTAGCAGTAGTAGTAGCAGTGGCAGTATCAGGAGCAGTAGCAGCAGCAGCAGTAGCAGTAGCAGTAGTAGCAGTAGCAGTAGTAGCAGTAGCAGTAGCAGTTGTAGCAGTAGCAGTATCAGGAGCAGTAGCAGTAGTAGCAGTAACAGTAGCAGTTGTTGCAGTAGAAGTATCAGGAGCAGTAGCAGTAGCAGTAGTAGCAGTAGCAGTTGTAGCAGTAGCAGTATTAGGAGCAGTAGCAGTAGCAGTAGTAGCAGTAGCAGCAGTAACAGTATCAGGGGCAGTAGCAGTAGCAGTAGCAGTTGTAGCAGTATCAGGAGCAGTAGCAGTAGCAGTAGCAGTAGCATTAGCAGTAGTAGCAGCAAGAGTAGTAGCAGTAGTAGTAAGAGCGGTAGCAGTAGCAGTATTAGGAGCAGTAGCAGTAGTAGTAGCAGTAGCAGTAGCAATAGTTGCAGTAGCAGTAGCAGTAGCAGTAGCAGTAGCAGTAGCAGTAGCAGTAGCAGTAGTAGTGGTAGCAGTAACAGTAGATGCTGCAGCATTAGCAGCTGCAGCAGTAGCAGCAGTAGCCGTAGTAGTAGCAGTAGCAGTAGCAGTAGCAATAGTTGCAGTAGCAGCAGCAGTAGAACTAGCAGTAGCAGTAGCAGTAGCAGCAGTAGCAGTAGCAGTATCAGTAGCAGTAGCAATAGCAGTAGTAGTGGCAGTAGCACCTGCAGCAGCAGTAACAGTTGCAGTAGCAGTAGCAGTCGCAGTAGCAGTAGGAGTAGCAGTCGCAGTGGCAGTAACAGCAGCAGCAGCAGTAGCAATAGCAGTAGCAGTGGGAGTAGCAGCACAGTAGCAACAGCAGTAGCAGCAGCAGCAGTAGTAGCAATAGCAGTAGCAGTAGTAGTGGCAGTAGCAGTAGTAGTAAGAGAGCAGTAGCAGTAGTAGTAGCAGTAACAGTAGTAGTGGCAGTAGCAGTAGTAGTAGCAGCAGCAGTAGCAGCAGTATTAGTAGTAGCAGTAGCAGTAGCAATAGCAGTAGCAGTAGCAGTAGTAGTAGTAGCAGCAGTAGTAACAACAGCAGTAGTAGCAGCAGGAGTAGCAGCAGCAGCAACAGTAGCAGTAGTAGTAGGAGTAGCAGCAGCAGTAGCAGTAGCAGCAGCAGCAGTAGCAGTAGCAGTAGCAGCTGCAGCAGTAGCAGTAGCAGTAGCAGCAGTAGCAGTAGTAGTAGCAGTAGCAATAGCAGCACCAGTAGCAGTAGCAGCAGTAGCAGTAGCGGTAGCAGCTGCAGCAGCAGTAGTAGCAGTAGCAGTACCAGTACCAGTAGCAGCAGTAGCAGTACTAGTAGCAGTAGCAGTAGTAGTAGCAGTATCAAGAGCAGTAGCAGTATCAGGAGCAGTAGCAGTAGTAGTAGCAGTATCAAGAGCAGTAGCAGTATCAGGAGCAGTAGCAGTAGCAGTAGCAGTAGCAGTAGCAGTAGCAGTAGCAATAGCAGTAGCAGTAGCAGTAGTAGTAGTAGCAGCAGTAGTAACAACAGCAGTAGTAGCAGCAGTAGCAGTAGTAGTAGCAATAGCAGCACCAGTAGCAGTAGCAGCAGTAGTAGTAGCGGTAGCAGCTGCAGCAGCAGTAGTAGCAGTAGCAGTACCAGTACCAGTAGCAGCAGTAGCAGTAGTAGTAGCAGTAGCAGTAGTAGTAGCAGTATCAAGAGCAGTAGCAGTAGCAGTATCAGGAGCAGTAGCAGTAGTAGTAGCAGTATCAAGAGCAGTAGCAGTAGCAGTAGCAGTAACAGTAGTAGCAGCAGTAGTAGTAGCACTAGTTACAGCAGCAGCAGCAGTAACAGCAGCAGTAGCAGCAGCAGCAAGAGCAGTAGCAGTAGCAGTAGCAGTAATAGCAGTAGCAGTAGCAGTAAGAGCAGTAGTTGTACTAGTCTCAGTAGCAGTAGCAGTATCATTAGCAGTAGCAGTATCAGGAGCAGCAGTAGCAGTAGTAGTAGTAGTAGTAGCAGTGGCAGTATCAGGAGCAGTAGCAGCAGCAGCAGTAGCAGTAGCAGTAGTAGCAGTAGCAGTAGCAGTTGTAGCAGTAGCAGTATCAGGAGCAGTGGCAGTAGTAGCAGTAACAGTAGCAGTTGTTGCAGTAGAAGTATCAGGAGCAGTAGCAGTAGTAGCAGTAGCAGTTGTAGCAGTAGCAGTATTAGGAGCAGTAGCAGTAGCAGTAGTAGCAGTAGCAGCAGTAACAGTATCAGGGGCAGTAGCAGTAGCAATTGTAGCAGTAGCAGTATCAGGAGCAGTAGCAGTAGCATTAGCAGTAGTAGCTGCAAGAGCAGTAGCAGTAGTAGTAAGAGCGGTAGCAGTAGCAGTATCAGGAGCAGCAGCAGTAGTAGTATCAGGAGCAGGAGTAGTAGCAGTATCAGTAGTAGCAAGAGCAGCAACAGTAGCAGCAAGGTCAGTAGCAGTAGCAGTAAGAGAGCAGTAGCAGTAGTAGTAGCAGTAACAGTAGTAGTGGCAGTAGCAGTAGCAGTAGCAGCAGCAGTAGCAGCAGTAGTAGTAGTAGCAGTAGCAGTAGCAATAGCAGTAGCAGTAGCAGTAGCAGCAGTAGTAGTAGCAGCAGTAGTAACAATAGCAGTAGTAGCAGCAGCAGCAGCAACAGTAGCAGTAGCAGTAGGAGTAGCAGCAGCAGTAGCAGTAGCAGCAGAAGCAGTAGCAGTAGCAGTAGCAGTAGCAACAGTAGCAGTAGCAGTAGCAGTAGTAGTAGCAGTAGTAGCAAGACTAGCAGCAGCACTAGCAATAGCAGCAGTAGCAGTAGCAGCAGTAGCAGTAGCAGTAGCAGTAGTAGCAAGACTAGCAGCAGCACTAGCAGCAGAAGCAGTAGTAGCAGCAGCAGTAGGAGTAGCAGTAGTAGTAGCAGTAGATGTAGCAGTACTAGTAGTAGCGGTAAGAGCAGTAGTAGTAGCAGTAGCAGTATCAGGAGCAGTGGCAGTAGCAACACAGTAGCAACAGCAGTAGCAGCAGCAGCAGTAGCAGTAGCACCAGTAGCAGTAGTAGTGGAAGTAGAAGTAGCAATAGCGGCAACAGCAGCAGTAGTAGCAGTAGTAGAAGTAGTAGTAGCAGTAGCAGTAGCAACACCAGTAGCAGTAGCACCAGCAGTAGTAGCAGTAGCAGCTGCAGCAGCAGTAGTAGCAGTAGCAGTACCAATAGCAGTAGCATTAGCAGTATCAGGAGCAGCAGTAGCAGTATCAGGAGCAGCAGTAGCAGTAGCTGCAGGAGCAGTAGCTGCAGGAGCAGCAATAGCAGCAGCAACAGCAGTAGCTGCAGTAGCAGCAACACCAGTAGCAGTAGGAGTTGCAGTTGCAGTAGCAGTAGTTGCAGTAGCAGTAACAGTAGCTGCAGCAGCCGTAGTAGTAGCAGTAGCAGTAGCAGTAGCAGTAGCAATAGTTGCAGTAGCAGTAGCAGTAGCAGTAGCAGTAGCAGTAGCAGTAGCAGTAGTAGTGGTAGCAGTAACAGTAGCTGCAGCAGCATTAGCAGCTGCAGCAGTAGCAGTAGCAGCAGTAGCCGTAGTAGTAGAAGTAGCAGTAGCAGTAGCAGTAGCAATAGTTGCAGTAGCAGCAGCAGTAGCAGTAGCACTAGCAGTAGCAGTAGCAGCAGTAGCAGTAGCAGTATCAGTAGCAGTAGCAATAGCAGTAGTAGTGGCAGTAGCACCTGCAGCAGCAGTAACAGTTGCAGTAGCAGTAGCAGTAGCAGTCGCAGTAGCAGTAGGAGTAGCAGTCGCAGTGGCAGTAACAGCAGCAGCAGCAGTAGCAATAGCAGTAGCAGTGGTAGTGGCAGTAGCAGTAGCAATAGCGGCAGCAGCAGTAGCAGTAGCAGTATCAGGAGCAGCAGTAGCAGTAGTAGTAGCAGTAGCAGTATCAGGAGCAGTAGCAGCAGCAGCAGTAGCAGTAGCAGTTGTAGCTTTAGCAGTTGTAGCAGTAGCAGTATCAGGAGCAGTAGCAGTAGTAGTAGCAGTAGCAGTTGTAGCCGTAGCAGTATCAGGAGTAGTAGCAGTAGCAGTAGTAGCAGTAGCAGTTGTAGCAGTAGCAGTATTAGGAGCAGTAGCAGTAGTAGCAGTAGCAGTAGCAGTTGTAGCCGTAGCAGTATCAGGAGTAGTAGCAGTAGCAGTAGTAGCAGTAGCAGTTGTAGCAGTAGCAGTATTAGGAGCAGTAGCAGTAGTAGCAGTAGCAGTAGCAGTTGTAGCAGTAACAGTATCAGGAGCAGTAGCAGTAGCAGTAGCAGTATCAGTAGCAGTAGCATTAGCAGTAGTAGCAGTAAGAGCAGTAGCAGTAGTAGTAAGAGCGGTAGCAGTAGCAGTATCAGTATCAGGAGCAGTAGCAGTAGTAGTATCAGGAGCAGGAGTAGTAGCAGTATCAGTAGTAGCAAGAGCAGCAGCAGTAGCAGCAAGGTCAGTAGCAGTAGCAGTAAGAGAGCAGTAGCAGTAGTAGTAGCAGTAACAGTAGTAGTGGCAGTAGCAGTAGCAGTAGCAGCAGCAGTAGCAGCAGTAGTCGTAGCAGTAGCAGTAGCAATAGCAGTAGCAGTAGCAGTAGTAGTAGCAGCAGTAGTAACAACAGCAGTAGTAGCAGCAGGAGTAGCAGCAGCAGCAACAGGAGCAGTAGCAGTAGGAGTAGCAGCAGCAGTAGCAGTAACAGCAGCAGCAGTAGCAGTAGCAGTAGCAGCAGCAGTAGCAGCAGTAGCAGTAGTAGCAAGACTAGCAGCAGCACTAGCAATAGCAGCAGTAGCAGTAGCAGTAGCAGTAGCAGTAGCAGTAGTAGCATTAGTAGTAGCAGTAGCAGTAGTAGCAAGACTATCAGCAGCACTAGCAATAGCAGCAGTAGCAGTAGCCGGAGCAGCAGTAGCAGTAGCAGTAGCAGTAGTAGCAAGACTAGCAGCAGCACTAGCAGCAGAAGCAGTAGTAGCAGCAGCAGTAGGAGTAGCAGTAGTAGTAGCAGTAGATGTAGCAGTAGTAGTAGTAGCAGTAAGAGCAGTAGTAGCAGTAGCAGTATCAGGAGCAGTGGCAGTAGCAACACAGTAGCAACAGCAGTAGCAGCAGCAGCAGTAGCAGTAGCATCAGTAGCAGTAGTAGTGGAAGTAGAAGTAGCAATAGCGGCAGCAGCAGCAGTAGTAGAAGTAGTAGAAGTAGTAGTAGCAGTAGCAGTAGCAACACCAGTAGCAGTAGCAGCATCAGTAGTAGCAGTAGCAGCTGCAGCAGCAGTAGTAGCAGTAGCAGTACCAATAGCAGTAGCATTAGCAGTATCAGGAGTAGCAGTAGCAGTATCAGGAGCAGCAGTAGCAGTAGCTGCAGGAGCAGGAGCTGCAGGAGCAGCAGTAGCAGCAGCAGCAGCAGTAGCTGCAGTAGCAGCAACACCAGTAGCAGTAGGAGTTGCAGTAGCAGTAGCAGTAGTAGTAGTAGCAATAGTAGTAATAGCGGCAGTAGCAGTAGCAGCAGCAGCAGCAGTAGCAGTAGTAGTAGCAGTAAGAGCAATAACAGTAGCAGTAGCAGTATCAGGAGCAGCAGTAGCAGTAGTAGTAGCAGTAAGAGCAATAGCAGTAGCAATAGCAGTAGCAGTAGCAGCAGGAGTAGTAGTAGCAGCAGTAGCAGCAGCAGCAGCAGTAGCTGCAGTAGCAGCAACACCAGTAGCAGTAGCAGTAACAGTAGCATTAGCAGTAGCCATAGGAGTTGCAGTAGCAGTAGCAGTAGTAGTAGTAGCAATAGTAGTAATAGCGGCAGTAGCAGTAGCAGTAGCAGCAGCAGCAGTAGCAGTAGTAGTAGTAGTAGCAGTAAGAGCAATAGCAGTAGCAGTAGCAGTATCTGCAGCACCAGTAGCAGCAGCACCAGTAGCAGTAGCAGGAGTTGTAGCAGCACTAGTAACAACAGCAGTAGTAGCAGCAGGAGTAGCAGCAGCAGGAGCAGCAGCAGTAGCAGCAGCACTAGCAGCAGCAGTAGTAGTAGCAGTAGCAGTAGCAACAGCAGTAGTTGCAGTAGCAGTAGCTGCAGCAGCAGTAGCTGCAGCAGCAGTAGCAGCAGCACTAGCTGCAACAGCAGTAGCAGCAGCACTAGCTGCAGCAGCAGTAGCAGCAGCATCAGCAGTAGCAACAACAGTATTAGCAGCAGTAGCAGCAGCAGCAGTAGTAGCAGTAGCAGTAACAGTAGCTGCTGCAGCTGCAGCAGCAGTAGCAGTAGCAGTAGCAACAGTTGCAGTAGCAGTAGCAGTAGCAGTAGCAGTAGCAGTAGCTGTAGTAGTGGTAGCAGTAACAGTAGCTGCAGCAGCATTAGCAGCTGCAGCAGTAGCAGTAGCAGCAGTAGCCGTATTAGTAGCAGTAGCAGTAGCAGTAGCAATAGTTGCAGTAGCAGCAGCAGTAGCAGTAGCAGTAGCAGCAGTAGCAGTAGCAGTATCAGTAGCAGTAGCAATAGCAGTAGTAGTGGCAGTAGCACCTGCAGCAGCAGTAACAGTTGCAGTAGCAGTAGCAGTAGCAGTCGCAGTAGCAGTAGGAGTAGCAGTCGCAGTGGCAGTAACAGCAGCAGCAGTAGCAATAGCAGTAGCAGTAGTAGTAGCAGCAGCAGTAGCAGCAGTATTAGTACTAGCAGTAGCAGTAGCAGTAGCAGTAGCAGTAGCAGTAGTAGCAGTAGCAGTCGTAGTAGTAGCAGCAGGAGTAGCAGCAGCAGCAACAGTAGCAGTAGCAGTAGGAGTAGCAGCAGCAGTAGCAGTAGCAGCAGCAGCAGTAGCACTAGCAGTAGCAGCTACAGCAGTAGCAGTAGCAGTAGCAGCAGTAGCAGTAGTAGTAGCAGTAGCAATAGCAGCACCAATAGCAGTAGCAGCAGTAGCAGTAGCGGTAGCAGCTGCAGCATCAGTAGTAGCAGTAGCAGTACCAGTACCAGTAGTAGCAGTAGTAGTAGCAGTAGGAGCAGTAGCAGTAGCAGTAGTAGTAGCAGTATCAAGAGCAGTAGCAGTAGCAGTATCAGGAGCAGTAGCAGTAGCAGTAGCAGTAACAGTAGTAGCAGCAGTAGTAGTAGCACTAGTTACAGTAGCAGCAGCAGTAACAGCAGCAGTAGCAGCAGCAGCAAGAGCAGTAGCAGTAGCAGTAATAGCAGTAGCAGTAGCAGTAAGAGCAGTAGTTGTACTAGTCTCAGGAGCAGTAGCAGTATCAGTAGCAGTAGCAGTAGCAGTATCAGGAGCAGCAGTAGCAGTAGCAGTAGTAGTAGCAGTGGCAGTATCAGGAGCAGTAGCAGCAGCAGCAGTAGCAGTAGCAGTAGTAGCAGTAGCAGTAGCAGTAGCAGTTGTAGCAGTAGCAGTATCAGGAGCAGTAGCAGTAGTAGCAGTAACAGTAGCAGTTGTTGCAGTAGAAGTATCAGGAGCAGTAGCAGTAGCAGTAGTAGCAGTAGCAGTTGTAGCAGTAGCAGTATTAGGAGCAGTAGCAGTAGCAGTAGTAGCAGTAGCAGCAGTAACAGTATCAGGGGCAGTAGCAGTAGCAGTTGTACCAGTAGCAGTATCAGGAGCAGTAGCAGTAGCAGTAGCAGTAGCATTAGCAGTAGTAGCAGCAAGAGCAGTAGCAGTAGTAGTAAGAGCGGTAGCAGTAGCAGTATCAGGAGCAGTAGCAGTAGTAGTAGCAGTAGCAGTAGCAGTAGCAATAGTTGCAGTAGCAGTAGCAGTAGCAGTAGCAGTAGCAGTAGCAGTGGTAGCAGTAACAGTAGATGCTGCAGCATTAGCAGCTGCAGCAGTAGCAGCAGTAGCCGTAGTAGTAGCAGTAGCAGTAGCAGTAGCAATAGTTGCAGTAGCAGCAGCAGTAGAACTAGCAGTAGCAGTAGCAGTAGCAGCAGTAGCAGTAGCAGTATCAGTAGCAGTAGCAATAGCAGTAGTAGTGGCAGTAGCACCTGCAGCCGCAGTAACAGTTGCAGTAGCAGTAGCAGTCGCAGTAGCAGTAGGAGTAGCAGTCGCAGTGGCAGTAACAGCAGCAGCAGCAGTAGCAATAGCAGTAGCAGTGGGAGTAGCAGCACAGTAGCAACAGCAGTAGCAGCAGCAGCAGTAGTAGCAATAGCAGTAGCAGTAGTAGTGGCAGTAGCAGTAGCAGTAAGAGAGCAGTGGCAGTAGTAGTAGTAGTAACAGTAGTAGTGGCAGTAGCAGTAGTAGTAGCAGCAGCAGTAGCAGCAGTATTAGTAGTAGCAGTAGCAGTAGCAGTAGCAGTAGCAGTAGCAGTAGTAGTAGTAGCAGCAGTAGTAACAACAGCAGTAGTAGCAGCAGGAGTAGCAGCAGCAGCAACAGTAGCAGTAGCAGTAGGAGTAGCAGCAGCAGTAGCAGTAGCAGCAGCAGCAGTAGCAGTAGCAGCTGCAGCAGTAGCAGTAGCAGTAGCAGTAGCAGCAGTAGCAGTAGTAGTAGCAGTAGCAATAGCAGCACCAGTAGCAGTAGCAGCAGTAGCAGTAGCGGTAGCAGCTGCAGCAGCAGTAGTAGCAGTAGCAGTACCAGTACCAGTAGCAGCAGTAGCAGTACTAGTAGCAGTAGCAGTAGTAGTAGCAGTATCAAGAGCAGTAGCAGTATCAGGAGCAGTAGCAGTAGTAGTAGCAGTATCAAGAGCAGTAGCAGTATCAGGAGCAGTAGCAGTAGCAGTAGCAGTAACAGTAGTAGCAGCAGTAGTAGTAGCACTAGTTACAGCAGCAGCAGCAGTAACACCAGCAGTAGCAGCAGCAGCAGTAGTAGTAGCAGTAAGAGCAATAACAGTAGCAGTAGCAGTATCAGGAGCAGCAGTAGCAGTAGTAGTAGCAGTAAGAGCAATAGCAGTAGCAGTAGCAGTAGCAGCAGGAGCAGTAGTAGTAGCAGTAGCAGCAGCAGCAGTAGCTGCAGTAGCAGCAACACCAGTAGCAGTAGCAGTAACAGTAGCATTAGCAGTAGCCATAGGAGTTGCAGTAGCAGTAGCAGTAGCAGTAGTAGTAGTAGCAATAGTAGTAATAGCGGCAGTAGCAGTAGCAGTAGCAGCAGCAGCAGTAGCAGTAGCAGTAGTAGTAGTAGTAGTAGCAGTAAGAGCAATAGCAGTAGCAGTAGCAGTATCTGCAGCACCAGTAGCAGCAGCACCAGTAGCAGTAGCAGGAGTTGTAGCAGCACTAGTAACAACAGCAGTAGTAGCAGCAGGAGTAGCAGCAGCAGGAGCAGCAGCAGTAGCAGCAGCACTAGCAGTATCAGGAGCAGTAGCGGTAGCAGTAGCAGTAACAGTAGTAGCAGCAGTAGTAGTAGCACTAGTTACAGCAGCAGCAGCAGTAACAGCAGCAGTAGCAGCCACAGCAAGAGCAGTAGCAGTAGCAGTAATAGCAGTAGCAGTAGCAGTAAGAGCAGTAGTTGTACTAGTCTCAGGAGCAGTAGCAGTATCAGTAGCAGTAGCAGTAGCAGTATCAGGAGCAGCAGTAGCAGTAGCAGTAGTAGTAGCAGTGGCAGTACCAGTACCTGTAGCAGCAGTAGTAGTAGCCATAGCAGCAGTAGTAGCAGTATCAAGAGCAGTAGCAGTAGCAGTATCAGGAGCAGTAGCAGTAGTAGTAGCAGTATCAAGAGAAGTAGCAGTAGCAGTATCAGGAGCAGTAGCAGTAGCAGTAACAGTAGTAGCAGCAGTAGTAGTAGCACTAGTTACAGCAGCAGCAGCAGTAACAGCAGCAGTAGCAGCAGCAGCAAGAGCAGTAGCAGTAGCAGTAGCAGTAATAGCAGTAGCAGTAGCAGTAAGAGCAGTAGTTGTACTAGTCTCAGGAGCAGTAGCAGAGCAGTAGCAGTAGTAGCAGTAACAGTAGCAGTTGTTGCAGTAGCAGTATCAGGAGCAGTAGCAGTAGCAGTAGTAGCAGTAGCAGTTGTAGCAGTAGCAGTATTAGGATCAGTAGCAGTAGCAGTAGTAGCAGTAGCAGCAGTAACAGTATCAGGGGCAGTAGCAGCTGTAGCAGTAGCAGTATCAGGAGCAGTAGCAGTAGCAGTAGCAGTAGCAGTAGCATTAGCAGTAGTAGCAAGAGCAGTAGCAGTAGTAGTAAGAGCGGTAGCAGTAGCAGTATCAGGAGTAGTAGCAGTAGTAGTATCAGGAGCAGGAGTAGTAGCAGTATCAGTAGTAGCAAGAGCAGCAACAGTAGCAGCAAGGTCAGTAGCAGTAGCAGTAAGAGAGCAGTAGCAGTAGTAGTAGCAGTAACAGTAGTAGTGGCAGCAAGAGCAGTAGAAGTAGTAGTAAGAGCGGTAGCAGTAGCAGTATCAGGAGTAGTAGCAGTAGTAGTATCAGGAGCAGGAGTAGTAGCAGTATCAGTAGTAGCAAGAGCAGCAACAGTAGCAGCAAGGTCAGTAGCAGTAGCAGTAAGAGAGCAGTAGCAGTAGTAGTAGCAGTAACAGTAGTAGTGGAGCTACTACTGCTGCTGCTGCTACTGCTGCTACTACTGCTCCTGCTGCTACTGCTATTGCTACTGCTATTGCTCTTACTGCTACTACTACTGCTACTGCTGCTCCTGATACTGCTACTGCTACTGTTATTGCTCTTACTGCTACTGCTACTGATGCTGCTGCTGCTACTGCTACTGCTACTGCCGCTATTACTACTATTGCTACTACTACTACTGCTACTGCTACAGCAACTCCTACTGCTACTGCTGCTGCTGCTACTGCTGCTCCTGCAGCTACTGCTCCTGCAGCTACTGCTACTGCTGCTCCTGCAGCTACTGCTCCTGCAGCTACTGCTACTGCTGCTGCTACTACTTCTACTGCTGCTGCTACTCCTACTGCTACTGCTACTGTTGCTGCTGCTGCTACTCCTGCTGCTACTACTGCTGTTGTTACTACTGCTGCTGCTACTACTACTGCTACTGCTACTGCTATTGCTACTGCTACTGCTACTACTAATACTGCTGCTACTGCTGCTGCTACTACTACTGCTACTGCCACTACTACTGTTACTGATACTACTACTGCTACTGCTCTCTTATTGCTACTGCTACTGCCACTACTACTGCTACTGCTATTGCTACTACTGCTGCTGCTGCTACTGCTGTTGCTACTGTGCTGCTACTCCCACTTTCTACTGCTATTGCTACTGCTACTGCTGCTGCTGTTACTGCCACTGCGACTGCTACTCCTACTGCTACTGCGACTGCTACTGCTACTGCCACTGCTACTGCTACTGCAACTGTTACTGCTGCTGCAGGTGCTACTGCCACTACTACTGCTATTGCTACTGCTACTGATACTGCTACTGCTACTGCTGCTACTGCTACTGCTAGTGCTACTGCTACTGCTACTGCTACTGCTACTGCTACTGCTACGGCTACTGCTGCTACTGCTACTGCTGCAGCTGCTAATGCTGCAGCAGCTACTGTTACTGCTACCACTACTACTGCTACTGCTACTGCTACTGCTACTGCTACTGCAACTGCTACTGCTACTGCAACTATTGCTACTGCTACTGCTACTGCTACTACTACGGCTGCTGCAGCTGCTAATGCTGCTGCAGCTACTGTTACTGCTACTGCTACTGCTGCTGCTACTGCTGCTGATACTGTTGTTGCTACTGCTGCTGCTGCTGCTACTGCTGCTGCAGCTAGTGCTGCTGCTACTGCTGTTGCAGCTAGTGCTGCTGCTACTGCTGCTGCAGCTACTGCTACTGCAGCTACTGCTGCTGCTACTGCTACTGCTGCTGCTGCTAGTGCTGCTCCTACTGCTGCTGCTCCTGCTGCTGCTACTCCTGCTGCTACTACTGCTGTTGTTACTAGTGCTGCTACAACTCCTGCTACTGCTACCGGTGCTGCTGCTACTGGTGCTGCAGATACTGCTACTGCTACAGCTACTGCTACTGCTATTGCTCTTAACAGTAGCATTAGAAGTAGCCATAGGAGTTGCAGTAGCAGTAGCAGTAGCAGTAGTAGTAGTAGCAATAGTAGTAATAGCGGCAGTAGCAGTAGCAGTAGCAGCAGCAGAAGTAGCAGTAGTAGTAGTAGTAGTAGCAGTAAGAGCAATAGCAGTAGCAGTAGCTGTAGCAGTAGCAGTATCTGCAGCACCAGTAGCAGCAGCACCGGTAGCAGTAGCAGGAGTTGTAGCAGCACTAGTAACAACAGCAGTAGTAGCAGCAGGAGTAGCAGCAGCAGGAGCAGCAGCAGTAGGAGCAGCACTAGCAGCAGCAGCAGTAGCAGTAGCAGTAGCAGCAGCAGTAGCTGCAGTAGCAGTAGCAGCAGCAGTAGCAGCAGCACTAGCTGCAACAGCAGTAGCAGCAGCACTAGCTGCAGCAGCAGTAGCAGCAGCAGCAGCAGTAGCAACAACAGTATCAGAAGCAGTAGCAGCAGCAGTAGCAGTAGCAGTAACAGTAGCTGCAGCAGTATTAGCAGCTGCAGCAGCCGTAGTAGTAGCAGTAGCAGTAGCAGTAGCAATAGTTGCAGTAGCAGTAGCAGTAGCAGTTGCAGTAGCAGTAGCAGTAGCAGTAGCAGTAGTAGTGGTAGCAGTAACAGTAGCTGCTGCAGCATTAGCAGCTGCAGCAGTAGCAGTAGCAGCAGTAGCCGTAGTAGTAGCAGTAGCAGTAGCAGTAGCAGTAGCAGCAGCAGTAGCAGTAGCACTAGCAGTAGCAGTAGCAGTAGCAGCAGTAGCAGTAGCAGTATCAGTAGCAGTAGCAATAGCAGTAGTAGTGGCAGTAGCACCTGCAGCAGCAGTAACAGTTGCAGTAGCAGTAGCAGTGGCAGTAGCAGTAGCAGTCGCAGTAGCAGTAGGAGTAGCAGTCGCAGTGGCAGTAACAGCAGCAGCAGCAGTAGCAATAGCAGTAGCAGTGGGAGTAGCAGCACGGTAGCAACAGCAGTAGCAGCAGCAGCAGTAGTAGCAATAGCAGTAGCAGTAGTAGTGGCAGTAGCAGTAGCAATAAGAGAGCAGTAGCAGTAGTAGTAGCAGTAACAGTAGTAGTGGCAGTAGCAGTAGTAGTAGCAGCAGCAGTAGCAGCAGTATTAGTAGTAGCAGTAGCAGTAGCAATAGCAGTAGCAGTAGCAGTAGTAGTAGCAGCAACAGTAGTAACAACAGCAGTAGTAGCAGCAGGAGTAGCAGCAGCAGCAACAGTAGCAGTAGCAGTAGGAGTAGCAGCAGCAGTAGCAGTAGCAGCAGCAGCAGTAGCAGTAGCAGTAGCAGCTGCAGCAGTAGCAGTAGCAGTAGCAGCAGTAGCAGTAGTAGTAGCAATAGCAGCACCAGTAGCAGTAGCAGCAGTAGTAGTAGCGGTAGCAGCTGCAGCAGCAGTAGTAGCAGTAGCAGTACCAGTACCACTAGCAGCAGTAGCAGTAGTAGTAGCAGTAGCAGTAGTAGTAGCAGTATCAAGAGCAGTAGCAGTATCAGGAGCAGTAGCAGTAGTAGTAGCAGTATCAAGAGCAGTAGCAGTAGCAGTAACAGTAGTAGCAGCAGTAGTAGTAGCACTAGTTACAGCAGCAGCAGCAGTAACAGCAGCAGTAGCAGCAGCAGCAAGAGCAGTAGCAGTAGCAGTAGCAGTAATAGCAGTAGCAGTAGCAGTAAGAGCAGTAGTTGTACTAGTCTCAGGAGCAGTAGCAGTATCAGTAGCAGTAGCAGTAGAAGTATCAGGAGCTGCAGTAGCAGTAGCAGTAGTAGTAGCAGTGGCAGTATCAGGAGCAGTAGCAGCAGCAGCAGTAGCAGTAGCAGTAGTAGCAGTAGCAGTAGCAGTTGTAGCAGTAGCAGTATCAGGAGCAGTGGCAGTAGTAGCAGTAACAGTAGCAGTTGTTGCAGTAGCAGTATCAGGAGCAGTAGCAGTAGTAGCAGTAGCAGTTGTAGCAGTAGCAGTATTAGGAGCAGTAGCAGTAGCAGTAGTAGCAGTAGCAGCAGTAACAGTATCAGGGGCAGTAGCAGTAGCAATTGTAGCAGTAGCAGTATCAGGAGCAGTAGCAGTAGCATTAGCAGTAGTAGCAGCAAGAGCAGTAGCAGTAGTAGTAAGAGCGGTAGCAGTAGCAGTATCAGGAGCAGCAGCAGTAGTAGTATCAGGAGCAGGAGTAGTAGCAGTATCAGTAGTAGCAAGAGCAGCAACAGTAGCAGCAAGGTCAGTAGCAGTAGCAGTAAGAGAGCAGTAGCAGTAGTAGTAGCAGTAACAGTAGTAGTGGCAGTAGCAGTAGCAGCAGCAGTAGCAGCAGTAGTAGTAGTAGCAGTAGCAGTAGCAATAGCAGTAGCAGTAGCAGCAGTAGTAGTAGCAGCAGTAGTAACAACAGCAGTAGTAGCAGCAGCAGCAGCAACAGTAGCAGTAGCAGTAGGAGTAGCAGCAGCAGTAGCAGTAGCAGCAGCAGCAGTAGCAGTAGCAGTAGCAACAGCAGCAGTAGCAGTAGCAGTAGCAGTAGCAGTAGTAGTAGCAGTAGCAGTAGTAGCAAGACTAGCAGCAGCACTAGCAATAGCAGCAGTAGCGGTAGCAGCAGTAGCAGTAGCAGTAGCAGTAGTAGCAAGACTAGCAGCAGCACTAGCAGCAGAAGCAGTAGTAGCAGCAGCAGTAGGAGTAGCAGTAGTAGTAGCAGTAGATGTAGCAGTACTAGTAGTAGCGGTAAGAGCAGTAGTAGTAGCAGTAGCAGTATCAGGAGCAGTGGCAGTAGCAACGCAGTAGCAACAGCAGTAGCAGCAGCAGCAGTAGCAGTAGCAGCAGTAGCAGTAGTAGTGGAAGTAGATGTAGCAATAGCGGCAGCAGCAGCAGTAGTAGCAGTAGTAGAAGTAGTAGTAGCAGTAGCAGTAGCAACACCAGTAGCAGTAGCACCAGCAGTAGTAGCAGTAGCAGCTGCAGCAGCAGCAGTAGCAGTAGCAGTACCAATAGCAGTAGCATTAGCAGTATCAGGAGCAGCAGTAGCAGTATCAGGAGCAGCAGTAGCAGTAGCTGCAGGAGCAGTAGCTGCAGGAGCAGCAGTAGCAGCAGCAACAGCAGTAGCTGCAGTAGCAGCAACACCAGTAGCAGTAGGAGTTGCAGTTGCAGTAGCAGTAGTAGCAGTAGCAGTAACAGTAGCTGCAGCAGCCGTAGTAGTAGCAGTAGCAGTAGCAGTAGCAATAGTTGCAGTAGCAGTAGCAGTAGCAGTAGCAGTAGCAGTAGTAGTAGCAGTAGCAGTAGTAGTGGTAGCAGTAACAGTAGCTGCAGCAGCATTAGCAGCTGCAGCAGTAGCAGTAGCAGCAGTAGCCGTAGTAGTAGAAGTAGCAGTAGGAGTAGCAGTAGCAATAGTTGCAGTAGCAGCAGCAGTAGCAGTAGCACTAGCAATAGCAGTAGCAGCAGTAGCAGTAGCAGTATCAGTAGCAGTAGCAATAGCAGTAGTAGTGGCAGTAGCACCTGCAGCAGCAGTAACAGTTGCAGTAGCAGTAGCAGTAGCAGTCGCAGTAGCAGTAGGAGTAGCAGTCGCAGTGGCAGTAACAGCAGCAGCAGCAGTAGCAATAGCAGTAGCAGTGGGAGTAGCAGCACAGTAGCAACAGCAGTAGCAGCAGCAGCAGTAGTAGCAATAGCAGTAGCAGTAGCAGTAGTAGTGGCAGTAGCAGTAGCAATAGCGGCAGCAGCAGTAGCAGTAGCAGTATCAGGAGCAGCAGTAGCAGTAGCAGTAGTAGTAGCAGTAGCAGTATCAGGAGCAGTAGCAGCAGCAGCAGTAGCAGTAGCAGTAGTAGCTTTAGCAGTTGTAGCAGTAGCAGTATCAGGAGCAGTAGCAGTAGTAGTAGCAGTAGCAGTTGTAGCAGTAGCAGTATCAGGAGTAGTAGCAGTAGCAGTAGTAGCAGTAGCAGTTGTAGCAGTAGCAGTATTAGGAGCAGTAGCAGTAGTAGCAGTAGCAGTTGTAGCAGTAACAGTATCAGGAGCAGTAGCAGTTGTAGCAGTAGCAGTATCAGGAGCAGTAGCAGTAGCAGTATCAGTAGCAGTAGCATTAGCAGTAGTAGCAGTAAGAGCAGTAGCAGTAGTAGTAAGAGCGGTAGCAGTAGCAGTATCAGTATCAGGAGCAGTAGCAGTAGTAGTATCAGGAGCAGGAGTAGTAGCAGTATCAGTAGTAGCAAGAGCAGCAGCAGTAGCAGCAAGGTCAGTAGCAGTAGCAGTAAGAGAGCAGTAGCAGTAGTAGTAGCAGTAACAGTAGTAGTGGCAGTAGCAGTAGCAGTAGCAGTAGCAGCAGCAGTAGCAGCAGTAGTAGTAGCAGTAGCAGTAGCAGTAGCAATAGCAGTAGCAGTAGTAGTAGCAGCAGTAGTAACAACAGCAGTAGTAGCAGCAGGAGTAGCAGCAGCAGCAACAGTAGCAGTAGCAGTAGGAGTAGCAGCAGCAGTAGCAGTAGCAGCAGCAGCAGTAGCAGTAGCAGTAGCAGCAGCAGCAGTAGCAGTAGCAGTAGCAGCAGTAGTAGTAGTAGCAGTAGCAGTAGTAGCAAGACTAGCAGCAGCACTAGCAATAGCAGCAGTAGCAGTAGCAGTAGCAGTAGCAGTAGCAGTAGCAGTAGTAGCATTAGTAGTAGCAGTAGCAGTAGTAGCAAGACTAGCAGCAGCACTAGCAGCAGAAGCAGTAGTAGCAGCAGCAGTAGGAGTAGCAGTAGTAGTAGCAGTAGATGTAGCAGTAGTAGTAGTAGCAGTAAGAGCAGTAGTAGCAGTAGCAGTATCAGGAGCAGTGGCAGTAGCAACACAGTAGCAACAGCAGTAGCAGCAGCAGCAGTAGCAGTAGCATCAGTAGCAGTAGTAGTGGAAGTAGAAGTAGCAATAGCGGCAGCAGCAGCAGTAGTAGAAGTAGTAGAAGTAGTAGTAGCAGTAGCAGTAGCAACACCAGTAGCAGTAGCAGCATCAGTAGTAGCAGTAGCAGCTGCAGCAGCAGTAGTAGCAGTAGCAGTACCAATAGCAGTAGCATTAGCAGTATCAGGAGCAGCAGTAGCAGTAGCTGCAGGAGCAGGAGCTGCAGGAGCAGCAGTAGCAGTAGTAGTAGTAGCAATAGTAGTAATAGCGGCAGTAGCAGTAGCAGCAGCAGCAGCAGTAGCAGTAGTAGTAGCAGTAAGAGCAATAACAGTAGCAGTAGCAGTATCAGGAGCAGCAGTAGCAGTAGTAGTAGCAGTAAGAGCAATAGCAGTAGCAATAGTAGTAGCAGTAGCAGCAGGAGTAGTAATAGCAGTAGTAGCAGCAGCAGCAGCTGCAGTAGCAGCAACACCAGTAGCAGTAGCAGTAACAGTAGCATTAGCAGTAGCCATAGGAGTTACAGTAGCAGTAGCAGTAGCAGTAGTAGTAGTAGCAATAGTAGTAATAGCGGCAGTAGCAGTAGCAGCAGCAGCAGTAGCAGTAGTAGTAGTAGTAGCAGTAAGAGCAATAGCAGTAGCAGTAGCAGTATCTGCAGCACCAGTAGCAGCAGCACCAGTAGCAGTAGCAGGAGTTGTAGCAGCACTAGTAACAACAGCAGTAGTAGCAGCAGGAGTAGTAACAGCAGGAGCAGCAGCAGTAGCAGCAGCACTAGCAGCAGCAGCAGTAGCAGTAGCAGTAGCAGTAGCAACAGCAGTAGTTGCAGTAGCAGTAGCTGCAGCAGCAGTAGCAGCAGCACTAGCTGCAACAGCAGTAGCAGCAGCACTAGCTGCAGCAGCAGTAGCAGCAGCATCAGCAGTAGCAACAACAGTATTAGCAGCAGTAGCAGCAGCAGCAGTAGTAGCAGTAACAGTAGCTGCAGCAGCTGCAGCAGCCGTAGTAGTAGCAGTAGCAGTAGCAGTAGCAATAGTTGCAGTAGCAGTAGCAGTAGCAGTAGCAGTAGCTGTAGTAGTGGTAGCAGTAACAGTAGCTGCAGCAGCATTAGCAGCTGCAGCAGTAGCAGTAGCAGCAGTAGCCGTAGTAGTAGCAGTAGCAGTAGCAGTAGCAATAGTTGCAGTAGCCGTAGTAGTAGCAGTAGCAGCAGCAGTAGCAGTAGCACTAGCAGTAGCAGTAGCAGCAGTAGCAGTAGCAGTAGCAGTATCAGTAGCAGTAGCAATAGCAGTAGTAGTGGCAGTAGCACCTGCAGCAGCAGTAACAGTTGCAGTAGCAGTAGCAGTAGCAGTCGCAGTAGCAGTAGGAGTAGCAGTCGCAGTGGCAGTAACAGCAGCAGCAGTAGCAATAGCAGTAGCAGTAGTAGTAGTAGCAGCAGCAGTAGCAGCAGTATTAGTACTAGCAGTAGCAGTAGCAGTAGTAGCAGTAGCAGTAGTAGTAGCAGCAGGAGTAGCAGCAGCAGCAACAGTAGCAGTAGCAGTAGGAGTAGCAGCAGCAGTAGCAGTAGCAGCAGCAGCAGTAGCACTAGCAGTAGCAGCTGCAGCAGTAGCAGTAGCAGTAGCAGCAGTAGCAGTAGTAGTAGCAGTAGCAATAGCAGCACCAGTAGCAGTAGCAGCAGTAGCAGTAGCGGTAGCAGCTGCAGCATCAGTAGTAGCAGTAGCAGTACCAGTACCAGTAGTAGCAGTAGTAGTAGCAGTAGCAGTAGTAGTAGCAGTATCAAGAGCAGTAGCAGTAGCAGTATCAGGAGCAGTAGCAGTAGCAGTAGTAGTAGCAGTATCAAGAGCAGTAGCAGTAGCAGTATCAGGAGCAGTAGCAGTAGCAGTAGTAGTAGCAGTATCAAGAGCAGTAGCAGTAGCAGTATCAGGAGCAGTAGCAGTAGCAGTAACAGTAGTAGCAGCAGTAGTAGTAGCACTAGTTACAGCAGCAGCAGCAGTAACAGCATCAGTAGCAGCAGCAGCAAGAGCAGTAGCAGTAGCAGTAATAGCAGTAGCAGTAGCAGTAAGAGCAGTAGTTGTACTAGTCTCAGGAGCAGTAGCAGTATCAGTAGCAGTAGCAGTAGCAGTATCAGGAGCAGCAGTAGCAGTAGCAGTAGTAGTAGCAGTGGCAGTATCAGGAGCAGTAGCAGCAGCAGCAGTAGCAGTAGCAGTAGTAGCAGTAGCAGTAGTAGCAGTAGCAGTAGCAGTTGTAGCAGTAGCAGTATCAGGAGCAGTAGCAGTAGTAGCAGTAACAGTAGCAGTTGTTGCAGTAGCAGTATCAGGAGCAGTAGCAGTAGCAGTAGTAGCAGTAGCAGTTGTAGCAGTAGCAGTATTAGGAGCAGTAGCAGTAGCAGTAGTAGCAGTAGCAGCAGTAACAGTATCAGGGGCAGTAGCAGTAGCAGTAGCAGTTGTAGCAGTAGCAGTATCAGGTGCAGTAGCAGTAGCAGTAGCATTAGCAGTAGTAGCAGCAAGAGCAGTAGCAGTAGTAGTAAGAGCGGTAGCAGTAGCAGTATCAGGAGCAGTAGCAGTAGTAGTAGCAGTAGCAGTAGCAGTAGCAATAGTTGCAGTAGCAGTAGCAGTAGCAGTTGCAGTAGCAGTAGCAGTAGCGGTAGCAGTAGTAGTGGTAGCAGTAACAGTAGATGCTGCAGCATTAGCAGCTGCAGCAGTAGCAGCAGTAGCCGTAGTAGTAGTAGTAGCAGTAGCAGTAGCAGTAGCAATAGTTGCAGTAGCAGCAGCAGTAGAACTAGCAGTAGCAGTAGCAGTAGCAGCAGTAGCAGTAGCAGTATCAGTAGCAGTAGCAATAGCAGTAGTAGTGGCAGTAGCACCTGCAGCAGCAGTAACAGTTGCAGTAGCAATAGCAGTCGCAGTAGCAGTAGGAGTAGCAGTCGCAGTGGCAGTAACAGCAGCAGCAGCAGTAGCAATAGCAGTAGCAGTGGGAGTAGCAGCACAGTAGCAACAGCAGTAGCAGCAGCAGCAGTAGTAGCAATAGCTGTAGCAGTAGTAGTGGCAGTAGCAGTAGCAGTAAGAGAGCAGTAGCAGTAGTAGTAGCAGTAACAGTAGTAGTGGCAGTAGCAGTAGTAGTAGCAGCAGCAGTAGCAGCAGTATTAGTAGTAGCAGTAGCAGTAGCAATAGCAGTAGCAGTAGTAGTTGTAGTAGTAGCAGCAGTAGTAACAACAACAGTAGTAGCAGCAGGAGTAGCAGCAGCAGCAACAGTTGCAGTAGCAGTAGGAGTAGCAGCAGCAGTAGCAGTAGCAGCAGCAGCAGTAGCAGTAGCAGCTGCAGCAGTAGCAGTAGCAGTAGCAGCAGTAGCAGTAGTAGTAGCAGTAGCAATAGCAGCACCAGTAGTAGTAGCAGCAGTAGCAGTAGCGGTAGCAGCTGCAGCAGCAGTAGTAGCAGTAGCAGTACCAGTACCAGTAGCAGCAGTAGCAGTACTAGTAGCAGTAGCAGTAGTAGTAGCAGTATCAAGAGCAGTAGCAGTATCAGGAGCAGTAGCAGTAGTAGTAGCAGTATCAAGAGCAGTAGCAGTAGCAGTATCAGGAGCAGTAGCAGTAGCAGTAGCAGTAACAGTAGTAGCAGCAGTAGTAGTAGCACTAGTTACAGCAGCAGCAGCAGTAACACCAGCAGTAGCAGCAGCAGCAGTAGTAGTAGCAGTAAGAGCAATAACAGTAGCAGTAGCAGTATCAGGAGCAGCAGTAGCAGTAGTAGTAGCAGTAAGAGCAATAGCAGTAGCAATAGCAGTAGCAGTAGCAGCAGGAGCAGTAGTAGCAGCAGTAGCAGCAGCAGCAGTAGCTGCAGTAGCAGCAACACCAGTAGCAGTAACAGTAGCATTAGCAGTAGCCATAGGAGTTGCAGTAGCAGTAGCAGTAGCAGTAGTAGTAGTAGCAATAGTAGTAATAGCGGCAGTAGCAGTAGCAGTAGCAGCAGCAGCAGTAGCAGTAGTAGTAGTAGTAGTAGTAGTAGCAGTAAGAGCAATAGCAGTAGCAGTAGCAGTATCTGCAGCACCAGTAGCAGCAGCACCAGTAGCAGTAGCAGGAGTTGTAGCAGCACTAGTAACAACAGCAGTAGTAGCAGCAGGAGTAGCAGCAGCAGTAGCAGCAGCACTAGCAGCAGCAGCAGTAGCAGTAGCAGTAGCAGTAGCAACAGCAGTAGCTGCAGTAGCAGTACCTGCAGCAGCAGTAGCAGCAGCACTAGCTGCAACAGCAGTAGCAGCAGCACTAGCTGCAGCAGTAGTAGCAGCAGCAGCAGTAGCAACAACAATATCAGCAGCAGTAGCAGCAGCAGCAGTAGCAGTAGCAGTAACAGTAGCTGCAGCAGCATTAGCAGCTGCAGCAGCCGTAGTAGTAGCAGTAGCAGTAGCAATAGTTGCAGTAGCAGTAGCAGTAGCAGTAGCAGTAGTAGTGGTAGCAGTAACAGTAGATGCAGCAGCATTAGCAGCTGCAGCAGTAGCAGTAGCAGCAGTAGCCGTAGTAGTAGCAGTAGCATTAGCAGTAGCAGTAGCAATAGTTGCAGTAGCAGCAGCAGTAGCAGTAGCACTAGCAGTACCAGTAGCAGTAGCAGTAGCAGTAGCAATAGCAGTAGTAGTGGCAGTAGCACCTGCAGCAGCAGTAACAGTTGCAGTAGCAGTAGCAGTAGCAGTCGCACTAGCAGTAGGAGTAGCAGTCGCAGTGGCAGTAACAGCAGCAGCAGCAGTAGCAATAGCAGTAGCAGTGGGAGTAGCAGCACAGTAGCAACAGCAGTAGCAACAGCAACAGTAGTAGCAATAGCAGTAGCAATAGCAGCACCAGTAGCAGTAGCAGCAGTAGCAGTAGCGGTAGCAGCTGCAGCAGCAGTAGTAGCAGTATCAGGAGCAGTAGCAGTAGCAGTATCAGGAGCAGTAGCAGTAGTAGTAGCAGTATCAAGAGCAGTAGCAGTAGCAGTATCAGGAGCAGTAGCAGTAGCAGTAACAGTAGTAGCAGCAGTAGTAGTAGCACTAGTTACAGCAGCAGCAGCAGTAACAGCAGCAGTAGCAGCAGCAGTAGTAGTAGCAGTAAGAGCAATAACAGTAGCAATAGCAGTATCAGGAGCAGCAGTAGCAGTAGTAGTAGCAGTAAGAGCAATAGCAGTAGCAATAGCAGTAGCAGTAGTAGCAGGAGCAGTAGTAGCAGCAGTAGCAGCAGCAGCAGTAGCTGCAGTAGCAGCAACACCAGTAGCAGTAGCAGTAACAGTAGCATTAGCAGTAGCCATAGGAGTTGCAGTAGCAGTAGCAGTAGTAGTAGTAGTAGTAGCAATAGTAGTAATAGAGGCAGTAGCAGTAGCAGTAGCAGCAGCAGCAGTAGCAGCAGTAGTAGTAGTAGTAGCAGTAAGAGCAATAGCAGTAGCAGTAGCAGTAGCAGTATCTGCAGCACCGGTAGCAGCAGCACCAGTAGCAGTAGCAGGAGTTGTAGCAACACTAGTAACAACAGCAGTAGTAGCAGCAGGAGTAGCAGCAGCAGCAGCAGCAGCAGTAGCAGCAGCACTAGCAGCAGCAGCAGCAGCAGTAGCAGTAGCAGTAGCAACAGCAGTAGCTGCAGTAGCAGTAGCTGCAGCAGCAGTAGCAGCAGCACTAGCTGCAACACCAGTAGCAGCAGCACTAGCTGCAGCAGTAGCAGCAGCAGCAGCAGTAGCAACAACAGTATCAGCAGCAGTAGCAGCAGCAGCAGTAGCAGTAACAGTAGCTGCAGCAGCATTAGTAGCTGCAGCAGCCGTAGTAGTAGCAGTAGCAGTAGCAATAGTTGCAGTAGCAGTAGCAGTAGCAGTAGCAGTAGTAGTGGTAGCAGTAACAGTAGATGCAGCAGCATTAGCAGCTGCAGCAGTAGCAGTAGCAGCAGTAGCCGTAGTAGTAGCAGTAGCATTAGCAGTAGCAGTAGCAATAGTTGCAGTAGCAGCAGCAGTAGCAGTAGCACTAGCAGTAGCAGTAGCAGCAGTAGCAGTAGCAGTAGCAGTAGCAGTAGCAGTAGCAATAGCAGTAGTAGTGGCAGTAGCACCTGCAGCAGCAGTAACAGTTGCAGTAGCAGTAGCAGTAGCAGTCGCAGTAGCAGTAGGAGTAGCAGTCGCAGTGGCAGTAACAGCAGCAGCAGCAGTAGCAATAGCAGTAGCAGTGGGAGTAGCAGCACAGTAGCAACAGCAGCAGTAGTAGCAATAGCAGTAGCAATAGCAGCACCAGTAGCAGTAGCAGTAGCGGTAGCAGCTGCAGCAGCATTAGTAGCAGTAGCAGTACCAGTACCAGTAGCAGCAGTAGCAGTAGTAGTAGCAGTAGCAGTAGTAGTAGCAGTATCAAGAGCAGTAGCAGTATCAGGAGCAGTAGCATTAGCAGTAGCAGTAACAGTAGTAGCAGCAGTAGTAGTAGCACTAGTTACAGCAGCAGCAGCAGTAACAGCAGCAGTAGCAACAGGAGCAGTAGTAGTAGCAGTAAGAGCAATAACAGTAGCAGTAGCAGTATCAGGAGCAGTAGCAGTAGCAGTTGTAGCAGTAGCAGTATCAGGAGCAGTAGCAGTAGCAGTATCAGTAGCAGTAGCATTAGCAGTAGTAGCAGTAAGAGCAGTAGCAGTAGTAGTAAGAGCGGTAGCAGTAGCAGTATCAGTATCAGGAGCAGTAGTAGTATCAGGAGCAGGAGTAGTAGCAGTATCAGTAGTAGCAAGAGCAGCAGCAGTAGCAGCAAGGTCAGTAGCAGTAGCAGTAAGAGAGCAGTAGCAGTAGTAGTAGCAGTAACAGTAGTAGTGGCAGTAGCAGTAGCAGTAGCAGTAGCAGCAGCAGTAGCAGCAGTAGTAGTAGCAGTAGCAGTAGCAGTAGCAATAGCAGTAGCAGTAGCAGTAGTAGTAGCAGCAGTAGTAACAACAGCAGTAGTAGCAGCAGGAGTAGCAGCAGCAGCAACAGTAGCAGTAGCAGTAGGAGTAGCAGCAGCAGTAGCAGTAGCAGCAGCAGCAGTAGCAGTAGCAGTAGCAGCAGCAGCAGTAGCAGTAGCAGTAGCAGCAGTAGTAGTAGTAGCAGTAGCAGTAGTAGCAAGACTAGCAGCAGCACTAGCAATAGCAGCAGTAGCAGTAGCAGTAGCAGTAGCAGTAGCAGTAGTAGCATTAGTAGTAGCAGTAGCAGTAGCAGTAGTAGCAAGACTAGCAGCAGCACTAGCAGCAGAAGCAGTAGTAGCAGCAGCAGTAGGAGTAGCAGTAGTAGTAGCAGTAGATGTAGCAGTAGTAGTAGTAGCAGTAAGAGCAGTAGTAGCAGTAGCAGTATCAGGAGCAGTGGCAGTAGCAACACAGTAGCAACAGCAGTAGCAGCAGCAGCAGTAGCAGTAGCATCAGTAGCAGTAGTAGTGGAAGTAGAAGTAGCAATAGCGGCAGCAGCAGTAGTAGAAGTAGTAGAAGTAGTAGTAGCAGTAGCAGTAGCAACACCAGTAGCAGTAGCAGCATCAGTAGTAGCAGTAGCAGCTGCAGCAGCAGTAGTAGCAGTAGCAGTACCAATAGCAGTAGCATTAGCAGTATCAGGAGCAGCAGTAGCAGTAGCTGCAGGAGCAGGAGCTGCAGGAGCAGCAGTAGCAGTAGTAGTAGTAGCAATAGTAGTAATAGCGGCAGTAGCAGTAGCAGCAGCAGCAGCAGTAGCAGTAGTAGTAGCAGTAAGAGCAATAACAGTAGCAGTAGCAGTATCAGGAGCAGCAGTAGCAGTAGTAGTAGCAGTAAGAGCAATAGCAGTAGCAATAGTAGTAGCAGTAGCAGCAGGAGTAGTAATAGCAGCAGTAGCAGCAACACCAGTAGCAGTAGCAGTAACAGTAGCATTAGCAGTAGCCATAGGAGTTACAGTAGCAGTAGCAGTAGCAGTAGTAGTAGTAGCAATAGTAGTAATAGCGGCAGTAGCAGTAGCAGCAGCAGCAGTAGCAGTAGTAGTAGTAGTAGCAGTAAGAGCAATAGCAGTAGCAGTAGCAGTATCTGCAGCACCAGTAGCAGCAGCACCAGTAGCAGTAGCAGGAGTTGTAGCAGCACTAGTAACAACAGCAGTAGTAGCAGCAGGAGTAGCAGCAGCAGGAGCAGCAGCAGTAGCAGCAGCACTAGCAGCAGCAGCAGTAGCAGTAGCAGTAGCAGTAGCAACAGCAGTAGTTGCAGTAGCAGTAGCTGCAGCAGCAGTAGCAGCAGCACTAGCTGCAACAGCAGTAGCAGCAGCACTAGCTGCAGCAGCAGTAGCAGCAGCATCAGCAGTAGCAACAACAGTATTAGCAGCAGTAGCAGCAGCAGCAGTAGTAGCAGTAGCAGTAACAGTAGCTGCAGCAGCTGCAGCAGCCGTAGTAGTAGCAGTAGCAGTAGCAGTAGCAATAGTTGCAGTAGCAGTAGCAGTAGCAGTAGCTGTAGTAGTGGTAGCAGTAACAGTAGCTGCAGCAGCATTAGCAGCTGCAGCAGTAGCAGTAGCAGCAGTAGCCGTAGTAGTAGCAGTAGCAGTAGCAGTAGCAATAGTTGCAGTAGCCGTAGTAGTAGCAGTAGCAGCAGCAGTAGCAGTAGCACTAGCAGTAGCAGTAGCAGCAGTAGCAGTAGCAGTATCAGTAGCAGTAGCAATAGCAGTAGTAGTGGCAGTAGCACCTGCAGCAGCAGTAACAGTTGCAGTAGCAGTAGCAGTAGCAGTCGCAGTAGCAGTAGGAGTAGCAGTCGCAGTGGCAGTAACAGCAGCAGCAGTAGCAATAGCAGTAGCAGTAGTAGTAGTAGCAGCAGCAGTAGCAGCAGTATTAGTACTAGCAGTAGCAGTAGCAGTAGTAGCAGTAGCAGTAGTAGTAGCAGCAGGAGTAGCAGCAGCAGCAACAGTAGCAGTAGCAGTAGGAGTAGCAGCAGCAGTAGCAGTAGCAGCAGCAGCAGTAGCACTAGCAGTAGCAGCTGCAGCAGTAGCAGTAGCAGTAGCAGCAGTAGCAGTAGTAGTAGCAGTAGCAATAGCAGCACCAGTAGCAGTAGCAGCAGTAGCAGTAGCGGTAGCAGCTGCAGCATCAGTAGTAGCAGTAGCAGTACCAGTACCAGTAGTAGCAGTAGTAGTAGCAGTAGCAGTAGTAGTAGCAGTATCAAGAGCAGTAGCAGTAGCAGTATCAGGAGCAGTAGCAGTAGCAGTAGTAGTAGCAGTATCAAGAGCAGTAGCAGTAGCAGTATCAGGAGCAGTAGCAGTAGCAGTAACAGTAGTAGCAGCAGTAGTAGTAGCACTAGTTACAGCAGCAGCAGCAGTAACAGCATCAGTAGCAGCAGCAGCAAGAGCAGTAGCAGTAGCAGTAATAGCAGTAGCAGTAGCAGTAAGAGCAGTAGTTGTACTAGTCTCAGGAGCAGTATCAGTAGCAGTAGCAGTAGCAGTATCAGGAGCAGCAGTAGCAGTAGCAGTAGTAGTAGCAGTGGCAGTATCAGGAGCAGTAGCAGCAGCAGCAGTAGCAGTAGCAGTAGTAGCGGTAGCAGTAGTAGCAGTAGCAGTAGCAGTTGTAGCAGTAGCAGTATCAGGAGCAGTAGCAGTAGTAGCAGTAACAGTAGCAGTTGTTGCAGTAGCAGTATCAGGAGCAGTAGCAGTAGCAGTAGTAGGAGTAGCAGTTGTAGCAGTAGCAGTATTAGGAGCAGTAGCAGTAGCAGTAGTAGCAGTAGCAGCAGTAACAGTATCAGGGGCAGTAGCAGTAGCAGTAGCAGTTGTAGCAGTAGCAGTATCAGGTGCAGTAGCAGTAGCAGTAGCATTAGCAGTAGTAGCAGCAAGAGCAGTAGCAGTAGTAGTAAGAGCGGTAGCAGTAGCAGTATCAGGAGCAGTAGCAGTAGTAGTAGCAGTAGCAGTAGCAGTAGCAATAGTTGCAGTAGCAGTAGCAGTAGCAGTTGCAGTAGCAGTAGCAGTAGCGGTAGCAGTAGTAGTGGTAGCAGTAACAGTAGATGCTGCAGCATTAGCAGCTGCAGCAGTAGCAGCAGTAGCCGTAGTAGTAGCAGTAGCAGTAGCAGTAGCAATAGTTGCAGTAGCAGCAGCAGTAGAACTAGCAGTAGCAGTAGCAGTAGCAGCAGTAGCAGTAGCAGTATCAGTAGCAGTAGCAATAGCAGTAGTAGTGGCAGTAGCACCTGCAGCAGCAGTAACAGTTGCAGTAGCAATAGCAGTCGCAGTAGCAGTAGGAGTAGCAGTCGCAGTGGCAGTAACAGCAGCAGCAGCAGTAGCAATAGCAGTAGCAGTGGGAGTAGCAGCACAGTAGCAACAGCAGTAGCAGCAGCAGCAGTAGTAGCAATAGCAGTAGCAGTAGTAGTGGCAGTAGCAGTAGCAGTAAGAGAGCAGTAGCAGTAGTAGTAGCAGTAACAGTAGTAGTGGCAGTAGCAGTAGTAGTAGTAGCAGCAGTAGCAGCAGTATTAGTAGTAGCAGTAGCAGTAGCAATAGCAGT
The DNA here is from genome assembly GCA_963853835.1 of Calendula officinalis. Taxonomy (NCBI): domain Eukaryota; kingdom Viridiplantae; phylum Streptophyta; class Magnoliopsida; order Asterales; family Asteraceae; genus Calendula; species Calendula officinalis. Next base: position 83,521,598 of record OY970825.1, on the reverse strand, counting down.
AGCAGTAGCAGTTGTAGTAGTAGCAGCAGTAGTAACAACAACAGTAGTAGCAGCAGGAGTAGCAGCAGCAGCAACAGTTGCAGTAGCAGTAGGAGTAGCAGCAGCAGTAGCAGCAGCAGCAGTAGCAGTAGCAGTAGCAGCAGTAGCAGTAGTAGTAGCAGTAGCAATAGCAGCACCAGTAGTAGTAGCAGCAGTAGCAGTAGCGGTAGCAGCTGCAGCAGCAGTAGTAGCAGTAGCAGTACCAGTACCAGTAGCAGCAGTAGCAGTACTAGTAGCAGTAGCAGTAGTAGTAGCAGTATCAAGAGCAGTAGCAGTAGCAGTATCAGGAGCAGTAGCAGTAGTAGTAGCAGTATCAAGAGCAGTAGCAGTAGCAGTATCAGGAGCAGTAGCAGTAGCAGTAGCAGTAACAGTAGTAGCAGCAGTAGTAGTAGCACTAGTTACAGCAGCAGCAGCAGTAACACCAGCAGTAGCAGCAGCAGCAGTAGTAGTAGCAGTAAGAGCAATAACAGTAGCAGTAGCAGTATCAGGAGCAGCAGTAGCAGTAGTAGTAGCAGTAAGAGCAATAGCAGTAGCAATAGCAGTAGCAGCAGGAGCAGTAGTAGCAGCAGTAGCAGCAGCAGCAGTAGCTGCAGTAGCAGCAACACCAGTAGCAGTAACAGTAGCATTAGCAGTAGCCATAGGAGTTGCAGTAGCAGTAGTAGTAGCAGTAGTAGTAGTAGCAATAGTAGTAATAGCGGCAGTAGCAGTAGCAGTAGCAGCAGCAGCAGTAGCAGTAGTAGTAGTAGTAGTAGTAGCAGTAAGAGCAATAGCAGTAGCAGTAGCAGTATCTGCAGCACTAGTAGCAGCAGCACCAGTAGCAGTAGCAGGAGTTGTAGCAGCACTAGTAACAACAGCAGTAGTAGCAGCAGGAGTAGCAGCAGCAGGAGCAGCAGCAGTAGCAGCAGCACTAGCAGCAGCAGCAGTAGCAGTAGCAGTAGCAGTAGCAACAGCAGTAGCTGCAGTAGCAGTACCAGCAGCACTAGCTGCAACAGCAGTAGCAGCAGCACTAGCTGCAGCAGGAGTAGCAGCAGCAGCAGTAGCAACAACAATATCAGCAGCAGTAGCAGCAGCAGCAGTAGCAGTAGCAGTAACAGTAGCTGCAGCAGCATTAGCAGCTGCAGCAGCCGTAGTAGTAGCAGTAGCAGTAGCAATAGTTGCAGTAGCAGTAGCAGTAGCAGTAGCAGTAGTAGTGGTAGCAGTAACAGTAGATGCAGCAGCATTAGCAGCTGCAGCAGTAGCAGTAGCAGCAGTAGCCGTAGTAGTAGCAGTAGCATTAGCAGTAGCAGTAGCAATAGTTGCAGTAGCAGCAGCAGTAGCAGTAGCACTAGCAGTAGCAGTAGCAGTAGCAGTAGCAGTAGCAATAGCAGTAGTAGTGGCAGTAGCACCTGCAGCAGCAGTAACAGTTGCAGTAGCAGTAGCAGTAGCAGTCGCACTAGCAGTAGGAGTAGCAGTCGCAGTGGCAGTAACAGCAGCAGCAGCAGTAGCAATAGCAGTAGCAGTGGGAGTAGCAGCACAGTAGCAACAGCAGTAGCAACAGCAACAGTAGTAGCAATAGCAGTAGCAATAGCAGCACCAGTAGCAGTAGCAGCAGTAGCAGTAGCGGTAGCAGCTGCAGCAGCAGTAGTAGCAGTATCAGGAGCAGTAGCAGTAGCAGTATCAGGAGCAGTAGCAGTAGTAGTAGCAGTATCAAGAGCAGTAGCAGTAGCAGTAGCAGTATCAGGAGCAGTAGCAGTAGCAGTAACAGTAGTAGTAGCACTAGTTACAGCAGCAGCAGCAGTAACAGCAGCAGTAGCAGCAGCAGTAGTAGTAGCAGTAAGAGCAATAACAGTAGCAGTAGCAGTATGAGGAGCAGCAGTAGCAGTAGTAGTAGCAGTAAGAGCAATAGCAGTAGCAATAGCAGTAGCAGTAGCAGCAGGAGCAGTAGTAGCAGCAGTAGCAGCAGCAGCAGTAGCTGCAGTAGCAGCAACACCAGTAGCAGTAGCAGTAACAGTAGCATTAGCAGTAGCCATAGGAGTTGCAGTAGCAGTAGCAGTAGTAGTAGTAGTAGTAGCAATAGTAGTAATAGCGGCAGTAGCAGTAGCAGTAGCAGCAGCAGCAGTAGCAGTAGTAGTAGTAGTAGTAGCAGTAAGAGCAATAGCAGTAGCAGTAGCAGTAGCAGTATCTGCAGCACCGGTAGCAGCAGCACCAGTAGCAGTAGCAGGAGTTGTAGCAACACTAGTAACAACAGCAGTAGTAGCAGCAGGAGTAGCAGCAGCAGGAGCAGCAGCAGTAGCAGCAGCACTAGCAGCAGCAGCAGCAGCAGCAGTAGCAGTAGCAGTAGCAGTAGCAACAGCAGTAGCTGCAGTAGCAGTAGCTGCAGCAGCAGTAGCAGCAGCACTAGCTGCAACACCAGTAGCAGCAGCACTAGCTGCAGCAGTAGCAGCAGCAGCAGCAGTAGCAACAACAGTATCAGCAGCAGCAGTAGCAGTAGCAGTAACAGTAGCTGCAGCAGCATTAGTAGCTGCAGCAGCCGTAGTAGTTGCAGTAGCAGTAGCAATAGTTGCAGTAGCAGTAGCAGTAGCAGTAGCAGTAGTAGTGGTAGCAGTAACAGTAGATGCTGCAGCATTAGCAGCTGCAGCAGTAGCAGTAGCAGCAGTAGCCGTAGTAGTAGCAGTAGCATTAGCAGTAGCAGTAGCAATAGTTGTAGTAGCAGCAGCAGTAGCAGTAGCACTAGCAGTAGCAGTAGCAGCAGTAGCAGTAGCAGTAGCAGTAGCAATAGCAGTAGTAGTGGCAGTAGCACCTGCAGCAGCAGTAACAGTTGCAGTAGCAGTAGCAGTAGCAGTCGCAGTAGCAGTAGGAGTAGCAGTCGCAGTGGCAGTAACAGCAGCAGCAGCAGTAGCAATAGCAGTAGCAGTGGGAGTAGCAGCACAGTAGCAACAGCAGCAGTAGTAGCAATAGCAGTAGCAATAGCAGCACCAGTAGCAGTAGCAGTAGCGGTAGCAGCTGCAGCAGCAGTAGTAGCAGTAGCAGTACCAGTACCAGTAGCAGCAGTAGCAGTAGTAGTAGCAGTAGCAGTAGTAGTAGCAGTATCAAGAGCAGTAGCAGTAGCAGTATCAGGAGCAGTAGCAGTAACAGTAGTAGCAGCAGTAGTAGTAGCACTAGTTACAGCAGCAGCAGCAGTAACAGCAGCAGTAGCAACAGGAGCAGTAGTAGTAGCAGTAAGAGCAATAACAGTAGCAGTAGCAGTATCAGGAGCAGCAGTAGCAGTAGTAGTAGCAGTAAGAGCAATAGCAGTAGCAATAGCAGTAGCAGTAGCAGCAGGAGCAGTAGTAGCAGCAGTAGCAGCAACACCAGTAGCAGTAGCAGTAACAGTAGCATTAGCAGTAGCCATAGGAATTGCAGTAGCAGTAGCAGTAGTAGTACTAGCAATAGTAGTAATAGCGGCAGTAGCAGTAGCAGCAGCAGCAGTAGCAGTAGTAGTAGTAGTAGCAGTAAGAGCAATAGCAGTAGCAGTAGCAGTAGCAGTATCTGCAGCACCAGTAGCAGTAGCAGGAGTTGTAGTAGCACTAGTAACAACAGCAGTATTAGCAGCAGGAGTAGCAGCAGCAGGAGCAGCAGCAGTAGCAGCAGCACTAGCAGCAGCACAGTAGCAGTAGCAGTAGCAGTAGCTAGGGGTGTGCAAATATATCCGATATCCGAAAATCCGAAAAAATATCCGAAATCCGATCCGGAATTATCCGAAATTTCGGATATCCAAAATTTCGGATATCCGAAATTCGGATATTCGAATCTTCGGATTCGGATTCGAATACCAATATTACGAATTTTCGGATATTTCGGATATCCGATATCCGATTTTTTGTTGATTTTTTATTTGTAAAAATTTAATAATATCTAATATCAAGAATACACCGATATGTTTTGTCTATATTAATATGTTTATGAAAGCTTCAGGTTCCATATAGTTAAAGATCTTATTTTTAGTTTATAAATATTGAAATAATTGCGCTAATTGACTTAATTTACTGGTAATATCATTCAACAAATTTCGAAATTTCGGATTTTCGGATATTTCAAATTATCCGATATTTGTATCCGAAATTTCGGATATCCGAATTTCGGATATCCGAAATTTCGGATTAGGATTCAAATAGCGAAAATTCACTATCCGAAATTTCGGATATCCGAAATATCTGATTTTCGGATATCCGAAATTTCAGATAATCCGAAATGCACACCCCTAGCAGTAGCAACAGCAGTAGCTGCAGTAGCAGTAGCTGCAGCAGCAGTAGCAGCAGCACTAGCTGCAACAGCAGTAGCAGCAGCACTAGCTGCAGCAGTAGCAGCAGCACTAGCTGCAACAGCAGTAGCAGCAGCACTAGCTGCAGCAGTAGCAGCAGGAGCAGCAGTAGCAACAACAGTATCAGCAGCAGTAGCAGCAGCAGCAGTAGCAGTAGCTGTAACAGTAGCTGCAGCAGCATTAGCAGCTGCAGCAGCCGTAGTAGTAGCAGTAGCAGTAGCAATAGTTGCAGTAGCAGTAGCAGTAGCAGTAGTAGTGGTAGCAGTAACAGTAGATGCAGCAGCATTAGCAGCTGCAGCAGTAGCAGTAGCAGCAGTAGCCGTAGTAGTAGCAGTAGCATTAGCAGTAGCAGTAGCAATAGTTGCAGTAGCAGCAGCAGTAGCAGTAGCACTAGCAGTAGCAGTAGCAGCAGTAGCAGTAGCAGTAGCAGCAGTAGCAATAGCAGTAGTAGTGGCAGTAGCACCTGCAGCAGCAGTAACAGTTGCAGTAGCAGTAGCAGTAGCAGTCGCAGTAGCAGTAGGAGTAGCAGTCGCAGTGGCAGTAACAGCAGCAGCAGCAGTGGCAATAGCAGTAGCAGTGGGAGTAGCAGCACAGTAGCAACAGCAGTAGCAACAGCAGCAGTAGTAGCAATAGCAGTAGCAGTAGCAGTAGTAGTAGCAGTAGCAATAGCGGCAGCAGCAGCAGCAGTAGTAGCAGTAGTAGTAGTAGTAGCAGTAGCAATAGCAGCACCAGTAGCAGTAGCAGTAGCAGTAGCGGTAGCAGCTGCAGCAGCAGTAATAGCAGTAGCAGTACCAGTACCAGTAGCAGCAGTAGCAGTAGCAGTAGTAGTAGCAGTAGCAGTAGTAGTAGCAGTATTAAGAGCAGTAGCAGTATCAGGAGCAGTAGCAGTAGCAGTAGTAGTAACAGTAGTAGCAGCAGTAGTAGTAGCACTAGTTACAGCAGCAGCAGCAGTAACAGCAGCAGTAGCAGTAGCAGTAGGAGCAAGAGCAGTAGCAGTAGCAGTAATAGCAGTAGCAGTAGCAGTAAGAGCAGTAGTTGTACTAGTCTCAGGAGCAGTATCAGTAGCAGTAGCAGTAGCAGTATCAGGAGCAGCAGTAGCAGTAGCAGTAGTAGTAGCAGTAGCAGTATCAGGAGCAGTAGCAGCAGCAGTAGCAGTAGTAGCAGTAGCAGTTGTAGCAGTAGCAGTATCAGGAGCAGTAGCAGTAGCAGTAGTAGCAGTAGCAGTAGCAGTTGTAGCAGTAGCAGTATCAGGAGCAGTAGCAGTAGCAGTAGTAGCAGTAGCAGTTGTAGCAGTAGCAGTATTAGGAGCAGTAGCAGTAGCAGTAGTAGCAGTAGCAGTAGCAGTTGTAGCAGTACCAGTATCAGGAGCAGTAGCAGTAGCAGTAGCAGTTGTAGCAGTAGCAGTATCAGGAGCAGTAGCAGTAGCAGTAACAGTATCAGTAACAGTAGCATTAGCAGTAGTAGCAGTAAGAGCAGTAGCAGTAGTAGTAAGAGCGGTAGCAGTAGTAGTGGTAGCAGTAACAGTAGATGCTGCAGCATTAGCAGCTGCAGCAGTAGCAGTAGCAGCAGTAGCCGTAGTAGTAGCAGTAGTAGTAGCAATAGTTGCAGTAGCAGCAGCAGTAGCAGTAGCACTAGCAGTAGCAGTAGCAGTAGCAGCAGTAGCAGTAGCAGTATCAGTAGCAGTAGCAATAGCAGTAGTAGTGGCAGTAGCACCTGCAGCAGCAGTAACAGTTGCAGTAGCAGTAGCAGTCGCAGTAGCTGTAGGAGTAGCAGTCGCAGTGGCAGTAACAGCAGCAGCAGTAGCAGTGGGAGTAGCAGCACAGTAGCAACAGCAGTAGCAGCAGCAGCAGTAGTAGCAATAGCAGTAGCAGTAGTAGTGGCAGTAGCAGTAGCAGTAAGAGAGCAGTAGCAGTAGTAGTAGCAGTAACAGTAGTAGTGGCAGTAACAGTAGTAGTAGCAGCAGCAGTAGCAGCAGTATTAGTAGTAGCAGTAGCAGTAGCAATAGCAGTAGCAGTAGCAGTAGCAGTAGTAGTAGTAGCAGCAGTAGTAACAACAGCAGTAGTAGCAGCAGGAGTAGCAGCAGCAGCAACAGTAGGAGTAGCAGTAGGAGTAGCAGCAGCAGTAGCAGTAGCAGCAGCAGCAGTAGCAGTAGCAATAGCAGCTGCAGCAGTAGCAGTAGCAGCAGTAGCAGTAGTAGTAGCAGTAGCAATAGCAGCACCAGTAGCAGTAGCAGCAGTAGCAGTAGCGGTAGCAGCTGCAGCAGCAGTAGTAGCAGTAGCAGTACCAGTACCAGTAGCAGCAGTAGCAGTAGTAGTAGCAGTAGCAGTAGTAGTAGCAGTATCAAGAGCAGTAGCAGTATCAGGAGCAGTAGCAGTAGTAGTAGCAGTATCAAGAGCAGTAGCAGTAGCAGTATCAGGAGCAGTAGCAGTAGCAGTAACAGTAGTAGCAGCAGTAGTAGTAGCACTAGTTACAGCAGCAGCAGCAGTAGCAGCAGCAGCAAAAGCAGTAGCAGTAGCAGTAATAGCAGTAGCAGTAGCAGTAAGAGCAGTAGTTGTACTAGTCTCAGGAGCAGTAGCAGTATCAGTAGCAGTAGCAGTAGCAGTATCAGGAGCAGCAGTAGTAGCAGTAGCAGTAGTAGCAGTGGCAGTATCAGGAGCAGTAGTAGCAGCAGCAGTAGCAGTAGCAGTAGTAGCAGTAGCAGTAGCAGTTGTAACAGTAGCAGTATCAGGAGCAGTAGCAGTAGTAGCAGTAACAGTAGCAGTTGTTGCAGTAGCAGTATCAGGAGCAGTAGCAGTAGTAGCAGTAGCAGTTGTAGCAGTAGCAGTATTAGGAGCAGTAGCAGTAGTAGTAGTAGCAGTAGCAGCAGTAACAGTATCAGGGGCAGTAGCAGTTGTAGCAGTAGCAGTATCAGGAGCAGTAGCAGTAGCAGTAGCAGTAGCATTAGCAGTAGTAGCAGCAAGAGCAGTAGCAGTAGTAGTAAGAGCGGTAGCAGTAGCAGTATCAGGATCAGTAGCAGTAGTAGTATCATGAGCAGGAGTAGTAGCAGTATCAGTAGTAGCAAGAGCAGCAACAGTAGCTGCAAGGTCAGTAGCAGTAGAAGTAAGAGAGCAGTAGCAGTAGTAGTAGCAGTAACAGTAGTAGTGGCAGTAGCAGTAGCAGTAGCAGTAGCAGTAGCAGCAGCAGTAGCAGCAGTAGTAGTAGTAGTAGCAGTAGCAGTAGCAATAGCAGTAGCAGTAGCAGTAGCAGTAGTAGTAGTAGCAGCAGTAGTAACAACAGCAGTAGTAGCAGCAGCAGCAACAACAGTAGCAGTAGCAGTAGCAGTAGGAGTAGCAGCAGCAGTAGCAGTAGCAGCAGCAGCAGTAGTAGCAGTAGAAGTAGTAGTAGCAGTAGCAGTAGCAGTAGCAGTAGTAGCAAGACTAGCAGCAGTACTAGCAGCAGAAGCAGTAGTAGCAGCAGCAGTAGCAGTAGCAGTAGTTGTAGCAGTAGATGTAGCAGTAGTAGTAGAAGTAAGCGCAATAGCAGTAGCAGTAAGAGCAGTAGCAGTAGCAGTAGCAGTATCAGGAGCAGGAGCAGTGGCAGTAGTAGTAGCAGAAACAGTGGTAGCAGCAGTAGTAGCACTACTAGCAACAGCAGCAGCGGTAACAGCAGCAGTAGCAGTAGCAGCAAGAGCACTAGCAGTAAGAGAGCAGTAGCAGTAGCAGTATCAGGAGCAGTAGCTGTAGCAGTAGCAGTAAGAGCAGTTGTAGTAGTTGTAAGAGCAGTAACAATACAAGTCTGAGGAGCAGTAGCAGTAGCAGTAGCAGGAGCAGCGGTAGCAGTAGCAGTTGTAGTAGCAGTAGCAGTAGCAGCAGTAGCAGTAGTAGTAGTAGTAGCAGTAGCAGTAGCAGTAGCAGTAGTAGTAGTAGCAGCAGTAGTAGTAGCAGCAGTAGTAACAACAACAGTAGTAGCAGTAGGAGTAGCAGCAGTAGCAGTAGCAGCAGCAGCACTAACAGCAGCAGCACTAGCAGTAGGAGTAGCAGTAGGAGTAGCAGAAGCAGTAGCAGCAGTAGCAGTAGCAGTAGCAGTAGTAGCAAGACAAGCAGTAGCACTAGCAGTAGCAGCAGTAGTAGTAGTAGCAGTAGCAGTAGCAGTAGCAGTAGCAATAGTTGCAGTAGCAGCAGTAGCAGCAGCAGTAGCAATAGCAGTAGCAGTAGCAGCAGTAGCAGTAGCAGTAGTAGTGGCAGTAGCAGTAGCAGTAGCAGTAGCACCAGCAGTAGCTGCAGTAGTATTAGCAGTAGCAGTAGCAGCAGCAGTAGCAGCAGCAGTAGCAGCAGCAGTAGCAGCATTAGTAGCAGTAGCAGTAGCAGTAGTAGCAGCAGTAGCACTAGGAGTAGTAGTAGTAGTAGCAGCAACAATAGTAGCAGTAGCAGTAGCAGTAGCAGCAGCATTAGCAGTAGCAGTAAAAGCAGTAGCAGTAGTAGTCGCAGTAGCAGTAGTAGCAGTAGCAGTAGTAGCAGCAGCAGTAGTAGCAGCAGTAGTAACAACAGCAGTAATAGCAGCAGGAGTAGCAGCAGCAGGAGCAGCAGCAGTAGCAGTAGCAGCAAGAGCACTAGCAGTAACAGCAGCAGTAGCAGTAGCAGCAAGAGCACTAGCAGTAGTAGTAGCACTAGCTGTAGCAGTCGCAGCAGTAGCAGTAGTAGTAGCAGTAGTAGTGGCAGTAGCACCTGCAGCAGCAGTAACAGTTGCAGTAGCAGTAGTAGTAGCAGTAGCAGTAGCAGTGGCAGTAACAGCAGCAGCAGTAGCAACAGCAGTAGCAGCGGCAGTAGCAACAGCAGTAGCAGCAGCAGCAGTAGCAGTAGCAGCAGTAGCAGTAGTAGTAGCAGTAGCAATAGCGGCAGCAGCAGCAGTAGTAGCAGTAGTAGTAGTAGTAGCAGGAGCAGGAGCAGTAACAGCAGCATCAGTAGCAGTTGCAGTAGCAGGAGTTGTAGCAGCACTAGTAACAACAGCAGTAGTAGCAGCAGGAGCAGCAGCAGTAGCAGCAGCAGTAGCAGCAGCACTAGCAGCAGCAGCAGTAGCAGCAGCAGTAGCTGCAGCAGCAGTAGCAGCAGCACTAGCTGCAACAGCAGTAGCAGCAGCACTAGCTGCAGCAGCAGTAGCAGCAGCAGCAGCAGTAGCAACAACAGTATCAGCAGCAGTAGCAGCAGCAGTAGCAGTAGCAGTAATAGTAGCTGCAGCAGCATTAGCAGCAGCAGCAGCAGTAGCAGCAGTAGCCGTAGTAGTAGCAGTAGCGTTAGCAGTAGCAGTAGCAGTAGCAAGAGTTGCAGTAGCAGCAGCAGTAGCAGTAGCAGCAGTATTAGTAGCAGTAGCAGTAGCAGTAGCAATAGCAGTATTAGTTGTAGTAGAACCTGCAGCAGCAGTAACAGTTGCAGTAGCAGTAGCAGTCGCAGTCGCAGTAGCAGTAGGAGTAGCAGTCGCAGTGGCAGTAAAAGCAGCAGCAGCAGTAGCAATAGCAGTAGCAGTGGGAGTAGCAGCACAGTAGCAACAGCAGTAGCAGCAGCAGCAGTAGTAGCAGTAGCAGTAGCAGTAGCAGTAGCAGTAGTAGTGGCAGTAGCAGTAGCAATAGCGGCAGCAGCAGCAGCAGTAGTAGCAGTAGTAGTAGCAGTAGCAATAGCAGCACCAGTAGCAGTAGTAGTAGCAGTAGCAGTAGCGGTAGCAGCTGCAGCAGCAGTAGTAGCAGTAGCAGTACCAGTACCAGTAGCAGCAGTAGCAGTAGCAGTAGTAGTAGCAGTAGTAGTAGCAGTATCAAGAGCAGTAGCAGTATCAGGAGCAGTAGCAGTAACAGTAGTAGCAGCAGTAGTAGTAGCACTAGTTACAGCAGCAGCAGCAGTAACAGCAGCAGTAGCAGTAGCAGTAGCAGCAAGAGCAGTAGCAGTAGCAGTAATAGCAGTAGCAGTAGCAGTAAGAGCAGTAGTTGTACTAGTCTCAGGAGCAGTAGCAGTATCAGTAGCAGTAGCAGTATCAGGAGCAGCAGTAGCAGTAGCAGTAGTAGTAGCAGTGGCAGTATCAGGAGCAGCAGCAGCAGTAGTAGCAGTAGCAGTAGCAGTTGTAGCAGTAGCAGTATCAGGAGCAGTAGCAGTAGTAGCAGTAACAGTAGCAGTAGCAGTTGTAGCAGTAACAGTATCAGGAGCAGTAGCAGTAGCAGTTGTAGCAGTAGCAGTATCAGGAGCAGTAGCAGTTGTAGCAGTAGCAGTATCAGGAGCAGTATCAGTAGCAGTATCATTAGCAGTAGTAGCAGTAAGAGCAGTAGCAGTAGTAGTAAGAGCGGTAGCAGTAGCAGTATCAGTATCAGGAGCAGGAGTAGTAGCAGTATCAATAGTAGCAAGAGCATCAACAGTAGCAGCAAGGTCAGTAGCAGTAGCAGTAAGAGAGCAGTAGCAGTAGTAGTAGCAGTAACAGTAGTAGTGGCAGTAGCAGTAGCAGTAGCAGTAGCAGCAGCAGTAGCAGCAGTAGTAGTAGTAGCAGTAGCAGTAGCAATAGCAGTAGCAGTAGCAGTCGCAGTAGTAGTAGTAGTAGTAGCAGCCGTAGTAACAACAGCAGTAGTAGCAGCAGGAGTAGCAGCAGCAGCAACAGTAGCAGTAGCAGTAGTAGTAGCAATAGCAGCACCAGTAGCAGTAGCAGCTAAGTAGTAGCGGTAGCAGCTGCAGCAGCAGTAGTAGCAGTATCAAGAGCAGTAGCAGTAGCAGTATCAGGAGCAGTAGCAGTAGTAGTAGCAGTATCAAGAGCAGTAGCAGTAGCAGTAGCAGTAACAGTAGTAGCAGCAGTAGTAGTAGCACTAGTAACAGCAAAAGCAGCAGTAACAGCAGCAGTAGCAGCAGCAATAGCAGTATCTGCAGCACCGGTAGCAGCAGCACCAGTAGCAGTAGCAGGAGTTGTAGCAACACTAGTAACAACAGCAGTAGTAGCAGCAGGAGTAGCAGCAGCAGGAGCAGCAGCAGTAGCAGCAGCACTAGCAGCAGCAGCAGCAGCAGTGGCAGTAGCAGTAGCAGTAGCAACAGCAGTAGCTGCAGTAGCAGTAGCTGCAGCAGCAGTAGCAGCAGCACTAGCTGCAACACCAGTAGCAGCAGCACTAGCTGCAGCAGTAGCAGCAGCAGCAGCAGCAGCAGTAGCAACAACAGTATCAGCAGCAGTAGCAGCAGCAGCAGTAGCAGTAGCAGTAACAGTAGCTGCAGCAGCATTAGTAGCTGCAGCAGCCGTAGTAGTAGCAGTAGCAGTAGCAATAGTTGCAGTAGCAGTAGCAGTAGCAGTAGCAGTAGTAGTGGTAGCAGTAACAGTAGATGCAGCAGCATTAGCAGCTGCAGCAGTAGCAGTAGCAGCAGTAGCCGTAGTAGTAGCAGTAGCATTAGCAGTAGCAGTAGCAATAGTTGCAGTAGCAGCAGCAGTAGCAGTAGCACTAGCAGTAGCAGTAGCAGTAGCAGTAGCAGTAGCAGTAGCAATAGCAGTAGTAGTGGCAGTAGCACCTGCAGCAGCAGTAACAGTTGCAGTAGCAGTAGCAGTAGCAGTCGCAGTAGCAGTAGGAGTAGCAGTCGCAGTGGCAGTAACAGCAGCAGCAGCAGTAGCAATAGCAGTAGCAGTGGGAGTAGCAGCACAGTAGCAACAGCAGCAGTAGTAGCAATAGCAGTAGCAATAGCAGCACCAGTAGCAGTAGCAGTAGCGGTAGCAGCTGCAGCAGCAGTAGTAGCAGTAGCAGTACCAGTACCAGTAGCAGCAGTAGCAGTAGTAGTAGCAGTAGCAGTAGTAGTAGCAGTATCAAGAGCAGTAGCAGTAGCAGTATCAGGAGCAGTAGCAGTAGCAGTAACAGTAGTAGCAGCAGTAGTAGTAGCACTAGTTACAGCAGCAGCAGCAGTAACAGCAGCAGTAGCAACAGGAGCAGTAGTAGTAGCAGTAAGAGCAATAACAGTAGCAGTAGCAGTATCAGGAGCAGCAGTAGCAGTAGTAGTAGCAGTAAGAGCAATAGCAGTAGCAATAGCAGTAGCAGTAGCAGCAGGAGCAGTAGTAGCAGCAGTAGCAGCAACACCAGTAGCAGTAGCAGTAACAGTAGCATTAGCAGTAGCCATAGGAATTGCAGTAGCAGTAGCAGTAGCAGTAGTAGTACTAGCAATAGTAGTAATAGCGGCAGTAGCAGTAGCAGCAGCAGCAGTAGCAGTAGTAGTAGTAGTAGCAGTAAGAGCAATAGCAGTAGCAGTAGCAGTATCTGCAGCACCAGTAGCAGTAGCAGGAGTTGTAGTAGCACTAGTAACAACAGCAGTATTAGCAGCAGGAGTAGCAGCAGCAGGAGCAGCAGCAGTAGCAGCAGCACTAGCAGCAGCACAGTAGCAGTAGCAGTAGCAGTAGCTAGGGGTGTGCAAATATATCCGATATCCGAAAATCCGAAAAAATATCCGAAATTATCCGAAATTTCGGATATCCAAAATTTCGGATATCCGAAATTCGGATATTCGAATCTTCGGATTCGGATTCGAATACCAATATTACGAATTTTCGGATATTTCGGATATCCGATATCCGATTTTTTGTTATTTTTTATTTGTAAAAATTTAATAATATCTAATATCAAGAATACACCGATATGTTTTGTCTATATTAATATGTTTATGAAAGCTTCAGGTTCCATATAGTTAAAGATCTTATTTTTAGTTTATAAATATTGAAATAATTGCGCTAATTGACTTAATTTACTGGTAATATCATTCAACAAATTTCGAAATTTCGGATTTTCGGATATTTCAAATTATCCGATATTTGTATCCGAAATTTCGGATATCCGAATTTCGGATATCCGAAATTTCGGATTAGGATTCAAATAGCGAAAATTCACTATCCGAAATTTCGGATATCCGAAATATCTGATTTTCGGATATCCGAAATTTCAGATAATCCGAAATGCACACCCCTAGCAGTAGCAACAGCAGTAGCTGCAGCAGCAGTAGCAGCAGCACTAGCTGCAACAGCAGTAGCAGCAGCACTAGCTGCAGCAGTAGCAGCAGCACTAGCTGCAACAGCAGTAGCAGCAGCACTAGCTGCAGCAGTAGCAGCAGGAGCAGCAGTAGCAACAACAGTATCAGCAGCAGTAGCAGCAGCAGCAGTAGCAGTAGCTGTAACAGTAGCTGCTGCAGCATTAGCAGCTGCAGCAGCCGTAGTAGTAGCAGTAGCAGTAGCAATAGTTGCAGTAGCAGTAGCAGTAGCAGTAGTAGTGGTAGCAGTAACAGTAGATGCAGCAGCATTAGCAGCTGCAGCAGTAGCAGTAGCAGCAGTAGCCGTAGTAGTAGCAGTAGCATTAGCAGTAGCAGTAGCAGTAGCAATAGTTGCAGTAGCAGCAGCAGTAGCAGTAGCACTAGCAGTAGCAGTAGCAGCAGTAGCAGTAGCAGTAGCAGTAGCAGTAGCAATAGCAGTAGTAGTGGCAGTAGCACCTGCAGCAGCAGTAACAGTTGCAGTAGCAGTAGCAGTAGCAGTCGCAGTAGCAGTAGGAGTAGCAGTCGCAGTGGCAGTAACAGCAGCAGCAGCAGTAGCAATAGCAGTAGCAGTGGGAGTAGCAGCACAGTAGCAACAGCAGTAGCAACAGCAGCAGTAGTAGCAATAGCAGTAGCAGTAGTAGTAGCAGTAGCAATAGCGGCAGCAGCAGCAGCAGTAGTAGCAGTAGTAGTAGTAGTAGCAGTAGCAATAGCAGCACCAGTAGCAGTAGCAGCAGTAGCAGTAGCAGTAGCGGTAGCAGCTGCAGCAGCAGTAATAGCAGTAGCAGTACCAGTACCAGTAGCAGCAGTAGCAGTAGCAGTAGTAGTAGCAGTAGCAGTAGTAGTAGCAGTATTAAGAGCAGTAGCAGTATCAGGAGCAGTAGCAGTAGCAGTAGTAGTAACAGTAGTAGCAGCAGTAGTAGTAGCACTAGTTACAGCAGCAGCAGCAGTAACAGCAGCAGTAGCAGTAGCAGTAGGAGCAAGAGCAGTAGCAGTAGCAGTAATAGCAGTAGCAGTAGCAGTAAGAGCAGTAGTTGTACTAGTCTCAGGAGCAGTAGCAGTATCAGTAGCAGTAGCAGTAGCAGTATCAGGAGCAGCAGTAGCAGTAGCAGTAGCAGTATCAGGAGCAGTAGCAGCAGCAGTAGCAGTAGTAGCAGTAGCAGTTGTAGCAGTAGCAGTATCAGGAGCAGTAGCAGTAGCAGTAGTAGCAGTAGCAGTAGCAGTTGTAGCAGTAGCAGTATCAGGAGCAGTAGCAGTAGCAGTAGTAGCAGTAGCAGTTGTAGCAGTAGCAGTATTAGGAGCAGTAGCAGTAGCAGTAGTAGCAGTAGCAGTAGCAGTTGTAGCAGTACCAGTATCAGGAGCAGTAGCAGTAGCAGTAGCAGTTGTAGCAGTAGCAGTATCAGGAGCAGTAGCAGTAGCAGTAACAGTATCAGTAACAGTAGCATTAGCAGTAGTAGCAGTAAGAGCAGTAGCAGTAGTAGTAAGAGCGGTAGCAGTAGTAGTGGTAGCAGTAACAGTAGATGCTGCAGCATTAGCAGCTGCAGCAGTAGCAGTAGCAGCAGTAGCCGTAGTAGTAGCAGTAGTAGTAGCAATAGTTGCAGTAGCAGCAGCAGTAGCAGTAGCACTAGCAGTAGCAGTAGCAGTAGCAGCAGTAGCAGTAGCAGTATCAGTAGCAGTAGCAATAGCAGTAGTAGTGGCAGTAGCACCTGCAGCAGCAGTAACAGTTGCAGTAGCAGTAGCAATCGCAGTAGCTGTAGGAGTAGCAGTCGCAGTGGCAGTAACAGCAGCAGCAGTAGCAGTGGGAGTAGCAGCACAGTAGCAACAGCAGTAGCAGCAGCAGCAGTAGTAGCAATAGCAGTAGCAGTAGTAGTGGCAGTAGCAGTAGCAGTAAGAGAGCAGTAGCAGTAGTAGTAGCAGTAACAGTAGTAGTGGCAGTAACAGTAGTAGTAGCAGCAGCAGTAGCAGCAGTATTAGTAGTAGCAGTAGCAGTAGCAATAGCAGTAGCAGTAGCAGTAGCAGTAGTAGTAGTAGCAGCAGTAGTAACAACAGCAGTAGTAGCAGCAGGAGTAGCAGCAGCAGCAACAGTAGGAGTAGCAGTAGGAGTAGCAGCAGCAGTAGCAGTAGCAGCAGCAGCAGTAGCAGTAGCAATAGCAGCTGCAGCAGTAGCAGTAGCAGTAGCAGCAGTAGCAGCAGTAGTAGCAGTAGCAATAGCAGCACCAGTAGCAGTAGCAGCAGTAGCAGTAGCGGTAGCAGCTGCAGCAGCAGTAGTAGCAGTAGCAGTACCAGTACCAGTAGCAGCAGTAGCAGTAGTAGTAGCAGTAGCAGTAGTAGTAGCAGTATCAAGAGCAGTAGCAGTATCAGGAGCAGTGGCAGTAGTAGTAGCAGTATCAAGAGCAGTAGCAGTAGCAGTATCAGGAGCAGTAGCAGTAGCAGTAGCAGTAGCAGTAACAGTAGTAGCAGCAGTAGTAGTAGCACTAGTTACAGCAGCAGCAGCAGTAACAGCAGCAGTAGCAGCAGCAGCAAGAGCAGTAGCAGTAGCAGTAATAGCAGTAGCAGTAGCAGTAAGAGCAGTAGTTGTACTAGTCTCAGGAGCAGTAGCAGTATCAGTAGCAGTAGCAGTAGCAGTATCAGGAGCAGCAGTAGTAGCAGTAGCAGTAGTAGCAGTGGCAGTATCAGGAGCAGTAGCAGCAGCAGCAGTAGCAGTAGCAGTAGTAGCAGTAGCAGTAGCAGTTGTAACAGTAGCAGTATCAGGAGCAGTAGCAGTAGTAGCAGTAACAGTAGCAGTTGTTGCAGTAGCAGTATCAGGAGCAGTAGCAGTAGCAGTAGTAGCAGTAGCAGTTGTAGCAGTAGCAGTAGTAGCAGTAGCAGCAAGAGCACTAGCAGTAACATCAGCAGTAGCAGTAGCAGCAAGAGCACTAGCAGTAGTAGTAGCACTAGCAGTAGCAGTCACAGCAGTAGCAGTAGTAGTAGTAGCAGTAGTAGTGGCAGTAGCACCTGCAGCAGCAGTAACAGTTGCAGTAGCAGTAGCAGTAGCAGTCGCAGTAGCAGTAGCAGTCGCAGTGGCAGTAACAGCAGCAGCAGTAGCAACAGCAGTAGCAGTGGCAGTAGCAACAACGTAGCAGCAGCAGCAGTAGCAGTAGCAGCAGTAGCATTAGTAGTAGAAGTAGCAGTAGCAATAGCGGCAGCAGCAGCAGTAGTAGCAGTAGTAGTAGTAGTAGCAGTAGCAGTAGCAACACCAGTAGCAGTAGCAGCAGTAGTAGTAGCAGTAGCAGCAGCAGTAGTAGCAGTAGCAGTACAAGTAGCAGTAGCATTAGCAGTATCAGGAGCAGCAGTAGTAGTAGCAGTAGCAGTA